>OX632363.1:21758956-21943956 GCA_951751655.1 Ophion costatus
GTTAATTTTTTAATAACGCGCTTCCTAATCGTCGTGAAATTTTAACACGACCTCTCAAATACTTCATACAAAAGCATACTAAATTTTCAGAATTTTCTTATCACTTTTTATTTCAACCATTAAGGAGGTTGAAGTAATGATGATAGAATTCTGAAAATTTTGTATGTTTTTACATGAAGTATTCAGGAGGTCGTGTAAAAATTTCATGACGATTAAGAAGCTATTTATTGAACAATTAACATTAACATGTTTCATAGGGACTCAACATCCTTTATGGAAAAAAAGATAATTAAAAACTGGTACAAGTTTTATATGTTTTGCGTGAGTAATTTATTGAAGGACTTTTTTGGTAAATTCTATCATTATTTACTATATAATTGCAGTGTAATTAATGTTAATATAGTGAACTTTTGATTATTTTCTGGTTCAATATAATCGCAGCACTCGTGAGTCGCCGCACATTTACTCTTAAAAGTTAGGGACTTAAATTTTTGACTACTTTGCCCACGTTCGTATGCCGTAAGGTGGCACACCACTGTGACGGGGAAAAAATCGATTTTTTTTGCTTTGGTGAAGAAAAAAAATCAAGTTAAAATATGGAAAATCGACGACGTTACAGACGATTTAGTGTGAGCAGATAGCGCAACGATTTACGTATACTAAAACATTCAATACCGTTTTTCGCGAAACAAGTATTTTCGATCTGGCCGGAATCATCACTCTAGCTACAATTGTCCGATTTTCCATTAAGAAAAGACCACGATTTCCATAATCGCAGTAGCTATCGTGGTACGTAGTCTTTTTCTTGTATTTTTATTAAGCCTCCGATAATAAGTACACATTTTACCAAAACTACACTTTTTTAACACCCACCGTTTTGTGCTAATTTTTTTCGAAAAATTGCTACATAGCACAAGAACTAGATTTATACAAATTATGGAACTTTTTTATTTTTCAGAGCAACAATTGTCATGTTAACGATCCGGACGTTGGACCACAATTTTTATACCGATGTTCTACTACAGATCGTTGACGTTATTAATATCAAAAATAATTTAATAAAAATGTACATCACATAAGTTCTATCTATGCTCAATAAAATACCTTTTGTTCCAATTCCGAAATAAATAATATAGTAGAGAAAACAAATCGGAAAAACTATTTTTTCGGCCCGTCACAGTGGTGTCCTCCGTTAAGGTTCAACTTCCTTTCGACGAGCAATAAAGCGGTTGTAATTTTAAGGGGTTACCCCCACTTGCGATTTTGAAAAAATCGATTTTTTTTATTGCATTTTTTTGAAGTATAAGTATCTGACAATATGTCCTGAAAATTTAAGGTCGATCCAAACAAAATTAACTGAGATATGAGCGTTGAAAGAGAAGAATATTTTCTTCGTGTAAACTGAAATTGAAACTTTAAACGCGTTTTTCTCAAAATGGCATTTCTGAAGTCGGTGACCAAGATTACTCGAACACTAATGAACCGATCTTCTTGAAAATTTGCAGGCTTATTTAATACATAAAAATGTAGTCTTTAGTCGTTCGATTTTTTTTTTTCGAAAAAAAATGGCCGTTTTATAGCCAAAAACCGGCCGTTTTTTTTCGTTAAAATCGAACCATTAAGTTTGACTGTCCGCCATTTTGTGAAAAATGAATATTTTTTAAAATCCTTCGATTAAAGACTAGTTTATACTTATATTTGACTAAATCCATCCGCATTTTTTTTTTCAGATGATCCACTTCGCCGCAATGTTGGTCACCGCAAACCGTGTATATAAAAACATTATTTCATTGGCGGCCATTTGCCACTAGACAATGTAATATTTTTCAATAAAAAAATTACTGAAAGTTCTTCAAGATATGTTCTTTAAGATGGTATATTGATCGATTAAAAAAGTTTTGTAGTTTTCTTTAAAAAAATTCATGAAAAAGGCCTTTTTTCGCTACAAGTGGGAGTAACGCCTTAACTGCCCATAACGGTGCTCCCCGTTCGTATTTGCGCAAATATCTAGTGGAGTGTATTGATACACTAAAATAATGCATACATTTACCGTAATTCGATTGTTCGCGAGGAATAATTTTTCAACGTTGCGCAATTTTTTCGCAAACTTCAAATCCGTCAATCGATTATTTTCGAGAAAGAGCGTTCGTAGAAAAAAGTTGCAGCCGAATCCACTCGTGGTGACGGATGCGATTTGATTGTTATCAAGTACTACAGTCGTTAGGCTCGGAAACTCCTGTATACCTACAAGATATTTTCTTTAAAATATCCACCGATCTTAAATATCGGAAATGCATGGAAAATTTTAAAAAAATGTGCAATTTTCTGAGTGACAAGAAAAAAAATTAAATCTGATTCATTCGGGTTATCATATCTTCGACACATCGTGTTTTTTTTTCATCGCTGTAAAAAAAGCTATTACCATTTAGATCGACGAGTACATTATCTTGAAGAAAAATGTATTTCAACTTTGGCATCCTCGGAATTCTGGCATCTACGATCGACCGAATTTCGTTGTTGTCAGCATGAAGCATGACGATACTCGAAAGTTCCGTCGTGTTCGAGTCTGCAATGCTAAAATCTTTCCCGCGCGTGCCAAGTTTATTGTAGCTAACGCACAAAGTGTGCAATTTCTTGAAAGTTCTCAATCCTTGCAGCGACTCTATAAGATTTTTGCTTAGATCCAAACTCTCCAATTGAGGCAGGAAAATATCTGGCAAATGCTCCTAACGGGCGTACACGAGCCCCGTGAAATGGTAAGCAAGATATAGACGATTGAGTTATTGAGAACGTGATTCGAAAAAGAATCAATGGTCGTGAATTTAAAATAAACTATTTTGATTGGTGTTGATATTAAAATTAGTTGAAATAGGGTAAAAGGCGACTGTGACAGGTAAAAAAAAACAATTTTTCGCATTTTCTCAGAGGATTCATATTCAAGATTATGTGAAAAAATTCAAGTTAAAATATTGACAATTGACCAAGTTACAAACAATTTGGTGAGAGCAGATAACCCAACGATTTACATATACCAAAACTTTCAATCGCATTTTTCTCGAAAAGACATTTTTTACCTAGCCGGAATCATAACTCTAGCTATAGTTGTCGGATTTTTAATTTAAAAAACCAAGATTTGTGTAATTGCAGTAGGTATTGTTGGACGTAGCTGTTTTTTATTGTTGAAATTTAGTATTTTTTAAGCCCCCGAATATTAGTAAAAATTTCGCCAAAATTACACTTTTTTGAACACCCGCAGTTTTATGATTTCTTTAAGAAAATAGCTACGTACTGCGAGAACTACATTTATATAGATTAAAAAACTTTATTATTTTTATTTTTCACACCAACTGTTATCAAGCTATCGATCCAGCAATTTTTAGTTTTTCTGAATAAAAATTCACACGAAATAAGTTCAGTGTATGCTTAATAACATACTTTTTTCCAAATTCCAAATAAGTAATCCAGTACACAAAAAAATCGAAAATAACGAAGCTTTTTCGGCCCGTCACATTGGCGTTTTCACTGAAGTATTTATATTCGAGTTTTTATACGCCGTAGTCAACCGTAGGAGAATAAATATTGCGTTTACCTGCAAAATCGAGCATCCGACAATTGCGAGATGTTTTATATGCAGAAATTCCTTCGAGCTGAAGATCTTCGTGAAAAAATTCCGGTCGAGTGAGCCATTGCGTAAATGTTTTTGCAGCATTTGTTTGTCAAACGAAATTTCGAGTCTGCAAAAACATTCGATAAAAATTGCCGCAGTGCGACGAAAATCTCTCACTAGTTTTCTTCTTTCTTTTTTTTTTCATTTTTCGTATTGCATAAAAAATGGTCTACTTCCTCGAATCCTTTCGTTCCTCCAGGCCGATGGGATAGTAATCGATTTCTCGCAGACTGGGCAAAAGACGAATGAGATATTGGCGATGATCGAAGTGAGTTTCGATCAAAGGGCATGCGCCGTAAACGGGATCGTCGAATTCGATGCTCTCGAGTTTTTTCAGCAAACGCAAATTTTCAACGTCCTCCAAAATAAAGAAATATAAATTATGTTTCCAAGCAACGATCGAAAAATTCCTGAGAATCGTAACTTTACTTGTAAATCGCGCAATGGATTTCCCGATAAATTCACGTGCAACAGCTTGCAATTCGACGAGAAAATATCGCGAATTATTCGAACCTCGTTGTCAGCAACGTTGAGATCTCGCAAGCCAACTAAATCTCGAAGGCCCTGTAAAGACTCCATCACTTTAGGCGGAAAGAAGTTCAATTATTTTTTGTTACCTCACAGCAAATATGAAAAAGCACTGATAAACGAAAGAGAAAAAAATTTCAACATTGACTTATAGCCAAATTTACTCCAAGATCGAATATCCTATTTCTTGCGATTGAGAGAATCTCCAATCTTTTCATTTCCGAAAAAATGGGTATTTCTCGTATCTCGTTAGAATACAAGTAGAGTCTCTCCAACGATGTATTTTTTCTCAGCCACGTTATGTCCTGTAACGTGCGTACTGTCATTAAAAACAATATTGTTCATTAAATTCGTAAAATAAAGTCATTAAAAACAATAAATATCACAATTATCAAGAAGGCTTCCAGATATTTTCACAATAAATTACAAGATTCATCCGCCTGTATTGGCACGGATTTTGTGCCAGCTGTAGAAGTATGAAACCGGAATTTCCCTGCAGATGGTGCTAGCCAACAGTTTAGGGACCGTAAGACCGCTTCTGCAGCGCCATCATCTCCCTCTAACAGCTGACGAAGATTTTCAACACACAACAATCCGAGCTACACCGGTATATTGTTCTATAACCTCAAACATGTCGAGTTTTGTGCCTACGAACTACGATTTGCGGACAACATTGGTTTTCTGTTATCATTTGAAGAAAACTACTGCAGAATCGCATCGAATGCTTGTCGAAGCTTACGGCGAACCTGCTCTTGGTAAAACACAGTGGTTCGAGTGGTTCACAATATTAAAAAGTCACTCATATGATGGTGCGGAATTTTTCCCACCCACTCATATAGAGGATTTTTAAGGGCATGTGTAAGACCAACATAACCTCACAAATTTTCGAACAGAGCTTTCACATAGAAAGTGCTGATTTTTACGTGAGAAAGGAAGAGCGTGGGAAACTAGCGAAAAAGTTCGCAGACAACGAATTGCAAGCCTTATTGGATGAAGATGATACTCAAAGTCAACAAGAACTCGCGGATCAATTGAATGTGACGCGGAAAGCCGTCTCCATTCTTTTTTCATCATTTTCGAACAACAGACGTGTAACTTTTACAAAAAAAATCCGCTTTCATATTTCTACACCTGGTACGCTTTGCCTGTGCCCTCGTGCAAATGTGGTCCAGCAAAACAGTGGTATACGTTATCTTGCGTTATTTTTTTTTTACTTTCAAGCTACATTCGACCATCCACAGTTCCTTGAGATTCCACAATTCTCCAAGCACTTCCAACGAAGTGACTTCCGGTTGTCCGATCACAATGACCGTATGCAGCTTTTCATGCACAAACGAGCTGTCACTTTTCAAGCGCGATGTGTCGTAGAATATATTGAGCTCCCGATCTTTATCGAGTTTTCCTGTTTTTCGATTTTTTCTCGCGGATTTTTCGGTAACGCGTCGTTCCGACGAATCTCTGGATCGAGACATTTCCATCAAGCCATCGGTATTCAATTAATATCCCACGGGCCTTTCCTCGACCGTATGAAATGTGTCAAAATTTTTCGACGTCCCGACGGTACCCTTTAATTCGTTCGATTCTCGTTTGGTGGCGCTGTTCCCTGCTGAGTCGTGGCGGCTGGTCTGCCACTCACGAGCTCGGCCGATACATTGCGTGCGAGTCATACGACACCAGCGCCCAAGCGGCGGGCGAGAAAACAAACATTAGTGCCTCGCACGTTAAACGAGGTTTCCCCTCGTGTGAAAAATATATGTTCCTAGACTACGCGCTACAGCGGTAGCACTTCTTCCCGCACTTCTTCTTCGCGTGTATTAATAAAGTTGTGAACTAAAAGACCGGAATTAATATTCATCAACATCGTCTCCCACGCATCTTCTGCCTTCCTCTTGGTGGCCTCAGTCCCCATAGAGTCGCGCCGTCGATAAATAAAAAGGGCACCGAGTAAACAGACATTTTAAATTGTGAACAAATAATTATTTTTTCGGCGTCTGCAAAATTTGCTATGCACAGGCTCTCGTCCGTTTCCGATCTGCAGGTAAAACAGTTGCATTGAAAAAGCATCGATAAAGGAATTCGTAGGAGTATACAGCAAGCAGATAATATCTGACAAAGCGTGTTTAATATTAGTTTATTTTTCGACATTTTAGGATGTATGGACAATTATTACATAATAATTTTATATAATGAGATATTTTCTCTTAGTGGTAGTTTGTAATTTCCGACTTGTGTTTATTTTTGTTTTCTTTGTTCCTTATTTCTGTTTTTTTTTTCGATTTTGTTTAATCTTTCTTCAAAAATCTTACAGATCACCTCGTTCGCGAGACAACTCAATTGGTAATCGTCGAACTATACAAATGAATCGTGAAATACGTGTGCTCTTGATTTTTAATTGTCAATTAAAACGTCACTGTTTCCTTCCATTCTTCTTCACTGTTTCTCCCACTCTTCTGTCTGTTGTTTTTTCTCAATTATTATCAATATTATAATCATTATATTACCATTAATTATTATAATTACGATATAACACTATAATTAAATTTTTTTCCTTGTTTCTTCAGTTAATGATTTATTAATTCATCCATAATGATAGAAAGTACGTTACGATGCAGTGTATAGCGAATATTGTTCGGTTGAACTGTTGATCCGTTTTCTGTTGACACACACACACACACATGCACGCATGCACCCACGCATAATCACACAAACGCTCACACACACACCGCGTCGCGAGACGTCAAAGTCTTATCATCGTTTGTTTCTGTCTTTTTAGTTATTTTATTCGGAGAAATGGCGACTAGAAAAGGTGGCAAAAGTCTTTGTCTTTGGAGCTTCTCCCCCTTTGAAAATCGTTTATACACTCGTGCCATTTCACTTCGTGTCTTCACCGCCTCGACTTTGTGGCTCATTATTTTTAATTCCTCAGGTCCGAGAAATCGTTTTTTCTCTCCAAGACTTATTCTTACCGCGGAATGTTCTTGCGCAGTTTAAAAACGACGTGAAAAATGATGGGCCAAATTCAAAAGGGTCGAGGGCAGTACGCGTGAAGAAGCACACCCAAATATTTGTTTTTCGTTTTTCCGTACTGACGACGCAAATCGGAATGGCAGATTTGACGAAATTCATTGAAATCGTCCACATGGGGAGTTCGCGAAATTCTTTTAACGTCAAAACCCTCCGAGTAAAATCGAATTTCGAATTATTTTGCGAACTTTAAATTCCGTTTTTTTTTCACCGCTGTATCGAGATGCACGGAAACGAAGGACAGATAGCCATTGGGCGTCGACCACACTCTTCTCATTTTGCGTAGAATTGTTCGGAAGCCGTGAAGTATTTTTTGATTTTTCTAATATAGGATCCCCTTCTGGTCGATTCTCGTATTATTTCTCTGCTCTCTTAGCCTAACTACGCGAACGCAGTATTTGTTCCCTTCAATTTTACTCGGATTAACAGGCGAGGCGAAACTGAACTTTGAAAGAATACCGACGTCCGCGGAAGAAAGTAAGATTTCTTGCAGTCAATGATCCTTATTTTATAACCCAACATTTATTTTTTTCACGACCAAAAATTAAGTGCAAAATATTCGTTGAAGGTGGGAGATGCGTTGAGAAATACGTACTTGCACGAACAAGATCATGGGGTCAAAACGACCCAGTGTGCAGTCGAAGGGTTGCGAAGTAAAATTGTTGAAAAAGATTCCGGCGTCTTTATCGTGCTGAATAAATCGATAAGCTACTTGGAAAAGCAACGACGGCTGAGCTTTCAATTAATCGTTGATCAATAAAAGTGGTTTGTAATAATCAGAAATTGCAAATATGGAATTTTGCCACCCCTCGCGCGCATTATTTTTATCGCTTTTCGATCGACTCGTTTCGAGCTGTTTTTTCCTCTTCTGATCATCTCACAGATCACACGCAATGTGTGCGTATATATATATATATATATATATATCCCGATATATACCATGAACTTTACATGTAAGGAATTTTATTTTCGCTCTCCTCTGCATACAAGTCGAAAAGTTACACTCGTCTCTTTTTTTTATATCAATTCGTCCCCGTCTTTATCTCGAGCGTAATTCAAAATGCGGAACATCGAATCTTTCACTTTCTCCGAAGTATTTTATTGTTTCCTGCTCGGTGACAAAACGAATAATACGAGTTAAAGAAAAAAAAAATATATATATATATATATGACATGGAAGAACAAAATAAAGTACACGGTTAGAAAAGTGAGTTTTTTTTCTTTAAATCGTACTGTACTGCGTTTTTGTGCTTTCCGATTTTGTAGATTTGTGCTCGATTTTTCGAATGCGCGCATGACACTTTTTTCCAACGCGTATTTATACATTCACTTGGACTATGTGACTAGAACCACGATATACGTTCGACGTAGGTAGAACAATAATATAATCGGTGATCATAATATTATCAATAATAATAATAATAGTAATAAAAAGCATTATAATAATGGTGACAAGTTCTCGCGTAATATTAACCATCCCGAAGGACAATATGGCAACCTCGATGACGCTTACAAATTAACGATAAAATTAATAATACTAGAGATAACGTTCCTCTCTTCCTTCTGCCTGGTCTCTTTGTCCCTCACGAGCGACCGATCCATTGGACCGTCACGCTCGGTGCAATTGACGAAAAATGAGATAAGCCTCACGAGAGGATGAGAGGAGAGGACACGACGTTCGAGCTCGACATTATTTTGACAAGGCGGAAAAAAAAGGATACAATAATAATCATACACAATACCGACGTAAAAGTTCAAAAAATATTACAATACGGCGTTACGATCACAAAGTTTCTCGGGAAAATGTTTTTTGGAGAAAAAAAAGAGAAAGTACGTTCTTTTTTTTTCGTTTTTACCCGTACGCGCGAGCGGGCCTATTATGTTTTCTCCCCTTAAATTCGAGACAATTGTTGTTGGAAACAAAAAGATCGACAGTGGAAGATATTAAAACGACCAATCGAAAGAATGCAGTTATTTCGACTAGGTAGAAGCGTCACGCAAAAAGCATACAAGCAATTCGTTTTGTTTTTTTTCTTCTTCGACGTTCCCGTCAAATTTTTCGTCGCTCTGATCATTTCGTTTTTCAACGTTATTCGATGAATCGATCGTGTGACGACTTTTGCAAACGATCCTGGCACACGTTAGTTCCTTTTTTCTTGTTATTTTATTCGGCGTGACTGCTCGTCCGGTTATGTGACTAATAAGTGTATGTTATTCGTCCGGATAGCGGCTCTGTTCACGACGTATTTCCGGTAGGCGTACATATTATTGTGATTCGTGTCGGCTAGTATCCGGACGAATTGTATACATATATATGTATATATATATATATATATATATATATATATATATATATATATATAATTGTCCGGATAGAATGTGTTAAATTGTTGAACAAATCATTCGTACGAATAATTTACACGTATTCGTTCGAAAACATCTTGGCGATTTCGTTTGGGGTGGTTGGGTTGGTTTGTTTGTTTAGGTGTGTTTGTTTAGGTTTGTCTGTTCGGATTGGTTCGTTTGGGTGTGTTTCATTCG
This sequence comes from Ophion costatus, assembly GCA_951751655.1. Lineage (NCBI taxonomy): Eukaryota > Metazoa > Arthropoda > Insecta > Hymenoptera > Ichneumonidae > Ophion > Ophion costatus. The sequence continues at coordinate 21,768,717 of OX632363.1, forward strand.
GTTTGGTACGTTAGGCGTGTTTGTTTGGGTTTGGTTTGTTGGGTGTTTGTTTGCGTTTGGTTTGTTTGGGTTAGTTTGTTCGGGTTTGTTTCGTTCGGGTTTGTTTGTATGAGCTTGTTTCTTTGGGCTTGTGGTGTTTGGATTTGTTTGTTTGGGTTTGTTTGCTCGGGTTGGTTCGTTTAGGTTTTTTGTTTGGGTTTGCTTGTTTGAGATTTGTTTGTTTGTGTGTTTGGGTGTGCTTGTTTCGGTATGTTTGTGCGGGTTGGTTTGTTTGAGTTTGTTTGTTTGGGTGTGTTTGTTTGGTTGTGTCTGTTCGGATGGTTCGTTTAGGTTTGTTTGTATGGGTTTCGTTTGTTTGGGTGTGTTTATTCGGTTTGGTTCGTTAGGTGTGTTTGTTTGGGTTTGGTTTGTTGGATGTTTGTATGCGTTTGGTTTGTTTGGGTGAGTTTGTTTAGGTTTATTTGTTTGGGTTGGTTTGTTTAGGCTTGTGTTGTTTGGATTTGTTTGTTCGGGTCGGTTCGTTTAGGTTTTTGGTTTGGGTTCGTTTGTTTGGGATTTGTTTGTTTGGCGTTTGTTTGTTTGGGCGTGTTTATTTAGGCTTTTTTGTGCGGGTTGGTTCGTTTGAGTTTGTTTGTTTGGGTTTTTGTTTAGGTTTCTGCGTTTGGGCTGGTTTGTTTAAGATTGTTTTTTTCGGATTTGTTTGTTTGGGTTGGTTCGTTTAGGTTTGTTTGTTTGGGTGTGTTTGTTTGGAGTTTGTGTGTTTCCGTGTGTTTGTTGGGGTTTGTTTGTGCGGGTTGGTTCGTTTGAGTTTGTTTGTTTGGGTTTTTTTGTTTGGGCTTGTGTTGTTTGGATTTGTTTGGGTTTGTTTGTTTGAGGCGTTGTACAGGGTGAACTGCGTGAACTGAGCCGCTATCCGGACGAATAACATACGCTTATTCGTCCGTTAACCGGACGGCTAGCCGCCGCGTACGTTATTTCTTGTTTCTTTATCGAAGCTTTTCGTGCGTACCTCTTTTTCCTCCGTCTCGCGTTTTTACTCACAACATTGTATACACATTATATACCGGAACAATGCTCTTCCAAGTATACACACAGAAACATATCACTTACTCGTTTATAATATTTATTTTATTATTATTTTTTTATTATTATAATAACGCGGTGATTCTCGGTAGATTGTTACAAATATACTCTTACTTCGACTTGTCGTTAGTTTTTCTTTTTTTTTATCCTCTCATTCCCCTCGAACGACACGCAATAGACTGTTCATACTTTTTTTTAGTATCCTCCTCGTTAGTTTCTCGTCGCTTTCGTCTCACTCTTTCTCGGTCTCGCTCTCTTTTTCCTTCTCTCTCGCTCTCGTGTCTGACAGGCTCGTGACACGTCCCAACGCAGCTAGAATTTAAAAAAAAAGCGAGTCTCAACGCCCCGCTTCGTCGACTGAACCGGTGGAAAGGCCTCGATCAAAAGTTTACCGATCGATTGATACGGTGTCTTATTTAGTTTTATCTTGTTTTTTTTTCAATCTTCTACTTTGTTCTCCAGGTACGCAGCTCGGGAATTCTTTTTTCACGCGATACTCTCGGCGCGCGCATTTTTGCTGTTTCTTTTAATTAAAAAATGCGGAGTACTCGTTGAAAAAATTCGCTTGTCATTTGGCAAGTCGTCGCTATGTCGGGAACTCGTTTCGTTGATACTCGAAGCGATTTTTCAACGCGGACGAGCCACGCGCTCGCGAAGGGAACGCGAGAAAAGAAACGCTCTTCGAGGTGGCGCCAAAATTTTCGACGCTCAACACGAGCTATCGACTTGTGAACGATGTGAAAGAAATGGAAAAAGAGAGGAGCAGAGAGACGATTAATGCTTGTTACGATAGTGCGCGATGAACTTTTTCCTTTTGACGTGATGCTTTGCTTCTCCTATTTTTCTTATATTCGTTTCACTCGGCCATTTCATTCTTTCTCAAAACATGAATTCTTGCTTTTAACTCAACTCCGGGAGAAAACAAGCAAAATATTCTTTCGCTATATATATATATTAGGGGGATTAAAAAAATGAAGTATTTTTTCAATTCATCTATTCAGTCGTTGCAGTAAGGTGGAAATAATACGCCTGTCAAAATATAAGCCCTTAATGTTGATACTTAGACGTTCCTTAGCGCGATTTTTTATTTACCATGCTAATAACGTGAAGAAAACTTTGCTACTTTTCAATTTCATAATTCGCCAACGGGTAAACGTACAATGCCCAAGACATGTTTTGGCAGGGAATGAAACGCTCTATAAAAAAGGGTCCCTTATCATTTTCATAATAAATCTACTCCTTCCAGAGTTATTCGAGCTCTGTTTCAATTAAATTAACCGTAGGTTTCAATATTTTTTTCACTTTTTCGCAAAACTATCAGACTTGTCACAAAATTACGTGGGACCATTTTCGTAGATCATTTCATTTTCTATGAAATTATGTCGCTGGATAATTCGAAAATTCAATAGTTTAATAAGTCAACGGCCTCACAAATTCATTTTTTGAACAAAAGTTGCTCTCTCCGTGAAATTAATTGTTATATCAACCAAAAAATATAATTCAAGATACGCCAAGTTTTGTAAAATTTCTTTATCATGTTCACTGTTGATGTAAATTGTAAAACACGCGAGATTTCTTTTACGTTTTACGTATAATTTTTTCCAAAACAATACATTTTGAAAATTTCTAATATAAAAGTTACGAAAAAAAAATTCTTCGTAACTTTTTCGTACCGTAAATGAGCAAAAAGTAACTCTATAAACTTGGCGTGTTTTTATTTACATTTTTGGTTAATGTAACGCTTAATTTCACGAAAGTAGCACTTTTTCTTCGAAACTGCATCTGTTGAGCCGTAAAAAACTTAACTATTCAATTTTTCAATTATTTAATTACACGATTTTAAAGAAAACGAAATGATCTAGAAAAAGCGCCCACGACGTTTTGTGATATAGTTTCGCCGGGAAAGTCGATAAATCTTGAAATTTACTATAAATTTAACCTTGACCGTGGATTACTTTGAAAGGAGTAGATTTTCTATAAAACGATAGGACGTTTTTATACTGTTGCACGTGTACCCGTTGGCGAGTTATAAAATTCAAAAATCACAAGGGAAGCACGGAAAAAAGCAAACTGCTATGCGGGACCTCTAGATATTAATATTAAGGGCTCATATTTTAACAGGCGTCTCATCTGCTTTACTGCAACTACTGATCAGAAGAATTTGAACAAAAAATAGTCGATTTTTTGTCACCCTAATATATAATATATATATATATATATATATATATATATATATATATATATATATATATATATATATATATATATATTGTAAACAAACTAAATCAAGCAAAAGAAAACGAGATGTAGAAAAATACGTTTCGTTTTGCGCGTTCGTGATGTGTGTGTGTGCGTGTCAGCCTTCCAACGAATTTCGCCGCGTGTGCGTGATTTCGTACATCCGTACGTATGCGTGTACATGTGTTTCGTCGCGTTTGTGTTTTACCCTTCTCGTTCTACCTCATTTCCCTTATTACTTTACTTAACGCGAAGAAGTTAGACTCGCGCACGAGTCAGCCGCGCGCATCATAGGAGAGCGCCGCAGTGAGACGGGCGTGTGCGTTTTACGAAGAATGATTGTGAGAAATAAAAAAATATAAGTAGTCTAAAATGAAATGCTGTGCGCGCGAATGTCGTATCACGTACGTCGAATCGAATTCATTGCGTGGTACAGGAATGGGCGTAATTCGAACGACAAAATATTCGCTTGTTTGTTGATAACCGAGAGTTTGTTTGGGAACAATAAAAAAGAGATAGAGATAGCCACGAAACAATTTCATCGATCTTTCATTCGAAAGATGCCCATCTCCGATATGGAATTATTTCACTTTTTGCCGTAATTACGCTTGTGCTCTTTGACCCTCGTCGCTTAAGATCGAAACGAAAAACTTAATATAGACAATATATACGTATGAGACGATCCATGTCAGTTCAGCTAGTAAAAAAAAAACTTTCCACAAGTAATTTTGAAAAATCGAGTCACTTTATTGAAAAATATTCACCGAGTGTCGAAATTTTTAAAGCAATTTCTGACGTTTTTTCACGTTGATTACCATTTTTTGAACATTTGTCCGTTCAAATGGCTGTATCTTTGGCAGGATTTGACGTATTTACATTCGTAAAAAACGAAAATTTGCGTCTTTTTATGGCCTTCCAGAGAAAAATTAATTTAGATTTTATTGAGCAAGTCAAACGTCCGTTTCAGGGCAAAATATGTAAAAATATTTTTTTTCCCAAGGAAAGACACTCGTTATTTTATTTTTTTTAATTTCCCAGAATTGTGTATACGAAAAACCGATTTTTCGTATTTTTTATATTATGGGATTCCTGAACACTGTGAAGTAAAAGCTATTTTTTTTTTAATCACTTTTCTATTAAGCACTCGCTGTATGTTTACCAGGTTTTTGAATTACATATATGTATTTCAAAAACCTGGTAAACATACAGCGAGTGCTCCACACTCTTCAATCGAATATTAATAAAAATTTTAAAAATTAAAAATAGCCGTTACTTCACGGTATTTAGAAATCCCATAATAAAAGAAATACCAAAAATCGGTTTATCGTATTTGCAATTCTCGAAAATTTTAAAAATAAAATAACGAGTGTCTTTCCTTGAGAAAAACAATATTTTTGCATATTTTGCCCTGAAACGGCCGTTCGGCTTGCTCAATAAAATCTAAATTAATTTTTTTCTGGAAGGCCATAAAAAGACGCACATTTTCGTTTTTTACGAATACAAATACGTCAAATCCTGCCAAAGATACAGCCATTTGAATGGAAAAATGTTAAAAAATGGTAATCAACGAGAAGAAACGTCAGAATTTTTTTTAAATTTCGACACTCGGTGAAATTATTTGTGGAATTTTTTTTTTTACTGGCTGAAGTGACATCGATCGCCTCGTATACATACATATATACATATATGAATATGGATATATATTATAATCACGAAAATGCATCTTTGGATTTAAATCGTAATATCCCTCACTTATTGTATAAATATATATATGTATACATATGCATTTATACACATATATAGTATACTCTCACTCGCAACGTGTCCCGTGCGAATATAACGCTCGAGACGAGCCTCGCACGATTTTCTAATTTCCCTTGATACGCGTGACAAGATAAAACAACGAAACCGATAAGTATCGAGATGAAGTAGAACTCTGCTTATAGTGAATCGACACATTCAATCTCGCGATACTGGAGAAGAAGAATCTTCGTGAACCGTTGCCGGTGATGATGAGCGTCATTTTCCCTCGGGAATGATGTTTCGTCGTAAGAGATCTCGTTTGGTATCCGTGGCGCTGAAAAACTTCGGCTATCTCGTGAATTCCAGCGTTGCTTTCCAAACAGCCCTACCGGCTGATACGTATCGAGAAAGTGGAGAAAGAAAAAATGTCGTTTGACGCGGCGTGTCGTTTTTCGGTTCGTTTCGGTATTTTCTTCGAATTCTCGACGTTTACGATGACGTTGATTCCGTAGTTTCTTTCCACCGTCGAAGATCAATGGTCCTGGAGAAAGAGGGAGAGGGAGAGAGAGAGCAGTGTCACGATCGACATCGCAGACGATTGGCAAAAACTTCGCCCTCTCCCTCGTCGCTCGTTGTGCCGATGTTTTTTTTTCTTCTCTTGCCGTTGGCCTTCTTTTTCTTGTTTTAAACGCAAAATACGGTGTAACTGTGGTGAGGATAAAAGTACAAATAATATTGAGAACAGTAATAATTATAGTCCTAGTAGAGACCGCAGCCACGAAGATTGTTGGCGATAATAACGTCTGTTACGGCGTCGAACACGAACTGTATGTTGTTCGTGTCAGTCGCGCAGGTCATGTGGCAGTAAATCTCCTTCGTGGCCGATTTGTTCTTCGCCTCGAATTGCGCCTGGATGTACGATGCGGCTCCGTTGTACTCCTGTGCGCCTGTGGACATTATTGCACGTCAATATATATTTTACGCAAAATTATCGCATTTATTGTATAACGTTGTGGAGTCTATCTGTTTCAACGGACAACACCACTGTGACGGCTTCAAAAAATCGATTTTTTGAAAACCATCTAGAAAAATCTAAAATACATTTAAGATTAAGATGCCGTTGGACCCAGGTCGAAAAAAATAATTATTTTCGGAGATATTGAATATTTTGTGGAGCGGTGCAGCGCGGTAATATTTCTGAATATCGCCATACGCCGCCTCTTCCTGAGGAAGTATTGGAGGCAATTACGCCAGTCTTCGAAAATTTGAGCAGAGACGATTTGCTGCAGCGTTGTTTGGGCGGCTTCACGCAAAACAACAACGAAAGCTACAACAAATCAGTTTGGGCAATAGCCCCCAAGTGTCAGTCCGGGAGCAAAAAAATCGTCGATATTGCAGCTGATATCGCGGTATTATTATTCAATGATGGCCTGAGAAGCCTCATGAAAGTTTTGGAGACGTTGGGGATAACTATCGGCCCAAATTGTTTCAATTTTCGCGTTGAAACCGACGCAGCGCGGATCGAGCTGGCGGAGCGCTCGCTCACAGACGCTGCAAAAGCGGCAAGAAGAGCCTCTACAAGTTCGAGAAAAGATGCTAGGGACAATGATTTGCTTCTTGAAGGCCAGCTATATGGTGCCGGCATCGCTGATTAGAGGTAAACAATTTTTTTTCCAATTTGTCGCATAAATTAACAAACCTAAAACTTTGAACGCGTTTTTCTGAAAACCACTTTTTTGAGCGCGGCACGCAGCAGAACTCGAGCAATTTTTATCCGATCAACTTCAAATTTGGACTGCATCAATAAAACTAGATTATCTAAAGAAGTACATAGGATTTTTTCGATATCTCAATAATAAAAAAAGTTATAGCCTATTTTCGACGATAAATTTTGCTCGAATCGTCCTTTAATTTCAAAAGCGTGCCTATTTTTTAAAAATCAATATTTTTTCAAATCCCTATGTACTTCTCTTCAAAATATCACATTATTAACGAAAACACTCGGTATTTTTTTTTCACATCGACTTTGAAGAGAGTTCTGCTGCGTGACGCGAACCACTGCAGAGGCAACAGTACCTGACGCGGGAGCTTCCCCAGCGTCACCATGGGGCGTGAAAAATTTGAAATTTTTTTTTTATGTATCTTCAATAAACAACGAACAAAACAAAAAAAAATTTTCGAATATCTCTTTTTTTTCTACAAAAAAAAAATTCTTGAAAAATGGCAAAAAACAGGGGGTCACGCAGTGGTGTTGTCCGTTAACCGACTTGAAGAAAGAAAGGAAATTCTCAACTCGATCCTTCTATTGTAGAATTATGTTGAACTGGATAACATACTTTTTTTAAGACCAAATATATGGAAATTTGATAAAATTGACATTTATTTTTTTAACTGAAATTCGAAACATAATTTAAACATTATAAAGTAAAAAAAGACATTAAAAGCAAATACAGAACCTGTTCTTCATTATAAACAAAAGTTTGTACGCCGGTGAAAATAGACAAAAAATTAATATATATACTTATCTATAATGATAACGATGTGGTTGTGTATCGACAGATCGAATGCGAATGTATTTTTGTAGCTTTACTTTTAATTTACATTAATTTACAAATGTAGCTTTACAGTAAATTAGTTTTCAGTTTTTTTAATTCTCAATGTTTGGTACTGACATAACTTTCTTTTGTGTATAATGCGGAATAATATGAATATTAAAAATATGCAAAAATATTTATGTTTATAGTGTCCAGTTTTTTTTAAGTCGGTTTCATTTTTTGTATTTTTTTCGACAAGTAAATTGTGAGAAAATTTCCAAAATTCCAACTTTTCCCTGATTATTCCGGGAGGAAAGAAATTCCCTGAGTTTTCCCTGTTTTCCATATGCGTAACAATCCTGTGGTTGTTACGCATTATTGACTCAGAGATTCTCCGACTTTTTCACACGCGTTTTCCAAATATCCCGGAGAGATTGGGGTCAAATAAAGAGCATTTTTAAAGCTCCAATGCGTGACAATGTTAAGTATTTAAATGAAAATACAAAATTGAAATTCTAAAAATAATTTGAACCCTGCAAAGTGAAAAAAATACCTTAAGGAGCTATACCAATGTGACACTTTTGAAAAAAATCGATTTTTTTGCCTTTTTCGACAGTTTATACTTTCAAGAATATCCTGTAAAAATGTCAAGGCCGTATCTCCAATACTCCCCGAATGGCAGCCTTCTAAAGAGCAACCGCTCGTAGGTATAAAATGCCCCAGTTAAATCTTTAAACGCGTTTTCCTCGAAATGAGATTTTTCAAATATGCTGACATTGCGACTCAAAGAGCACAACCCGATTGACTTGAAATCTGAACTGAGTACTCTTGGATATATTAACTCTACATTGACGTAGGATATTTTTGATTGGATGAAAATTGACGATTCGGCATTGAAAAAAACGACCATCTTATAGGCAAGAAAACAGACGTTTTTTTCATAACTACGCCATTTTGTTAGATTTTGATATTTTTGGCTTAGATCTCAATAGTTTTCTATGAAAAAATTATGTAATATAGGTCAAATATAGCCAAATATATTCTTATTTTTTCCGAAACATTCAATTGAGTACCTTTCGTCCAAAAAATTGCCGAAAATCACCCAAATTTTTAGCGTTCACACTCGTGTAGCCCCTTAAAAGCAAATGCAGAACTTGCACTTTTTTATAAACAGCAATTTTTACGTCGACGTCAATGAAAATATATATATGAACAGCCGATTTTGAAAATATCGATTAATGACAAAATGGCAGACGTTTGAACATAAATCGTGATTTTTGGGCCAAAAATTAGTTATTATTTTGCCTATAACACAAAAACTAAGAAACGGAAAAAATATCCTATGACAAGTACTAGATAATGATGTATAGAATAACCACAAAAAACCTCAAGGCAAGCGGTTTGTTTGCTTTCGAGAAATTTTGAGTACCGATTTTTTTACGACGCTCCAAGGATCACACAATATCCTTGTATATCTTTAATATTTTTAAATAAAGAAAATTAAACATTTTTTCGAATGTATATACTTTTAGAAGAAACTTTATGTAGTTAATACTTTTAAATTTAGATAATTAAAACCCCAATCCCAAATTTTGTATTAGTTTTCCTTGAAAAAATGCACAAAAATGACCTTTTTCCGGCTCCAGGTGTATATCTGCCCTTAATGGCTCAAATGGCGAATAAACATGGCACGAATTATACAAATGCAAATATTAGCGATACAAAAGGAATTGTGTTTTTAGACCTCATTTTCCACGGAGCCTCTGAAACTCACGAAACAGTTTTGAGAGTGGAAGTAGCAATTTGGAGTCGCTTAGTCCAATCGTTGTACAAAAAAATTACATGGCGTTGAAGTTTGCGTCGTTTTAATGCGGCGAAAATTCTTTTGTATTTCTTATTTCCCTTATTATCCAAAATCATACTTCGCAAATTTGTCGTAGATCGCAAAATAAAAATCTTGACAAGTGTTTGCATGTTTTTCTGTGACCTGCTTCTGTGACTGAAGACCTACTATCGAAATACCTCCGTGGGTACGGGCGGCATTCAAATGAGAGCATCAATTCCACCGTGTGGACGATAGCTCCTAAATCAGTTTTGATACTTGAAACGCGTTTTTCTCGAAACCACGTTTTTGAAATTGGGAAGTAGCACAATTCGGGCAGTTTTCATCCGTTTGACTTGGAATTTTAACCGTAGCTTTTTAGATAGATTCTCTGAAGAAGTACGCAAGATTTTTACGATTCGTCAAAAATTTCGTTTTTTTTAAGCAAATCAAAGCCCATTTTTAGCGAAAAAAAAAGAAAAATTTATTTAAAATGATGCTGCTTTGCGAAAGAACCATATTTTTTAACCCCTTCGTTGGCATTGATGCAACAGTGCGTCAACTTTTATTTCCCTATTTAACTTGCTCTGATTTGAAATCGGAGCCTCACTCGGGGGTTTTTGGGCTCGCTGAATCCGAATTTGACGTCAACATTTGGAAATTCAATATGGCGGCGCCAATATAGCGTACAAAAATAAAAAACTTTACTCGATTTACATGAAAATTGGTACTCCGGGATTTTTGAGGTCGCTTATTACGAATTTGAAGTCAAAATTTGGAAATTCAAAATGGCGGCGCCAATATAGCGTACAAAAATAAAAAACTTTACTCGATTTACATGAAAATTGGTACTCCGGGATTTTTGAGGTCGCTTATTACGAATTTGAAGTCGAAATTTGGAAATTCCAAATGGCGGCGCCAATGTGGCGTACAAAAATAAAAAACTTTACTCGATTTACATGAAAATTGGTACTCCGGGATTTTTGAGGTCGCTCATTACGAATCTCAACTTTAAATTAGAAAATTCAAAATGGCGGCGCTAGAACGGCGGACCGGAATTGAAAAATTTTACTCGATTTAGATAAAAATTGGTACTCTGGGATTTTCGAGGTCGCTTATTACGAATCCGAACACAAAATTCAAAAAATTTTCATCGCGTATCTAATATGGCGGACGAAAGTGCAAAGCTCGATTTGGATAAATCTCGGTACTCGGGGGTTTTCGGGGACGCTGAGTGTGATGCTGAACTCAAAATGAAGGAATTTTTCATGGTGAATTCAATAACATGGAGCATAATACAATAAATAGGTGGAAATGTATGAAGCTTGAGTACCGAGTTTCATCTAAATCGATCTGTATTATTTGAATTTTCATTCGCCATATTTGTTCGTCATTGTGAATTCCGGAATTTTGAGTTCAGATTCGTAATCGGCACCCCCAAAAACTCCAGAGTACAAGTTTTCAGGATAAAAAAATTTTTCCTGCCATTTTGGGAACTTTTTTTCGCATTCTCTTTGCCAACGAAGGGGTTAATAACGTTGTGTGTACTTCTCTAGAAAAACTAATGTAAATGACGTTTTTTTTGCTCCAGGTGCATTCATTTTCCATCTTCTGTGAATCGATAAAAGTTCTGAGTCTTCCCACAGAGCGCCTATTAAGGGGGGAGAAAAAATTTGCGGATTTTTATGATTTTTTTGAAGTAAAGATTCCTTCACCATATTTAAGGGGTTACCCCCACTTGCGATTTTGAAAAAATCGATTTTTTTATTGCATTCTTTTGAAGTATAAGTATCTGAGAATGTGTCCTGAAAATTTCAAATCGATCCGAACAAAATTGACTGAGATATGAGCGTTGAAAGAGAAGAATCCGTGAATCGAAGAACTGAAATTGAAACTTTAAACGCGTTTTTCTCAAAATGGCATTTCTGAAGTCGGTGACCAAGATTACTCGAACACTAATGAACCGATCTTCTTGAAATTTTGCAGGCTTATTTAATACATAAAAATGTAGTCTTTAATCGTTCGATTTCTTTTTCGAAAAAAAAAATGGCCGTTTTATAGCCAAAAAACGGCCGTTTTTTTTCGTTAAAATCGAACCATTAACTTTGACTGTCCGCCATTTTGTGAAAAATGAATATTTTTTAAAATCCTTCGATTAAAGACTAGTTTATACTTATATTTGACTAAATCCATCCGCATTTTTTTTTCAGATGATCCACTTCGCCGCAATGTTGGTCACCGCAAACCGTGTATATAAAAACATTATTTCATTGACGGCCATTTGCCACTAAACAATGTAATATTTTTCAATAAAAAAATTACTGAAAGTTCTTCAAGATGTGTTCTTTAAGATGGTATATTGATCGATTAAAAAAGTTTTGTTGTTTTCTTTAAAAAAATTCATGAAAAAGGCCTTTTTTGCGCTACAAGTGGGGGTAACGCCTTAATCTTCAAAAATGGCCGGCAGTATGGCACAGTCCTCCATGCTGTATGTTCAAAACTGGCGGCCCATTTTTTAAGATTAACAAATTATAAAAAATACCTCGTAACAGCCAAAAGTCGTAACAAAATATACCGTGAGTCTCAAAAGTGGTGAAGAAATCTTTCACGAAAAAAAAATCCTGATAATCAGCAATTTTTCACACGCCTAAAGGTATCTCCCCCCCCTTAAAAAAACGCTCTCGGCGTAGCTAAAACTGAGCCGCCATTTTGTATTCTCTTTTACGCGTCAATACATGCAGAAAAAACCGTCCAAACCTCATTACGATTGCGTTTCGACTATTGTCAAAAGAAAAAACCAAAAAGGGCCCCTTAAGGATGTTGAGTCCCTATGAAACGTGTTAATGTTAATTGTTCAATAAATAGCTTCTTAATCGTCATGAAATTTTTACACGACCTCCTCAATACTTCGTGTAAAAACATACCAAATTTTCAGAATTCTATCATCATTACTTCAACCTCCTTAGGGGTCGAAATAAAAAATGATAAGAGAATTCTGAAAATTTGGTATGTTTTTGTATGAAGTATTTAAGAGGTCGTGTTAAAATTTCACGACGATCAGGAAGCTCGTTATTAAAAAATTAACATTCTGTTAAGAACAATTTTTAAAAGAAATTTAAAAAAATGTATCAATAAACTTCGTTTTGTTTCCGTTGCTTTCGGTATATTGTAGATGTTACAAAATTGCGAGGTCAAAAAAAAAAACTTATTGCAAAGTTACATCAGTTTCCACAAGACAACATTTAATTTGTGAATGTTAATTGTTCATTAACGAGCTTCCTAATTGTCGTGAAATTTTTACACGACCTCTGAAATGCTTCGTACAAAAACGTAGCAAATTTTCAGAATTTCATTATCATTTGCGACTTGGGACTCAACATCCTAAAACTATACAGAAAACGTGTGTTTTCAAATGTACAGAAGAAACCTGATCTTCACGACAACCTTCATGTATACCCCTCAACACGAAATTACCTTAAAATCCATCCTAAACATACACACGAAAACCTTCCGAAGTACAGGCCAGAAGGACATTTGCGTATATTGCAATTTACATAAGATCGGAGTAGAAAATATAACGTATGCAATTACGCTGCAAAACGATAACAGCGATACGCCAATAATGATTATTCCGCAAGTATCGACCAAACAGCGCATGTTTTCCAGTTTCCCTGTGCCCTCGTGCAAACGCCATACGGCGTTGCTTTGGAAAAAGGGAACTCTCGACACTCTCGTCGGTGTTGCAAAAACCGGAAATGACGGAGTAACAAGCGTGGGATACAAAAGTGGACGGGGTAGGATCGCAAAAACCCACAAGAGCGTACGAACATCGAAAATTGAAAACAAAAATGTAATTTTCGGAGACGCGCGCGCAGGATGAGAGAAATAAAATAGTGCGGAAAAATAAAATAATAGAATTGAACCGTACCGCCATATTCGGGGAAGCAAATCGTGAGGGGCGATTTGCGAATTTTCTCCTCGAAGAGATCCTTCTTGTTGAGAAACAGGATGATCGAGGTGTCCGTGAACCATTTGTTGTTGCAAATTGAGTCGAACAGTTTCAAGCTCTCCTGCATACGATTCTGGAATAAAAGTGAAGAAAAACAAGCGCGTGAAATGGTAATTCGACGGTTGAATCGACACGAGTGAATCCGTCGATGTCACGATGAGTAAACGTTGCGATAACAATGACGAAAGGGTCGATCGGTGTGCCACTAACGCAATCGACCCTCGGACAGGCCACTCGTCGTTCCGGTGGCGAGACGCGTCACTCTCGAGTACGAGAAATTATTGGAAATATCGTGAAAGAGATCCAGGCTGCGTCATTATGATTCTACAACGATGATTCCGCTCAATTGTCACATTTGACACGAGAGCACGAATGAATACTCGTCGCGATGCGTTGCGACCCGCCGTCGTAGTTTCGTTCGCGAGACAACGAAATTAAATAAAGTTCGCTTTTTTCCCACGTGCTTTGACCCGGTCAATTGAACCCTTTCGTTTCGTCGCTCCGGCGCGGGCACGGCTCGCGCCTCTGTCAGTGCGATCCCTTTTTCCACGATTATTCCCTCTTGATTCGTCGCCTCATTCGTACTCCCAAACATTCCATCGCACGTCACGAGCTCTCTCCCTGTCAGACGTTGAGCCCCGACGACGAGCGATTCATCGCCACCCACCGTATTCACTCGTCGGTAAGATTATGCGGGAAAAAAAGTTTTTGCGTTCCTTGAGTGATATTCTTAAGGGGTTACCCCCACTTGCGATTTTGCAAAAGTCGATTTTTTTTATTGCATTTTTTTGAAGTATAAGTATCTGAGAATATGTCCTGAAAATTTCAAGTCGGTCCGAACAAAATTGACTGAGATATGAGCGTTGAAAGAGAAGAATCCGTGAATTGAAGAACTGAAATTGAAACTTTAAACGCGTTTTTCTCAAAATGGCATTTCTGAAGTCGGTGACCAAGATTACTCGAACACTAATGAACCGATCTTCTTGAAATTTTGCAGGCTTATTTAATACATAAAAATGTAGTCTTTAATCGTTCGATTTTTTTTTTCGAAAAAAAAATGACCGTTTTATAGCCAAAAAACGGCCGTTTTTTTCGTTAAAATCGAACCATTAACTTTGACTGTCCGCCATTTTGTGAAAAATAAATATTTTTTAAAATCCTTCGATTAAAGACTAGTTTATACTTATATTTGACTAAATCCATCCGCATTTTTTTTTCAGGTGATCCACTTCGCCGCAATGTTGGTCACCGCAAACCGTGTATATAAAAACATTATTTCATTGACGGCCATTTGCCACTAAACAATGTAATATTTTTCAATAAAAAAATTACTGAAAGTTCTTCAAGATGTGTTCTTTAAGGTGGTATATTGATCGATTAAAAAGTTTTGTAGTTTTCTTTAAAAAAATTCATGAAAAAGGCCTTTTTTGCGTTACAAATGGGGGTAACGCCTTAAGTGGTGGAAAATTATCCACGACGGATACTTTGGAAGGCAAATGGTTGAGCATAGCGAAACGAGAGCCCACGCTGAAATCAGATTTTTTTATATCGGAAACTTATGGGTCATTCCATGTCAAATCGACAAATTTTTTACCTGACCCCCTTTGATTTCGCTGAAAATTTTCTATCTTTTTCTACCCCCCGAAAGTTATTTTTCAGAATTTTTTCAAATTTTTTTTCCCGACTCAAAAAAAGTTATGAATTTTTGAAAAAAACCGCTCTTTTATTTTTAAATTGCCAGAACTTTTTCAAAAATTGACCGTTTGGGAACTTTTTTTTTTCAAAATTTTTGTTTTTAAATGTAGTTTTCGAAAAAAAATATGAAAAAATTTTCAGAATCCCAGATATATGAAATATTTTAGTTTTTTTGAAAAAACCGTAATTTTCTCAAAGTCCGACCGTTTTTTTTTTTTTTGCTCTAAAAATACTTCAACTAATTCTGCAATGATCCCCGTTAATCAAAAGATGTGACGACAATCGCTTCTAATTTTTTTTCTTGATTATAAAAAAATTTTTGAATTTTTGCTGATTTTATATAACTTTGTTATGAAATTTTTTTTATTTCCTCGTGAAACCTCAAAAGTTGAAAAATAAAATTTTATTGGAGAATTTCAAGTGATTATCGTCCAAGAAATTATTTTTTTCAAAAAAGTAAAAAAAAAAGGACTTTTCATACTCTTAAATAAATTCACCGT
The DNA here is from genome assembly GCA_951751655.1 of Ophion costatus. Taxonomy (NCBI): domain Eukaryota; kingdom Metazoa; phylum Arthropoda; class Insecta; order Hymenoptera; family Ichneumonidae; genus Ophion; species Ophion costatus. The sequence continues at coordinate 21,784,341 of OX632363.1, forward strand.
CTCTTAACATCTTTAAATAAATTAAAAACATTTTTTTGTATGTGTTCAAATTATATTATCTTTTATTTAACATAATACTTGATTCTAAAATTCAACATTACACCTATTTTTATTATCTCTTTTTACTGGATGATTCCCTTCTTTTCTTCATCGTACTGTGATTTAAATATTTTTCTGAAGAAGAAAACATCTTAACTTGCACCATACAATCTTCCAATGGTGAAATTTTATGGATTTTTTGTGTCGCTGGTATTGTTTTTGCATTTGTGAACCGATCTTCTAATTTTTCTTAATTACATGGATTGCAACATCGATCAAAAAACTTCGGCATTGCAATCACTCGTTAACAAAATATAAATTAACAGCACTTTATGATAAATAATAGGTACTTTATTTAGCAATAGTAAGTCTACGTGACACGATGAACACAACGACAATGTAATTATTCTGAAAACATAACCTCCATATTATTTAAATGAAATGTAGATGATATCTTTTTTACCGACAATCGATAGCTCTTAAATTATCACATTGTATCAACTGGAGGTAACTTTTAAACCCATTGTATTTTTGAAGTTGTCATATTTCAGTACCAAAAAAAAACGTCCATAAGAGTAAAAAAATAACGTCAATGAGAGAAAAAAATTATTTTTTTTTTAAAAATAACGATTTCTTGGACGATAATCACTTGAAATTCTCCAATAAAATTTTATTTTTCAACTTTTGAGGTTTCACGAGGAAATAAAAAAAATTTCATAACAAAGTTATATAAAATCAGCAAAAATTCAACAAAAATTTTTTTATAATCGAGAAAAAAAATTAGAAGCGATTGTCGTCACATCTTTTGATTAACGGGGATCATTGCAGAATTAGTTGAAGTATTTTTAGAGCAAAAAAAAAAAAAAAACGTTCGGACTTTGAGAAAATTACGGTTTTTTCAAAAAAACTAAAATATTTCATATATCTGGGATTCTGAAAATTTTTTCATATTTTTTTTCGAAAACTACATTTAAAAACAAAAATTTTGAAAAAAAAAAGTTCCCAAACGGTCAATTTTTGAAAAAGTTCTGGCAATTTAAAAATAAAAGAGCGGTTTTTTTAAAAAATTCATAACTTTTTTTGAGTCGGGAAAAAAAACTTGAAAAAATTCTGAAAAATAACTTTCGGGGGGTAGAAAAAGATAGAAAATTTTCAGCGAAATCAAAGGGGGTCAGGTAAAAAATTTGTCGATTTGACATGGAATGACCCTTATACACATGGGACGTTCGACGACATTTCACACAGCCTGGGACCCCGCAATTTTTTTATTGTCCTCGTTTTTGTTTGTTTGCAGGATTGTACCCCGTGGAAGGAATATCCACACCACTTTTTAGATTGTTTTCTTTTCGCTTTTAGGAGTTGTAATTTTCCGAAAAATCTTCATTTCGGAAGTTTTGGAAACGTTCAAACGCTCATAACTCTGGAACTGATCGAGATATGGGAGAGAATAGAAGGAAAAATGTGCCCACGATGAGACTAGTCTTAAAAATCATAGAATGGGACACTATTTTAGAGAATTTTTTTAAAAAAATAGAAAATGGCAATCATTTTTAAAAAAATAGTTCTCACTGTAGAAGCAAAAAAAAACGTTCACATTGATAATTGATAATTTTGCTTCAGATTGAGTGTGCTTCAAAGTGAAAAAAACAGTATTATATCGACATTTGTCGATATATCAATTAGTTCAGGAGTTATCAGCGTTTAAACGTTTCCAAAACTTCCGAAATCGACATTTTTTGTAGAATTGTAACTGCTGAAAGCGTTTAACGAAAAAAAATACGGAAAATAAAAAATGATCGGGTTCACGGACCAGGTGAAATGGCGTGGAGTATCCCATATAAAAAGCAAAACCCTGAATGACTGACTGACTCATCATTACCTAACCTAAAGCGCTAAATGTAGAACGAGGCAATTAGGAGGGCATGTTGTTTTTATTACGTAGGCACCATTGAAGGGATTTTTCAAAATTCAACCCTTGAAAGGAGAAAAGGGGTGGCAAAGTTTGTACGAAAGCTTAAAAAAATCTGGTCAAATTTACTTGAATTTTTGTATTAACTGCTCCTAGACACAATTGATGAAATTTCAGCATTTTTGGAAATAGAATCCGTAAGGGGAAAAGGAGGTAGCAAAGTTCGTATGGCAAAGGAAATATCTGGTCAGATTTACTTAAAACCTAGTATTACTTAATATATATATATAAACCCAGATTTACTTAAAACCTCTTCAATGTATTCCTTAAGGCCTTGAGCCACACTAAATTCGCACATGATTTTATACCCGTTACTGTGGCCTCAGGCTTTAAAATTAAACCAGGTCTTTCCGACCATTTCCATAGTGAAACTCCCCTTGCATCAGCTACTGCATTGGCTGATCATATACTGACAATAAGGTACCGTTGCCTCTGATTATTAAAGGATTAGTCTTGATGATTATGACCCAGTATCACAATCGTTGGATACAACATGGCGAAGTATAACGTCTTTTGCATGCCCTCAGCTGCCGTTTGGTCCTGCAGGAACTGGACGTTATCGGAACGCGTCACATTTTTTTCCCCAGCTCACCGTGGTTTCGTCCTCGTGAAGAACCTGATCGTATTCGGACATGGCAACGCAGAATATGATCGCCGTTACGTCCTCGAAACAATGTATCCACTTTTTGCGCTCGCTTCTCTGGCCACCAACGTCGAACAATCTACACGAGAGGAACAAAAGAAAATTAGAGACCGTACGAAAGACAATTTCGCTATGAATAAGCTCAACATTAATTATAGAAATTGTCAAGCCGCAGGCCAGTCTTTGCGTCCGGAGGAACGACAGCTACAATTAGGCATAGAGAAAGAAGCCTAGATGGACGGGTTATGGAGTAACAATGAGATTTATTTCTGTCCTACTTAGAAAGCCGTACGATAATTAATGATTCATATCGTCTGGTTGCGAGAGAACGAGAGAGAAAGATGTTCGAAGGAACGGACATGAAAGGGGGCTCGCATTTAGATTGAAACAATGAATAAGCGTGCACTAACTTCTCTCTCTCTCTCTCTCTCTCTCTCTCTCTCTCTCGCTCTCTCTCACACACTGCAGATTATTATTCGACAGCATAACGCTCATCTCGCTTAGTTTCCGGTCCACAAGCGAGCGAAATTCCGTTTAACTCGTAACGCGCGCTTGTTGCTAATTTCATAAGTTCGTTAAGGGCTCCGAGTCCGTACAGTCGCGTCCAAATGGATTGGATTGTGGAAAGCTTTTTTTCGTCGTCACTCTACATATTTATCAAGCTGCGAAAGGGACAATTCATTTCAATTCTAAGGGCAAATCCGGAATAAGAACTTTCAGTAGCGGGACAAATTCCATCCGGACATCGTGAACAAACGACGAGGGAGAATTGTAAAGGCGCTGAATTCCTTACGAGCTCGCAATGAATAATTCGTAGGATTGTACACTTGAATAATTAAAATGGGTGAGAATAATTCACTGGCGAATAAACAATGAGATTGCGAAGGTTGCCGTCCAAATTAAATAAAATCGTTATTAAGGGATTAGCGTAGAGTGAAATTTTCAGAAAATCAATTTTTGTCAATTATCTGACAGTGTAAACAGTCATAAACGTGGGCCTAGCATCGCCGATCGATCGTAAGGAGAGACAATTCATATGAAAATGTTGCACTCGAAGCTTTTAACGAAAACACTGTTTTCAAAGTCGGTGGACATGATATCTCGAGAACCAATCGATGGATCGTTTCCAAATTTACTGGAGATACGATGAGAAAACTTTAGAGGTCGCTGACGATCTCACTTTTTGAAAATCGATCTTCATTTTTTAATAGTTACGTAAAAATTGTGACTTTTTTCATATATTTTGTATGCTTGAGTTTTCATTCGTCGTCACGTTGGTTAAAAAGGAGATTTTAGAAATTGACGATCGTCAACGACTTGTACTTATTGTTAATTTAAACAGCCCGTTTGGTTTTTAGATTTCGGATGGGCCGTTTAAGCTGGAGAGCGTCCACCGCCAAACGTCGCGGAACAAATGTTTTTTCGTGTTTTCTTTTGTGCTTTCTCGGAGGCTCTCGTTATATGTCCCTTTGTGTTGAAAAAAATCCACCGATTGTTTCCCAGAAAAAAAATCGAAATTTTGCCACTTTTCGGGCTTCTACGTAGATGTAGCCCTTCAAGTACAAGAAACAAAAAAAACACAATTATTTGAAACTTAGAAATTCGTTTTCTACTTTTCGCAGGTTTTTTGTCCCAAATATTCGATCATTTGGAATTTAGTTAGACGAGAGAAAATTGCTTTTTGAATACATTCACACGAAATTGCGAGAGAAAACCGTCGAACAAGTGACGCAATAAAAAACCCTTCCGTGTAAGGATAACTGACAAAATTGTATTCTCAAAATCACTCAAAGTAGTGGATTTTTATTGATTCCGCTCTATACTCACTTGAAATTAAGATTCTTAAATGAGAAGTGTACTTCTACGATTCCAGTCGTTTTGACTCGGGTTCTCAGGATATCTTGTTCCGTTGGTTGATATTCCCTCGCTCCTAATCGATCCAGATCGTCCAAGAAGCTGTAAGTTGAAGAAAAACGTGTCGTCTTAGTAACCGCAACGTATCGTTCTCCAATTTTATAACACTTTTTATAAAAATGGCAGAACGTCGATAGCTAAAAAAAACACACGATAAAATTAAATGGCAAAAATGTTTAGAAGGGAAGGATAAGAATCCTTCTTTTCTCGCCTGCATAAAAATACTCGTAATGTCAGGGTCATCAAGTGTCGATGAACGCAATGAGAACAAGAGAGAGAGAGAAATAATCGTTTATCGCTCTTTCCTGGAAGTGGCGAGGGGGAAAACGCCACGGCTTAAAAATACATTGAAGCGATTGTATGCACACAGCTGTTATATATGAATATATCGTTTGGAAAAAATGCTGCTGGTCTCTGCTGTTTGCTCCGATAAAATAATATAATGTAATCACCGAACGAGGCATTATTTTTACGACTTATCGTCGTTGGATTTAAACGGGGCAGGTCGATGAACGATATCGACCTCGGAAATGCGTTTTTTAACATTGAATGATCTTGAGACTCATAATTCGGCAAATTAATGAACCGTTGTGAGCGCGTGATCGGTATGCCGATGCGCTGAACTCTCACGTTTTAGGGGTCAAGCTACTCTGGAAATGGAGAACACTCGTTCGTCGTTTGAGGCAATGCAAATTGAAGCAGAAGGTTCAACATATGGTGCTGGAATCGCAAATTGACGGTAAACTTATTGTTACAACGATATAACTGCTAATAAAACTTTAAGGGGCTATGCCAGTGTGACACTTTAAAAAAATCGATTGTTTTGCTTCTTTCGACAATTTATACGTTCAATTTCGTTAACGTACACACTAATAAATGTCCAAACGATTTTTCAATTATCTTGCTCTATTCCTCGAATTTTTTTTCATAACGCTGATTTTCGACTCGTCGTACTAGCCTAGTCCCTTGAGCAGCGTTGGCCTAGACCAATAGACTGTCCGCCATTTTGTGAAAAATGAATATTTTTTAAAATTCTTCGATTAAAGACTAGTTTATACTTATATTTGACTATAGCCATCCGCATTTTTTTTTTCAGATGATCCACTTCGCCGCAATGTTGGTCACCGCAAACCGTGTATATAAAAACATTATTTCATTGGCGGCCATTTGCCACTAAACAATGTAATATTTTTCAATAAAAAAATTACTGAAAGTTCTTCAAGATGTGTTCTTTAAGATGGTATATTGATCGATTAAAAAAGTTTTGGAGTTTTCTTTAAAAAAATTCATGAAAAAGGCCTTTTTTGCGCTACAAGTGGGGGTAACGCCTTAAAAGAACAGAGAAGCGCTGGAAGCAAACGCGACGTCAGTTTCTATGAATGATATTTCGAAGGCAGAAAAGCTCGTTTGCAGTGAACCAGCTGCGTTATTAGACTTCATCCAGCAAAGAAATCGATACTCGTCATACGTGTATCAAGTGGGGAGTACGCAATTATGACCTTGCTGTTATTATCGACGTCCCTCGAGTTCCTAACCAATTTCATCATTCATTCCACATTAATTACATCGTCGGATCTACCCTGTCCCTTGTGCCTATATACCTGGAATTAAAATTAAAATAACTCATAAGTTGAGAAGCGAAATTGCTCGTGCACCCCCCCCCCCCTCCAGACGACTACCTTCGTAGCTTTTCCAATTGAAGAAATGGATCCGCCGGCTTTCCCTTCATAAAAGGCACGACCGGTAAGCTATGCCTCCTACTTTCTTCCGAAGGATTTTGCCCACTCATTCACAACGCACGAGTGCGTTGCATTTGCACGAGGGCACAGGGAAACTGTACAAAAGCCGTGCTGATAAGCGCGTCTATATTTTACCGAACTTGTGCACTGGGAGAAATGTCTAGTGTTTTCAACCATATTTTAAGTGCGTTTTATATTTCCCTATGGGGACAATAATATTTTAGCCATAGTTAGTGCCAAAAGTATAGTACTGCTCATCGATGTTTAGCAGTTGCATAAATTATCCACGTATGTGAACCGCAGCCACCAGTCTTACAAGAATACGTTTGTTGTCCAATGCTACGTAATATAGTAGGTTTTCATAAATGGATATTCGCTAACCGTATCAAAAGTGTACTGCCCCAAGAACGTAGCAAAGAACAGGACTGCAATATACAGGGTGTTAGGGCGGTCGATGCAAAGCCGTAAGGGGGTGATAGGTCACCTCGTTAGGAACATTTATAACTTGGGTTACCTTAGTTCAAAGCCTAAGGATTTCGAGTTATCATGGTAAGTATGATTTTTGGAAAATTTCCCAAAATTAGGTACTTACTACGTTTACTAGGTCCCAAAAACGTTAACCTCTTATGTTAATGCTATTTTTCAAAAATAACATTAAGATAAGAGGTAGTTTTATTTTTTGACAAGTTTATCATCATTCAACACGTCCCGTTTAGTTAATTGTGTAGATGCAGATGATTGTATTGGTGTTTGTCGATTGAAAACGCATTAAGCTAAGACGCAATCCTAGCGAGGTAACCTATCACTCCCTCAAGGCTTTGCATCGACCTTCCTAACACTCTGTATATACATTGGTTAAAAATGTTGTCTGTGATTTGTGACGATGCTTTTAGTGGTTTGTACCATATTATAAGATATGATCTGCTATATGCGTATTTGGTGTATTATTCAATTAGTTTCGCACACTGCATGAGTGTTGGTTCAAGACATCAATGCCCGTCTACTAATCACATAGAATATTTCATAAATCCAAAATAAAATAAAGTACTCCACTGAGAGTTCTACTTCAATAACTTTTTATCATAATTCGCCATTCCCCAAGCTCCTGCAATGATTTATTTAGATGGAAATATTTCGCCTACACATGTAATCGAACCTACAACCTACCTGCCAATCTTCTGCCTATACTATGCACGCTACCACTACGCTATGGAGTGCCTATGCCTTCGTGATCGCAAATATGCGATAGGAGAGAAAAGTAATCCCGGCTGTACTTCCGAATAGCTGTTATCTTCGATTCAAGTGAAATTTTGCACAGATCTTTTCTTTATAATATAAGTCTATAAATTTATAATATATATTTAAATAATTAAATAAAGTAAAAAATAAAGTCTATAAATTGTTGTTTGCATATTTTGTGGCGGCTTCTATTCAAATTAATTTCAAAACAAAGCTAGGTTATGTTCGCCAAACGCTTCAGCTGTTACTCGCGACGTTGTTAAGTCTGTGGGTGCTATTTCGTCGTTCTGACCATTTTCAACCGGAAATTGAAACTTTCTTGTAATGCAGTGCTTTAACTACACGGTGAAGATTGATTTTCTTATTTTTTACAATATCTATTATATCTAATCTATCGAATTTCAGTTTTCCAACGGGTTTAGTTGGGTACGTGAGCAGAAAAACCACGATCAGCGCACTTCCGGTTGACCGTCTCCATAAGACGACGTGCTTCGGTAACCAAAAGTGCTCGACTTTGCAGTTTTATTGCGAAAAAACTAAACGGTCAAAATATCTCAAATTTTGGCAATAGGCGCATAAAGTATTTGTCAAAATCATACAAAAAATTTTAATCCGAAAGTTAGATTCGTAGTAATGATCGTACCTTCTTAATGTTGACCATTCGGGTTCTACAAACTTAGACAGCATAGTAGAAGTTTGTCCTGAAGAAAACCTAACCTACAGTGTACATCAGCATTTGTGCGCCAATTTTGTGATAGCCCTTGATTCAATGAAATTGAAGTTAGCATCGTTGGAATGGAACGAAAATTCTTATCAATCTCTTATTTTGAGGATTCTTCAAAACCATAATTTGCAAATTTCTGGTAAATCGCTAAATAAGAACCCTAAAAACGTTTGCGTGGTTATCGTAGCTCAAATCTGCCAAAGAAAATTAGGGAAACCAAAAAAAAATCATTTTCGTCACATTCCAACGATGCGAACTTCAGCGTCATTGAATTAACCGCATCTGTATTGTAAATCCTTTACAATAGTCAATAATTATTTCGGAAATAGATAATCAAACACGCCACTCAAATCGCATATTTAGATATTCATTTGCTTATCGTTATGATCGCGGTATCAATAAACTACAGGACATTTTAAACTATAGGAAATGCCAAGGACTTTTCTCTGAATGTGTTACCATCGGAAACTCAGAGACTGCGCATTCGTCTTTTGTCATGAATCTCAACGATTTCGGCTCGGTATCCCAATCCCGGGAACGAAATTCTATATAACTATAAAACTACTTGTATAACATGCCCTCAGCTCTTTTTCACCTACATGAACACATCAATTATTCGCGATATCGATAAAACGAGAATTAAATTGGTACAAAAGTAATTGGCGAGAATCCAGTATCGATCTTTTTTCCTGACAGGGCTAAAAATGGACTCGGTGGATGAACGCCTCGAGTCTCGTGACCGCGTAACTCCGGTTTTGTTTGACAGCGAGAAAGGATTGCGGGTTATCTATAGACCGGGGTCTTCGCACGTAGAAATTCGATCGGCTCAATTGCAACACTCTTTATGTATATAGGTATGGTGTGATATAAGGATATGAACAAAGTGAGGGGGGAGTCGAGGTACGCGTGTAGGGCTGGGCGCGGTTCGCAACAAGTAGTCTGAGACAATAGCCTCGTTGCAAGGTCTTCGGTGCTCGAAGCCAGGCAGGCTCTCTCTCTCTCTCTCTCTCTCTCTCTCTCTCTCTCTCTCTCTCTCTCTCTCTCTCTCTCTCTCTCTCCCTCTCTCTGTTTGGACGAAAAGGTGGTGCGATGCACACTTGGCTCGCACGAACCCTGAACTTGCACCGGATTTATAGGACTGGGAAAGCTCTCGCAAAGTATCGAACCGGTTCAGTGCCCGGCGTAATCTATATAGACGCACGACATGTACGGAACGTGGTGGAAATTTGAACCATGTTCATGTACGTGACCTGCCCGATCTTGGGCCAATAAAATTCTTAGCCCCAAATTCCAAGGTGTCATCACTTTAAGGGGTTAGTCTGCGGCAGAAATGAATGCCCGTTTGTCGCTTGCGGCAGCTCAAACTGAAGAGGAAGGTCCAAAATATGGTGCAGGAATCGCAGATTGAAGATAAACTTGAACTGCCAGTAAAACGACAAACGCGTTTTTTGTGGAAACTATGCTCTTCAGAATGGTGTACACGATTTCTCGATGTCTAAGCACCGGATTGACGTGAAATTTGGTACAGATATTCAGTGTAACAGTAATTTAGACTTGACCGACGTTTGTCTTCTTAACATTATTTTTTCATTAGTTATTAACAATTATGATATCACCTTCCTCGAAAAATCAAACGAAAAGGTAAAAAAAAAAATGTTTTGATGATTGAAACAGGATAGGTAAAAAAAGATCGGTCAAGTCTTGGCTAGGATGATATATTTTGAGAAAAAAATCGTTCTTTTTGTTTCAGATCAACCGGGTGGCCAAAATCAAGTACACCATTGAGCGGCTCACGTTCAAAGGTCCTTCGTGAGATTGTTTGTAACTTCTTTAATTATTCATCATTTGAAATGAAATTTGGTACACAACTTCGTTAATGTACATACAAATAAATGTTAAAACGATTTTTCAATCATCATAGTTATTCCTTCAAAATTAATCCTTTTAAATAACCCCGGGTTTTGGGTCGTCACTTAAGATCGCGCGATCCCATCAGAAGAAGGAATTGTTTTCGTCCGAGACCCGATAGAATTGCGGCAATTTAAGAGCTGCGAAACATTTTTTTTTGCCCTATTAGAAAAGCGGTTGTACGACGCAATTTTCCGAAAACTCCACGGTCGAAAATGTCGTTTTTTGGGTTTTTCGTGTCCTGTCGTTTTTTGGGTTACAATTATCGTTGGATATTTCCAGTTCCTCAGAGATCGCCCAGAACGGTAGCACGAGACTGAAGTTTGCACCGTTGGAAGACAATGAAAACGAAGTTTCCTACATTGCTTTAATTTCTTTCAAGATTCTTTAACCTTTAATTTAATTTTTTTCAAGAGATCTAGCATGCAAATTCCATCTATCATCTTTTTGAATACTCCGTTAAACATCACCATGTAAATCATGACGTTGAAGTTGGCATCGTTGAAAAGCAACGATAGTTTTTTCATTCATTTATACTTATTTATTTTTATTATAAGCAAAATCTTTTTCCTCGCAAATCATGGTTGTAAATCTCTAATGGGAATACGTAAAAGTATTCCATCGATTTCCGCAACCTCAATCGTCCGAAAAGAAATGTTATCAATCACAAATAATCAATTTGCACCGCGCTGCAACGATGAAAACGTCACGATTATTGTAAATCTACAAAAAAGGTTTCGTATAACGAAAAAGGTACAGAAACGAGAATATAAACGATAACTTCCGTTGCATTTCAACGGTGCAAACATCAACGCCGTAAAAACGAACAGCCACGCGTTTCCCAATGCACAACAGTATAGAAATTTCACGAGGGCACAGGGAAACTGGAAAACCTTTACTGACAAGGAACATCACTTAAGTGTCCGCCATCGATTTCGTTGAAACTCATATATGTGACAAAGCATTGAAAACTGTGAAACACATTTTTTTTATCTGCGGGAAAACGGTTTTAAGGGGGGAAACCACCCCTCAAAGAAAGGCCTGCCGAGGGTTGGATTCCTCGTTTCACGCACAAGCTGTCCACGGATCAGAATGAAACAAAAACCAAACTTCTCCTAATGTAAAGCAATGAAAAATCCACTGCTGAATAATTCAATCAAATTGAAATTAAGGGATGTCGCGTCTTTATTTGAGAGAATGCCCCCCCCCCTTAAAAACGTTTTTCCGCAGGTAAAAAAACGTGTCTAATAGCTTTCAATGCTCCACCACATATATGAGTTTGAACAAAATTAAAGGCGGACACTCAAGTGATGTTCCTTGTGATTTTCAGCTGCGTTTGCCACGGAAAACTCACAAGGAACATCCCTCAGGTGACACCCTTCGATTTTGTTGAAATTTGGATATGTCATAAAGCACCGAAAAGTAAGCGATACGTATTTTTTTTTATCGGCGGAAAAATGGTTTTAAGGGGTGAACCCACCCCTCGCAAAAAGGCATCTCTAGGGGTAATATAGCAGTTTCACACACAAGGAGTCCGCCGATTTTAATGAAACGAAAACGAAAATTCTTCTACCCCGAAGCAATGAAAAATTCACTATAGTGACATTGCAAAAAAAATGAATGTGTGAAGCACCCTAGAGATGCATTTTTTCGAAGGGTGGTTTCACCCCTTAAAACCGTTTTTCCGGCGATAAAAAAAATACGTATCGCTTACTTTTCGGTGCTTTATAACACATCGAAATTTCAACAAAATCGAAGGATGTCACCTGAGGGATGTTCCTTGTCAGTAAAGCTCAGTCGCAGCGCAAGCCTGAGCGCAGCCAAGTGGTCACCCACCCATGTATTGGCCCAGGCTGACGTTGCTCGACACGAAGTTCTGCGATAAGTGACACCACTTCGCATCCATCTCAAATAAATAGGGCGATACCGCCAAGAAGTGCGTTGCGTGATTCCAACAGATGTGAAAAAACATACCCTGTTCGACGATAAACAGCTACGGACACGAAGAAAGACAGGTGTCTTTTTTTATTCACCCAGCTACGCGCGCTTTTATTTATAAGCGACGTTCATAGACTGGAGATCAACGAAGATTCTATTCATAGCACGACATGCGGTAATCTATGTGCGAGCGCATGACTTCCTAGAGTTCGGACGTCCGTACGTGGTGCGAGGCCGCATGGATACTCATCGATAGCTGGAGTAATCGATATCGGGTCTCGATTGGCCGAATTACGACGCTACAAGGCTCATAAGCGATATTCGAATCTCGTGCGGAAGTTGTGTGGACAGGGGCAGTGACATGGAGAGGTCTCCTGTCTAGACAGGAGACCTATTATGAAAGCACATAGGACATGAAATACGTGCACTACGCTTCGATGTTTATGTGCCCATGAGGTACACGATTGCATACGACCGCATGCACGTATCGATTCATGGGATATTAATAAACGAATAATTACAGACATTAACCTGATCAGGGTATCGTGGATCGCTGGAGACTCGAAGCATTTTTTAGTCAATGCCTGCACTTAGAAAAAGAAATCGTTGAATGTGCAAAATGCATTTTGTTGTCTCGAAATTTTGTTGTTTTGACAGTTGCTCAGACATGCCAAATAAGCTAGAGCTCACACCACTATACTGTTTTACCACCAACTATACTGTTTTGTTATGCAAATCAAAAATCAAGTATCTTAAAGATACATTTTGTTAAACCAACTGAATTTTGGATGGATGAACGAATTTTTTTCTTCTTTGTGCATTTGTGCAAAGTGGGTATGTTTACGGCAAAAAGTAAAATATTCGTTTAAATTTTTTTGCAATTTTCACGCCGTGCCCTTGAAGTAGAAGTATTGAAGGGTGTTCGGGAATTTTATCAGATTTTTTCATTGCAAATTACATGTTTTAACACGGCTCGGGTCTTCGGTGACCTCCGAAATAATCGATACCCAGAACGGGTTAATAGATGATTGAATTCATGAGTCATTTTGAAATCAATGAATATATATATTAATAAATAATGGACGATATTTATAAAGCAATCATTGAAAACGTACGGTAGTTAAATAAATTCAATATTTTCATCACCATATTTCGAAACGACGTTCAAGTTCGTCTCGTTGGAAAGCAACGAAACATTTTTTACATTATTTTTATATCTTCATTTTATTCATCGTCCAAAGTCTCATCCAGCAAGTTAGGCTTCAGATCTCTTATGAGGATCTTGAAAAACATCCGAGGGTTTTTCGCGACTCAAATTTGACAAAATAGATAAGGCTACTGAACTTTCGTTGCGTTCCAATGATGCACACTTCGATAACGTCTTTCAACAGGGAAATTCTTGAACTTCCAATTTGCGACGAAGATATCCCAGAAAACTTTTTTCCCAGCATATGATAATTTCAAAAAGATCTTTCGGGACTGAAATGAAGAGACTTTGATGACGTTGAAGTTTGCATGGTTACGATGCAACGAAAATGTTTTGTTTTTAATTTCCCAAATTTACTTTAACATGTTCAAGGGTTCTTTATTAGCTATCAAAAACAAATTTGCAAAATATGATTTCGGATAATAACAAAGATAAGAAATTGAAAGGAATGTTCGTTGCATTCCAACGATGCAAATGTCAATTCCATAGACTTTGTGAGCCCGTTTGCTTTCGTATTTGCGATGCCTGCAACTTGCCTACCGAGGTAGACAAAAGGTAAAACATGATGTCAAACGTAATGGTGAAATTTTGTGTCGTTGGAAAGCAACGAAAAATCATTCTTTTTAACTGTTCAAACTTCTTTCGGCTCTGTAAATCACTCAAACATTTTGACGTGTTTTTTTATTAAAGATTTAGGACCTCAATTTGCAAAAAAAACATTTCGGTATGCATGGAAATAAAGAAATGGAAAATTAACAAAAAAAAGTCGTTGCATTCAACCGATGCAAACTTACGATATTGAAGTTTGCAGCGTTGGAATGCAACGAAAGTTTTTTATTTCTTTTTTTTTGCAAATTTGGGCTACGAAAAACTCAAATATTTTTTGAAGATCCTCATAAGAAATCTAAAGTCCAAATTTTCTGGATAAGAATTTTATAATGAACAAAATAAGGAAAAAACTTTTTTTTTAAATGTTTCGTGTCATTCGAACGATGCAAACTTCAACATCGTCAAACTCCAACGTCATATGGTCAGGTTTGTTCGACTTGGCAATGAAAATCGATCGGAACGGGCGAATAATTATTTCCCTACTTAAAACAAATACATATTCTTCGTGTAGAGAAGGAGATTAAATTTAATTTTAGTTTCAACTTAATCTACCTACACTCAACGGTTTTTCAAATCCTTACAAGAGACCTCCAACTCAAATCCCTACGATTTTGGCTAATGCCAAAATTTAAAAAAAAAAATGGATCAAAAAATGGATTTTCGTTGCACTTGAATGCAAATTTCAACGGCATGCATTTTTCACCTTTTCGACAAATCTTTTTTTGCTATTTCATGACATGGGTATACATGTACATAAATATAGTACGTATAGTTCGAAGCATTTTTGCGAAGAAGTGGCCGGAAAACAACGCGAAAGCTCGAAAGAATGAATACATCGTATTGCTCTGCAATTCGTATCTATACATATAAGTGGAAAATGGACGGATCCATTTGTTCGCGTAAAAATGTAGGGAGGGAATGAAGCGCGCGGGCGCGCGGCGAGCATTTCGGAGCACCCTAGACCGCTGCTTCGGCCAAGCCCCGATTGGTACTTCTCACGCTTGGCCGCCGTTCAACAACCGAAACTCGTCTCAACGTTACGATATTTGAGGCCTTAGGCCACAGTAACCGGTAGAAAATCATGTGCGAGTTAAACAATTTTTTTTCCTACGAAAAAGTGATTCACTCATAAAATTAATTACACATCTATTTAGTATGAATATCAAGCTGTTAGAAAATATTTTTTTTCTTCTCGATGTACAAAATGGCCGACTGCTCGAAACTTCTCGAAACAGCTTTTTTCCGAATGGCGTGACAAATAACTTCAACAATTTTCACTCGATTTACTTAAAATTTAAAAGTTATCTTCCTAATTGCATTTCGCAGAGAATTACGTACGGAATTTCTGATTAATCGAAAACTTTTCATTTTATTAGCAGTTTATGAGCACTTATAACGAAATTTTTCACTGAAAATTCATTTCTTAAGTTCAAATACCTACAACTTTTGAATAAAACAATCTTTTTCAAATTCCGTACGTACTTCTCTAGGTATTCTCATGTGGATTGACGAGAATTTTTGTTTTTTGTTCTAGGTCAAAAATTGTGGACGCTAAATTAAAAAAAAAGATAACAAAAGAAAATATCAGTAGTCGGCTATTTCGTGACATCGAAAAAAAAAAATCATATTTTCCAACAGCTTGATATTCATACTAAATAGACGCGTAATTGATTTTATGAGTGAATCACTTTTTCATACGAAAAAAAATTGTTGAATTCGCACATGATTTTATACCCGTAACTGTGGCCTAAGGACTTAAGCATACATCTGCATGAAAGCCTCCAATTTTCTACGTGGAAAATCGAAGCCTCCCTCGAAGGAAAAAAATTAATATATACATATATTATTACGTTGGTAAGAAAGTCTTGCGACACGAACGTCACCTTTTCGAAATAAACATAATATTTTATTAAAATAAGATTCATTTTAAATACAGTCGCCCTCTTCATCTACAACTCGTGTCCAACGCTCTGATAAACTTTGAATGCCAGCCGTCCAGTAATCCTCAGTTCTTGAAATGAAAAACGCTTCAAGACTATTTTGAAGATCCGTTTGATTATTGAAATGTTGATCAAAGATTACTACCGAGTCGTTGACAATCGAATTTTTCAGTTTTTATTTGTTCACGTGCAATAAATTTATCATTCGCCACAACTTTTGGCATACCATAATGGATAATACGAATAATCAACATGAGTAAACATCACTCAGAGCAGCTGTGGATAAAATAAATGTAGACTCTTTTTTGACTGATAATAACAATATGAATTTACAATCAATTCAAAGAATCCGTTTTATTTCATAACCGGCTACGTCCGTAAGATTTCTCCACCATTCTCATTCAAAACGCGGACTTGTCCAAAATACAAATAAACACGTGGTACTTAGTATTTTTATTAAACTAAAGTCAGGTCCAGGCTTACATTTTGACAATGCCTTCATATATTAAAGCTTAAACATTCCAGCTCGTCTCTATTTGTTTATTTTGGTTTCTCGATCTCTCCTGTAAAAAAAGGAATTCATGGACAAGTCCGTTCTCCAGCTCCCAGCGTATATTCGCAGCAATCGCGTAGAAGCGTTGGTTAGTCTTGGCACAAATCATAAAAAGTTGGTCATCCGATCAGGATAATTCATAGACCCACCCTTACTGCAGGGCGATGTTGGTTTGCTCCAGTGAATAAATTTCAGCGTCAGCGAGTCGAAAGTTCCGAATGCTGATATCTTCTTTTTTTTTCCTATCGCACGCGACAATTTTCCATCGTCTGGAGGGAGTGTGGAGGCTTTCGAAAGAATTTTTGATGGATCGAGGAAAGCTTTGAGCTTCGTTTGGTACAGGGGGGGGGGGGGAGAAGCAAAGGTGGAAAAGCGTCGAGAGCGGGTCGCGGGGATGAAAAAAGGGCGAACGGTGAAGGAGCTGATGGGAAGAGGTTAGGAAATTCGTGTATGGGACAAGGGAGAGCGATACCGGGGAAAAGGTCGACATCCGGGTTATCCTGGAAAATGCTCAGCCTGCCCGGAGCCCGGAGTAAAATCGAGGCGAAGGGTGGGGGAGGAATGGAGGGGAGGGGAAGAATTTCCCTGAAGAGAGAAACGAAGTGAAGAAGGGGGTGCTCACCACCGGGGTCGGCCATTTTCCTCGGCCACGTGACACGGGCGTGGCGTGACGTCACGACCGATCAATACGACGACAGGGAAAGGGAGAGGGAGGGGGAGAGAGAGAGAGAGAAGCGGACAGTCTTCGACCCGCTCCGGACTTCCACATTCTACCTACACACACATGTATATGTGTCCTGCTTGTTCATAGTATGCCCTTTTTCTACGAGCTAACCCCAACGGCCTTTTTTTGCACCCCCTGTGGCTGCGGGCCACTGAGGTCTTCTCGATTCTCTCTGCCGAGCGTTTTTTTTTTCCCGCGAGCAAAAAACACACAAAAAATAACTCCGTACGAAACTCCGAGAAGAAAAAACGCATCCTTGAAGAGGCTCGAGCATTTCACCGACAAATGTTAAGGGGCACTGATCTTTTATTCCGAACGCAAATGTCTCCGATGAAAGTTCGACTTTAAAGATTCCGCAAATTCCAGGCCTACGTACTTTTTGTTCAGAAGACAAAAATGGACAAATGTAGGCAGTCAGGGTTGTTACGCATTACTGACTCGGAATGTCCCTGACTTTTTCAAGTTTTCCATACAGGTTTTGCAAAAATTCCAGGTTTTGGAGAATAGCCAGATTAGGGTCGAATAAAGAACACTTTCTTTTCATCAAACATATATTTTTTGAGTTAGAGAGATATTAGTCTTTGTAAGCGTTACAAACTGTACGGGAAAATTATATACATAAAAATAGCAATGACTGATTTTTGTGAAAGAAAACAACATTTTTAACCGACTTGAAGAAACAAAGGAAATTCTCAACTCGATCCTTCTATTGAAGAATTATGTTGAACTGGATAACATAATTTTTTTAAGACCAAATATATGGAAATTTGATAAAATTGATATTTATTTTTTTTAACTGAAATTCGAAACATAATTTAAACATTATAAAGTTAAAAAAAGACATTAAAAGCAAATACAGAACCTGTTCTTCATTATAAACAAAAGTTTGTACGCCGGTGAAAATAAACAAAAAATAAATATAAATACTTATCTATAATGATAATGATGTGGTTGTGTATCGACAGATCGAATTCAAATGTATTTTTGTAGCTTTACTTTTAATTTACTTTAATTTACAAATGTAGCTTTACAGTAAATTAGTTTTCAGTTTTTTTAATCCTCAATGCTTGGCACTGACATAACTTTCTTTTGTGTATCATGAGGAATAATATAAAGATTAAAGATATACAAAAATATGTATTTTTGTACTGTTCAGTTTTTTTGTCTCTTTGTCTCTTTCAAAAAGTAAATTGTGAGAAAATTCGAGAAAATTTACAAAATTCCCTGACTTTTCCCTGATTATTACGAGAGGAACGAAATTCCTTGAGTTTCCCCGGTTTCCCCTGTTTTCCATATGCGTAACAACCCTGGAAGTGCTGCGCAGTTCCGTATGAAAAGTACGTAAAACGCGCTGGAATTTCAACGTGCCGATGACCGTTCAATGCGTCTGCGAGAGACATTAAATGCAGCTAAACTCACTATCGTTCATCGGAAACTGCTCCGTACGATTTAAGGAGGTGCGATCACTTCCACGGGGTCAAAAAAGAGTCGAAATTTATTTTACCCACAGCTGTCCCGATTGATGCTCACTTATGTTGATTATTCGTATTATCGATTATAGTGTGCCAAGTGTTGTGGTAAATGATGAATTTATTGCACGTGAAGAAATAAAAACTGAAAAATTAGATTCTCAACGACTCGGTAGTAATCTTCGTAATAATAATAATATTAACATATCCACCATAAGAACGGACTAAAAAGACAAAAAAAAATCAGCCCGAAACCTATTAAAATAGGCTCGAACTACCTCAGCGAAATTAACACGATCGGCAGAATATAATTATACACATTATTGACACGTGATAAATGATAAAACTCCATAAATTGTTTGGGTAAACATTTTTTCCTTCTGGATTCTCGTGCTATTGTTGGGCACTAATGAAAGAACATTTCTCTAAAAAAATGGGCGCGGTCACTCAATTTTTAAAGGTGGCTATGTCGACTTTTTTGTATTTGAATTTTTTTTAATGAACGTATTGCATTTAAGCATAGTCATGGCTTCGGATTACGGATAAAAATCACATCCAGCAGCTATTTCGTAACAAAAATAAACCCTAACATTTTGAAAAGATTGCAATATTCACAATTCAAATCCAGGTAGATCAATAATGGCGTCTATACTACTCTCGTTATTCATGTAGATTTATTTATACGCATTAACATTTCGCACTTTTTACGAAAAATTAAATTATAAGCTTTTATTCATAAATCATGTATTTACATTTTCAAAATGCTACACTTATAAATATTTTAATTCTTTCGTTCATTATTTGTATCAGTTTTTGTTAAATTATCGATGATAAAACAAGTCGTCATAATAATAAGTTATTATGTTTTATTAAACAGCGTTTGCAATATTGTTTCGGCTCAATTTATTTACCGATTCGTAATAATATTTTCGATTTTGTTTTCTAGGGTTTCAATGTGGGTGCGATATACTTTTCTTCGTCGCAAAACAGCTGTGAAACGTACTATTTCCTTTATTTATTCTATTTCCGGTATAATCTAATACCATGATCATATTTATTAAGTAAAATCATGAAAAAAATTAAAAGTCGAGATAGCCACCTATAAAAATTGAGTGACAGCGCCCATTTTTTTAAGGAAATTTTCTTTTATTAGTGCCCAACAGTTGCACAATAAACCAGAAGGAAATTTTTTTTTTTAATCAGTCCAATATATATGTATACTTTGGTGATTATTAATAAATAAAAGCAAAATGGCTTTCGCAGCTTTGGATTAAAAAACAACGTTCTCTTTCTTTCTATATATACACGAAAATGGGTGCAAGAATTCTAGCTTATCGTTATCAACAGCGTGTCCACATCGCCATAGTAGTAACGCACATGGCGTCATGGTTTGCTCATTAATGCAAAACGAGATAAGTTACGAGAAATCCAGGATTTTATCACGTCGAATTAAATTGCGAACATCATCCTGAGCTGGCACGTGCTTTCGTTCAGTTTCGGGCCAACTGTTGGGCGAGTCTTGCAAGCAGATATGCTTCGTATTAAAGATGAGAAAGTCTTCGAACGCAACAGAAAAGAAAGAACATAATGTCAGGGCGAGGATAAGGAGGACCATTCCAGGCGAAAAATAATTCTCCTGCTTCTATCAAAAAGAACGAGAATGCTACAAGATTGCGATGGTATCGACGAAAGGAAAAAAAAATTTGATTAACATTTGTATCGTACGTATCGCAAGCCGGGGGATTTTCTTGGGATATCCGAGCGGGGATTTAGTTTTTCTCGCACATTGCGCGATTTTTTTTTTTTTATCGCTAACAGCGAGGCCGAAACGCTTAACCACTTTAGGGTGAGACGTCGATTTACCTTGACCGGCTGCTGCCCAGACCCTTTTTTTCCTTTCACCGTCTCCGTTTGGTATGGGCCAACGTCACGACGATACACACACGAGCGCAATAGTGAAAAAACGCTACGAGCGAAAGAGCCTTGAGGAAAATTGAGAGGCCGCGAGCTATAAAATTCCTTCATCCCCTTTTGGATTGAGTCGGGAGATATTTTATTCGCGCTCACTTCCTCCACCTTGAAGTGGCACACCAATTGAGCTTTTACGGTTCGCATATACTCGAATTCCGTCAATGAAAATCGCACTATATATATATATATATATATATATATATATATATATATATATATATATATATATATATAGAAAAATAAAATCAATTTTGTTGCATTCTTATGGTGCAAAATTCAATGTCATACATAATATGCATTATGTATATTAGAATGCGTTATTAAATTAGATATATATATATATTAGAATTATATATTAGATAATGTATAATATATAATTATATATATTATTATATTTAATTATATATAATAATTATGTATTAAATAATTATATAATTATATATTAAATTCTGATATATATATTAGATTAGATATATATATATATATATATATATATATATATATATATATATATTAGAATGCAACGAAAATGATTTTTTTTTTCTATTTCACAAATTGCCTTTAGCGGCTTCAAGCTACGAAAATTACGCAAACACTTTTAAGCACTTTCATTTAGCAATCTGCACCAAATCGGCAAACATTTTTTCTTTGTTTTTGATAGTAATGAAAATAAGAAATTAAAAAGAATTTCCGTTGCATCAAAACAATGCGTAACATTAAAAAGTAACTTTATAAAAATTGGCTTCTTTTTGGTTATATTTTTTTTTCGTCAATATAACTATTATTTTCACGGAAATGGCAACTTTTCTCGAGAAAAAAAAATGAATTTGTAAAACCGTTAACTATTAAAGTATTGAATTCTTGAATTATTTAATGACGTGTTTTATAGAAACCGAAACGATCTACGAAGAAGGTCCTATGACATTTTGCAACAAGTCTAGTAGTTTCGCCGGAAGAGTGAAAAGAATTTGAAAACCACTATAAATTCTACTTTGGCCATGAACAACTTTTGAAAGAGTAGATTTATCATGAATCGTTGAGAGACCTTTTTATATAGCATTTAATTCCCTATGAAAATATGTTTGGAGCATTGTTGTACGGTTACCCGTTGGCGAGTTAGAAAATTGAACAGTAGCGAGGAAAGTTTTCTCCATGTTATTAATGCATTCACTTTACTGAAATTACTGAATAAGAGAATTTGAGGGAAAAAGAATTGTTGATTCTTGTTTAATCATCCTAATATATATATTAGGATGGTTCAAAAAACAATTAATTTTTTTTCGCGGTACTCAACGGGAAATGTCACTGCGTTATAAAAAAGTAATTCATACAAAATTTGAGAGGTGTAAACATTTTCGTGGGAAGTGCTAAAACGACTTTTAATTTTTTTCTCGATTTTTCGTCAATTTTTCGTCTTCATTTGTTTGCTTACTCCAAAACAACATATTACTCCAAAAAAAACACGCATACTTGTTAGACGTTCGGCGATGTAAACACCGTGTTCTTGTTCATCAAGTGGTTGATATAATTTTCACAACCGAATTACATGTATCGATTTTTAATCTGCAAATACAAATTGTTTATGGTAAAAAAATATATTTAAATAAAAATTGTGTATTGTTACAGGAAAAATAAAATCGAGACTCACATTGGATCACGCACTAACATTTTCTGTATCGAGATTGAAAAAAATTAATACTCCGATAATCATGAAAAAAAAAACATAAAAAAGGCATTTGAGCACTAACTAAAAAATTGTTTACAGCCCTCAATTTTTGCAAAACTTTCTTTTTCTTAACATACTTTAATTTTCCGTTGCGAAAGAAAATCGATTTTTTTAACCATCTTAATATATATTGAATATATAATAATTTGGTAAATATTCGGCAGTGGGGCTTTTGTTAGAATCAGGCTAAGTTTTTTTTGGATTTGTTTGAACCGCTGAAGAAAATTAGCCTGATTCTAGCAGGAGCCCCACTTCCGAATGTTTACCAAATTATTATATATATATATATATTACTGTTACGGATGTTTATTACCTGAAAAATGTGAGAAAAATTTGGGAGAGAATAATTTTTAATAATAATTGATTTGTCTAAAAAAAATATCCCGTAATAATAAAACAAAGCACACTTTGGAACAACGAATCGAGCCACTCTGAAAAAAATAGGTGTTACTGTACACACTTCAGAGTATTTTCTGGAATTTTTTGAGAAAAATCAAAAGTAACATACCGACCGAAAAAAAATATTTTTGTATAATTTTGCTGAAAATTGGCATTTTTTTAACTCGAAAAATTCAAAACAAAATTTGTTCACCAAGTTCATGTAAAATTGCAACTTTTTTGTCTTAAACATTTTTCTGTTAAATCAAATGCTCACAAGATATAACGGTATTTTGAAAATTTTGAAATTTTGAAAAACTCGAGTGAATGCGATCGAAAAGTTTTGAAAAAATTCGCACTGTTTTTTTTCATATAATTAAATAATTTGACAAAATTTCAATTTTTTTGAGAGCGGACAACTTTTTGACCGTTCGAAATGGTATGGAACGCCTCATATATATTCATAAACATGCTGCCATCTTTTTGACAACGTTCGGAAAAATGCACTCGTCAAAAATCGATCGGACGATTCTTTTATATCGACGCACTTCAAAATGAAAATGTATTCAAAATTGTACTCACAAACCATGATAAGCGAAAAAAAAATGTTTGTATAATAACAAATGATGAAGGGACAATTACGAAACTTGAAACTGTTTACGAAGGGACTCTATTTTTCGCGAACGTTTGCGTTGCTAAAACTCGATGTGCGCAATATGCAAACGAAATAGCCATATCGATGTCCTCGCTCAAGATTCTGCATATCTAATTCGAGCATCTTCATTGCGCGGAGTATAGTGCGCGTGGCGATCTCCAGGGCCCGTTCTACGTACTTTCGACTACGTTCGTCCAGATAATACTCGAAAACGAGGCCGTGTTTTCCGGCTCCTTTGTACCGCAAATTTTAGCATGTACAACGGAAACGGCGATTTTCTCGTCCCGTCTAGCAAACGGCCTAGACACGTATGTCTGACAATGAATTTCAATAGCGTCGAGGTTCGCAACGTTGGAACGCAACGAATTTCTTTCCATCTTCACTTTTTCTTGTCTATTTTTATCGCCAAAGCCAAAATGCTTTTTTTTTTGCAAATTGAGGAATCAATCGCAAACGAGAATACGCAAAAACGTTTGAGTGATTTCGGAGCTGCGATTTATCCTTTTTGTTTGTTTTCTTTTGTTTGAAAATATGTTTTATGAAAGTTCGTTCGATCCTTTTCAATTGCGAACAGAGCACAGTTTATATTATTTTTCATCGCATGACCTGATGGTTTTTTTTGTATGTCTCTCTATTTGACAAGGGCAAGTGCTTAAAGTTGTTTTTTTTTTGTGGAAAATCAAACTTTTTTCGAGAGCTTGATATTTTGGCAATTTTCAACATTTCGAAAAACTATGCGGTCGTATGGAAGATTTATTACAATACTAAAAGAATTTTTTTTTACATTCAGATCATCCTAGTTACCAGTAACGGCGACACTTCGTTTGAATAATAATAGCTTCATTTTTTATCAATATTTTTCAGTGAAAAAAACTCAAGCTTGTCAAGACTATGTATTAAGGGGCCTTCTCAATTTAGACGCTAAGAAAACGCTATTTTCATGAATTTTTCTGATAGGTTTATATTATAGATATTGATATGAAAGTTGTTCCACTTAATAAATACACTTTCGAAATACATTTTTTTTTTAATTTCATCTATTTATGTAACCCGAACAAACTTTAAACACGTTTTTCTCGAAACAACGTTTTTCGACGGCTTGTTGAGAAAATCTTCGAAACCACTAAAACGATCCTTATGAAATGTTAACCACATATTCTTTACAACTGTAGCTATAGTGCATATCATGGATTTTTTTTAACATTTGATATTTACTATTTTTTTTTCACGAAAAGGACGAAAAAATCACGTTTTTTTTGTTTTTTGAAAAATGTCCGCCATTTTGTTAATTGTGTATATATCAAAATTCGTATGATATGCGCTATTGCTATTAACGTGCTGCGTGTAAAACCCGTCGATTTTTTTTCTTTTCGATGATCCATCTCCGAGATTTCATCAACAGCGCAGGCCTACAATTTTTTAGGACATTTTTTTAAGTACCATTTTCGCCTATAAATCGTGACTTGAATAAATAAATAAAAACATTTTATGTATTTTAAAAGTGTATTTACTAGGTGTGACAACTTTGATATCCAAATCTATAATATAAACCTATCAAAAAAATTCATGAAAATAATATTTTTTAGCGCCTAACGTGAGAAGACCCCTTAAGTGTATATAAAATTCCTACCTCCCCATCCCAATAATCTCGCCAGAGAGAAATATTGGAAGCAGCCCGTTTTTTGGACTCGATCTTGTGCAGACTCAGTCGATACGCCAGAATGAAATTCGCGCCATTAAAAAAATATTAATTTCTGTTGTACTCAAACGATGAAAACTTCGTCATGAATTTCACGATGAAGTTTCCTGAACCGCTTGGCATGGGATTTAAAGATGTTGAGTCCCAAATCGCAAATGATAATAAAATTCTGAAAATTTGCTACGTTTTTGTACGAAGTATTTCAGAGGTCGTGTAAAAATTTCACGACAATTAGGAAGCTCGTTATTGAACAATTAACATTCACAAATTAAATGTTGTCTTATGGAAACGGCTGTAACTTTGCAATAAGTTTTTTTTTTTTGACCTCTCAATCACAAAATGTCTATAATAAGTATTTACTAATGAATAAAAGAAAATACTCTACTTACATCAATAAGCACTTACCGTATAACGAACGTAATACCCCGTTGATTACATTTACATGTGTATTTTTTGTAAACAAAATTTACCGTTTTGTTTTGAAAAAACTAAAGTATTGCTTCTGAATCTCAAAAAATTAACAAGAAAGCAATACTTTATAATAAAAAGATCTCTCAGTTACGCATTTATTTTTGTTAAATATTAATAAATAAAAATGTTTATTCTCGACGTGGTGATTCTTGTTTTTATACCTGAATCATAAAAGTACCTGTGATTTTAAATTTCTTCCATTCTTTTTCCAGCCATGTTTCATTCTCTATTTTTTCTCGCTACTCAATACAATTCGATTTTGACTTAAGGGGTTACCCCCACTTGCGATTTTGAAAAAATTGATTTTTTTTATTGCATTTTTTTGAAGTATAAGTATCTGAGAATATGTCCTGAAAATTTCAAATCGATCCGAACAAAATTGACTGAGATATGAGCGTTGAAAGAGAAGAATCCGTGAATTGAAGAACTGAAATTGAAACTTTAAACGCGTTTTTCTCAAAATGGCATTTCTGAAGTCGGTGACCAAGATTACTCGAACACTAATGAACCGATCTTCTTGAAATTTTGCAGGCTTATTCAATACATAAAAATGTAGTCTTGAATCGTTCGATTTTTTTTTCGAAAAAAATGCCCGTTTTATAGCCAAACAACGGCCGTTTTTCTTCGTTAAAATCGAACCATTAACTTTGACTGTCCGCCATTTTGTGAAAAATAAATATTTTTTAAAATCCTTCGATTAAAGACTAGTTTATACTTATATTTGACTAAATCCATCCGCATTTTTTTTTCAGATGATCCACTTCGCCGCAATGTTGGTCACCGCAAACCGTGTATATAAAAACATTATTTCATTGGCGGCCATTTGCCACTAAACAATGTAATATTTTTCAATCAAAAAATTATTGGAAGTTCTTCAAGATGTGTTCTTTAAGATGGTATATTGATCGATTGAAAAAGTTTTGTAGTTTTCTTTAAAAAAATTCATGAAAAAGGCCTTTTTCCGCTACAAGTGGGGGTAACGCTTTAATTGATCCTTTCGGTCCTAATATATCATGAAATCGATTCGTTGAATTATAATTCGATTCGATGCGATGAATCGATGTCATTCTAACAATCCGGCATCTCTAGGACACACGTCTATAAAAATGTGGTCCACCTTAAGATTCGTCGATAAAACGCTTCTTGATAAAATCGTGAACAAAAAGAAACACATATTGACTCACTATTTGGCCGAGTCGTTGAGTTGGTACTCGTTACTCCTGCCGAAGCACTCCTGAACACCGTTGTCGGCCCACAGCCTCTTCATCGCGGCAACGAGCTCTTCGCTGAACGATTCCGTGTCCTCCATTCGCTGGATCACGTCGAAAACCATTTTCGCGTCCGTCTGCAAAGTTTTCGCGATCGGAACGATCGATCATCGACTAGTAGATACGAATTAACTGAACGCGATAAATGAAGTATCTTCGCTCGCACCCAAAATACTCCAATCACACGGTTCATTCAATACAATAAATTAAAAACAAAAGCCAATCAGTTTGCGTCGCTGCACTGCGAAACCAAAACGTATTTTATTTTTTTCATTCCTTTATTGAAAATTTGGTTATTCAATTATTCAATTCATTCAATTTCATTCATTCAAATATTCAGTTCATTCAATTTCATTCATTCAAATATTCAATTATTCAATTTCATTATTATTGAAAATTTGATCAGAATTCTAACGCGGAGCGTCAATAAGTTTGCAGTGATAGCCGTGACCTAAATCGCAAAAAAAATGTTGGCAACGAAAAAACGTTGGCATTGCATTCTGCACGGGCAAACTCCAGGATCGTCGTAAAAATTTTATTCGATCGCACGTAGAGCGTCTAGAACTCAAACAAACTCTCAGCGATGTGAAAATTCGCGCGGACTTTACTGACCAGTCAGATACTCCAAAAAAAGAAAAGGAAACACGAGACACTCTTGTTTCATTGGACTTACTATTATTATTATTTCTGGGGCACCACCGTGACGGGTAAAATATCGTTTGCTTTTGCATTTTATCGAAGAATACATAATCAAAAATATGCGAAAAAAAATTCAAGTTGAAATTTGAAAATTGTCCGTACATGGGTCAATTTTCAAATTTTTTTTTGAATTTTTTTTAGCGCAACGATTTACACGTAGTAAAACTTTGAATCGCGTTTTCCTCGAAATGACTTTTCTCGAACTGGCCGTCATACCTCTAGCTATGATTGTCCGTTTTCAATTTTTTAACACCAAAATTTCCGTTATTGCGGTACCTGTCGTTCTACGTAGCCGTTTTTTTTAATTAGTATTTTTAAGCCCTCGAATGAGTCCAAATTTTGCAAAAATTACCATTTTTTAACACCCGGTATTTAGTCAAAACTTTTTTTCGAAAAAAAAAACTACGTACATCGAGAACTACATTTACATAGATTTAAAAAAATTATTTTTATTTTTCCGACTGTAAAGTTATCGATTGTTGGACCAACTATTTAATCCAGAGGCTTCATTATACTTCAATAACGTAGTTAATTTTCAATTTTATTCAGATAAAAATTTGCACAAAATAAATTCAATGTATGCTTAATAACATACCTATTTTCCAAATCCCAAATCAGGAATCTAGTAGACCAAAAAAAAATTCGAAAATAGCGACCATTTTTCGGCCCGTCACAGTGACGTCTTCCCTCAACAAGTGGGCATTAGGACCCATTTCTCACCCGACTATTTCCCGTTCGAGAAAAAAACGAATTTACGAGGCATTACAAACATTCAAGATCGCGAAGACGTTCCATTTGCAGAATTATCTTCTCGCGCGCACCCACGCGTTTGCTCGACTTTGTCATCTCCGTACACGCCCCAAGATATTGCGGCGCAGCCCGAGCCCCAAAACGTATCCTCCTCAAGACGACGAGAAAAACCATCATCACTTCCATCTCATCTATAGAACTGCATTCGGCACTTTTCTTTCTTTTTTGGAGTATCCGAATGAACGGTGAAATTCTCGCGATTTTGCGTGCGTAGCCGAGAGTGAGGATGCGAATAATTATCGAATTATTCGGGCCAATGGAGCCTCTCGGAATTGATCATGCGTAATTTAGCGTGGCAATAAAGCGAGAGAACCGTGTTCAAAGTGTAGGATATATTCTTTGGCATTGCGTTCTTTTTTTTCCCTTTTCATCTTGGTTTTTTTCTTCGCGCTTTTTCTCTCGTGTTACAACCCCCCCCCCCCCCCCCCCGCCGCCGTCATATATGCGTTTCGTTGACTAGTCATGTGAACACTCGAAGTGCGCTCCACTGAATGTGCTTCATTCATGAGGTAATCGTTGAACCGTGGTAAGCCACATCCACAATGGCACGCAATGTCTTCGAACCTTTCTCTCTTTCTCGTCCAATATATATATATATATATATATATATATATATATATATATATATATATACCAACTGGTTGCAGTAAAAAGGACGTAAATTGCCTCGTTTTACATGCTAAACTTTAAGAGTTCGGCCCTTCTGTGTGCGAGGAGTCGTTCATATCTCCTAGAGGTATTCCAGGCCAAACCGGCGCGTTTCTGACTCCCGGTATACAAATCTGTTTTTTTTTCCTCCCTTTATTTGCCGCGGGACGAAATAAAAAAAATTAAATGGAATACATTCGCCAAGTATTCGGGAAGTTTTGTTTGGGTGTTGGTAAACTGACGAGTGTTGAATCAACATTATTAAGTGATATGTAGTTATTGTTCTTTCTCCATTTTTTTGGGATCCTTTCGAGAGTTGGTATTGAGATGTAGCAGTAGGAATGATTATTGATACTTTTCATCAGATTCTTAAAGTCGAAGGAATTGAAAAAGGAATGATTATTACATTAAGACATTATTGTTTATTTATCGATTTATATTTGGGTGAAAACTTGTTTACGAGCGAAGGCATTCGCGAGGATTGTATTGATGAAGATTAAGTTGGAGTGGATCTTTTGAATATGATGCAAACGATTTTTTTTTTCAATTGCCTTGATTTTCGTTGGTAGATTCGGAGATCTGATGCTTTAATCTGCGGGATGCGGTGCTGGATAATGACGAAATGAAATAATAAGAAAGGAGTTTCGTTGCGTACCAACGAGGGTAGGGCACTCCTGTGAAGGGTAAAAATCGGGTTTTTTGCGTTTTCTCAAAGTGTACATATTCAAGAGAGTGTGAAAAAAAATTCAAGTGAAAATATTGAAAATTGACCAAATTACGTGGTTAATTTTTGATTTTTTAAAATAAAAATTTACCCCAAATAAGTTCAATGTATGCTTAATAACATATATTTTATCCAAAGTACAAATGAATAATCGGGTAGATAAAAAATCTCATTTACGTGCAATAATGTTACGAAAAAGGCGATTTTTATTTTCATTCGGAATGGAAAAAAGAAACGCTGAGGCTAGCCGACCGGTTATCGGACGAATAAGCGTATGTTATTCGTCCGAACGGCGGCTAATTTCACGCGGTTCGCGATGTACGACACCCCAAACAAATCAACCCAAACCCAAACATACAAGCGCAAACAAACCTCCGCAAAAAAAAACCCAAACCCAAACCAAATGAACACACCCACAAAACCAAAACCAAACAAACCCAAACACAACTAACCAACCCAAACCGAACAAACACAAACCAAAAACCCAAACACAACTAACCAACCCAAACCCAAAAACCAACACCCAAACCAAACAAACCCAAAGACAATTGACCAACCCATACCCAACAAACCCAAACACAACTAACCAACCCAAACCCAAACACAACCCACCAACCCAAACCCAAACAAAATTATAAAGATTTTCTTCGGATGACTACGTGTAAATTATTCTTCCGGATAGTTTTTTCGACAATTTAACACATTCTATTCGGACAATAATATATATGTTATTCGTTCGGATACTAGCTTACACGAATCACAATAATATGTACGCCTACTGGATATACGGCATGAACTGAGCCGCTATCTGGACGAATAACATACGCTTATTCGTCCGATAACCGGACGGAGAGACACTCCGAAAAAGAAATTGTTTTTCTAATGTTGGACAAAGTTGACTAACCTCTCTCTCGTTCGTAGAGAAACTGATGCCCAAATTTGGCATCGCTCTCAGTATGGCGACTAGAGATTGTATCGTATTGCTATAAACGACAGGCCTATACTGCTTGAAGTCCTCCGGCGTAAATCCACTCTCGTGAATAATTCTGTTGGGAAAAGAAAATGATTACGTACATGGCGAAGATATCGATCGATATAATACGCAAAACGTTTCAACGGCAACGCATTATTCTTTCCCCTCGTTTATACCGAGAAGATCGTTTTTTTTCTTTCACAAGTTGACTGGATCGATGAAAGGTTGCTTCCCATTTGTCGTTTTACCGGATGCTCTACACAGCAGCCTCTTTGTAGATGAAACATGCAAGTCCCAGAATATGAAAAGGCCCCATTCACGATGAAATATTCGTGAGCAGAAAGTCTCAAAGCCACGTACATTTGATTCCTCTTCTTTTTAACGAACGCGAACTCACCGGAAGTTACGGATTGAGCCCCCCCGACAGAAAAAAGTGAAAGAGAGAAAGAGACGACAAGGAGAGTGAAAATCTTTAATGATAAATCGATAACTGAAGCGCGTGTGAACTCTTCTCGTTAGTCACAACTTGATGTCGCAGAAAAGGTTGGAATGGTGATGAAAAGGTAATGCACTATTTGTCACGTGCATGCTTAACTCCGAAATTTATTGCAGTGATCTCGAATTTTAGGATAAACTCGATTCCAAACGTTTTTTTTTCGGTAAAATTTCGGAAAAATTGATGAAATAGCGTTTAAGACAACTCCGATGCAATTTGTATCGGTTTTTTTTGTGTACAAAGAGTAGTATATAAAATAAAAAATGATAGGAAATCCGAACTTTTTTCTATACAATATTTTTCAATCTGTGTCAAATCTATCTTCAAAAAGATTCTAATAAAAATTTAAGAAAAACGATATTTTTTTCGATCAAGTTCTTTTTTTAAGTTGATTTTTCACCTACGAAAATTCGTATACAAAGAATGGATAGAATTATTTTTTGTTTCCACCGGATTTGTCTCGAACCCTATTTCATTGATTTTTTCCGTAATTAGATCCTAAAAATGCGTTTCAATGAAATTTCCGAAAAAAGTAGCGAAATAGCTCTCAAGGTAAATCCGATGGAACCCGAACAAGAAAATTCTGTTTATTCTTCGTATTATATACGAATCTTCGCACATGAAAAGACCACTTTTGCAAAACAAAATTTGGTTGATCAAATTTTTTCGTTTTTCTACAATGTTCTAATTTATATATAAATTCTTGTACGTAAAAAAAGCAACAGAAATTGCATATTAAAAAGTTCGAGAAACGCAGTAAACAAACATTCGATACTTTCGAATTGATTGGCATATACAAAAATAAATAAAATTAAACACTTGGGGCCCTGTTCAATTTGTCTCGAAAGTCTCATTTCCATGCAGTGTGTGTGCACATACGTGCGGAAAAAAGTGTAAATTCGAGCGACACAAAGGATTAAAAGGCTCGAGTATTTCGGACAAAGCCCACACGTTCATCCGGTTTCTGTTGCAAATAGAGACCCTTTTTGAGCCAACATGAAAAGCTAAGATACTTAACGACGTTGAGTCTTTTGTGTTACGAATACATCAGGCGTTTGGCCGATTTCATTTCGAGTCCATTACGTGCAAATGAAGATTCCTTCCGGCTACACGACGAACCGTTTTCACCTTTTCTCGACGACTTTGTCGAGTGGCCTTTGAGATTTCGAGCGACCATTCTATTTTTATATAACAATGAGGAAGCAGCGTCTGGAGAGACCGCCAATGAATCGACTGACTGACCGACAACTTCCGGTTCTGTGTACGTGCAGGGAATTACCAGTATTCGCGACCATCCTGCTTTTGTCGAAATACATAACCAAGATAAGAAGAAAAGGATCATCGTTTCTTGAAGTAAATGGGTTTGAGACACTTCAGTAATAATTATTTTCTCATTCCCCTTCTTCGACGTATTAAAAATAATTGTTCGTATATTATGGGTGAGTTTCTGCACGAAAGGCGAAGAAACTTCAATGCTGTCGAAGTCTGCTCTGTTGGAATGGGACAATCTTTTTTTCCGTTTCTTCATCATTGTTATCATCCGAAATCTGTTTTTGCAAATTTGGCGTGTGAAGGTCTGATAATGGTATCAAAAAAAATGCGACGCATTTTTCATCGCCTAAAATGGCCATGAAAAATTCGGGCGATTTAAGGGGCTATGCCAGTGTGACACTTTCAAAAAATCGATTTTTTTTGCTTTTTCGACAGTTTATACTTTCAAGAATATTCTGTAAAAATGTCAAGGCCGTATCTCCAATACTCCCCGAATGGCAGCCTTCTAAAGGAGCCACCGCTCGTAGGTATAAAATGCCCCAGTTGAATCTTTACGCGTTTTTCTCGAAATGAGATTTTTCTAATTTGCTGATATTGTAACTCCAAGATCAATCATCCGATTGACTTGAAGTTCGAACTGAGTACTCTTGAATATATTTACTCTACAAAGACGTAGGATATTTTTGATTGGATGAAAGTTGACGATTTGGTATTGAAAAAAACGACCATTTGATAGGCAAGAAAACAGACTTTTTTTCATAACTGCGCCATTTTGTTAGATTTTGATATTTTTCGAAAATCCTACGTCATTGTACAGGAAATACCTTCCAGTTTAACGACATTTTTTCTTTTTTCGGTTTCGGCTACGCAATCGGCCAGAATCGTGTCAGCAGTGGAGGAACTTTTTTTTCGGCGCCTTCGAAGGGGGTGGGGGTCAAAAGTTTGAACAATCAATGTTCAGAACGGCCGAAATTTCGAATGCAGTAGTGGCGAACGTAAATATGACGAAAGTTTCCAGTTTCGAATTCATTTAAACCGAAGGGCCAAAACGACGATCGGTTAAAACAACGATGGGCAAAAATATCGAACGGTCCGGATAACGAACACTTGGGATCGAGTAATACGTTGCGTGCGCTTTAGAGGGAAGCTGTGTTCGTTATCCGGACCGTTCGATATTTTTGCCCATCGTTGTTTTAACCGATCGTCGTTTTGGCCCTTCGGTTTAAATGAATTCGAAACTGGAAACTTTCGTCATATTTACGTTCGCCACTACTGCATTCGAAATTTCGGCCGTTCTGAACATTGATTGTTCAAACTTTTGACCCCCACCCCTTCGAAGGCAGTGCATAAGTCGCTTGGATCTCAATATTTTTCTATGAAAAAATTACGTAATATAGGTCAAATATGGCCAAATATATTCTTAATTTTCCGAAACATTTAATTGAGTACTTTTCTTCCAAAAAATTCCCGAAAATCACCCAAATTTTCAGCGTTGACACTGGCATAGTCCCTCCCCTTAAGGGATAACATCACTCTAGGATTTTGAAAAAATCGTTATTTTTATTTGGCTTAAAAAATACTTTGGGGTCATAGAAACAATACGCAATTGGTCCTGCAGCGAAAAACATGTTTTTAAAGGTTCAATCGTCCATGTTGCTGCAGCGCCTTGGAGCGTTGCGGCAAAATCTTTTTCAAACTGGGAGGACGGATTACGCGAACACATTTGCTTGGATCGATTTGAAATTTTCATAGTAGCTTCACAATTACATTCTCTATGGGAGTACGTAGTCGTTTTTTGATTAAATGTAGACATTTTTTTAATAAACAATTTACTGCTCATTTCTTTGCAAACTATCGATTTACTTCGTTCAAAGTGCCCTATTTTCTCAAAATTTGATTAATAAAAACATCCCCACGTAGTCACAGAGCGAATAAGATTTAGATCATAATTTTTTGTTGGTTTTTGTTCCAGGGCTTATACTTTACGAGAAAACCGTCCTCCCGTGAAGCTATTTGCAAAAAACACGTTTTTCAAGATGGTCTCTATCGCCGCCATTTTGTATGAAATATATAATAATTTTTTTTATACTTCAACATGTGTTAAATAAACCCTCTCGAAAGGAATCCTTTTCCTTTTTCATACTCCCAAAATAAATGGTCAACGTGAGGCGTTATTTTCTGCTGCTAGAGTGATGTTATCCTTTAAAAGAAAGTATTTTTAATTACATTCCAACGATGCAAGCTTCGTCGTTTAGTTCGATAAAAACTCATGAAGTTTCCCATGAATGGAGTTCCTTCAATCTGAATGTCAATTTGCAGCTTGTGTCGAGTAATTTCTAATGTGTCAATTTTCAAAAGTGAACAGTGAATCGAGCTACACAATTTTATTTGAATCGTAAAGACACAATTGTACTCACTTCATTTGTTTCACGATCGTACTCTTCCCGGACTCTCCGGCGCCTGCGAGCATAAAACAAAAGCACCATATGATCGGATCGTGCACGAAAGAACGGAGACGCTGCACTTGCAAAGTACTAATATTGCATTCAAGTGTCTGCAGCAGAGACTTCAATTTTTCGCATATTAACACACTATATACTTCTGTGGAAAAAAAATTATCGTTTTCTTTATTGGCTTAAATGGTGTATAAAAAGCCCGGAAATGATATGGTTGAAATGTATACACATCCCAAGAATGATTTGTTCTAAAGAAAAATAGTTTTGAAACTTAAAGAAGGTTGGAGCGGTCTAGTTGAGTCAAATACGATTTATGATTTTTTTTTCTTCAGGTAAACTCAAAAAATGCATGCGAGGCATCGATTTATTTTGTTGATGCTAATTTATCATAAAATATATAACTAAAGAGCAAAATTAAGAATTTCTATATTTTTATAACGTCAATAAGGAAAACTTTTGTGTTACTACCAACTTGGAAAAGTCTAACATTATCGATGATTGTTGTGAAAAAAAACTGCGCTAGTGAATGTTTTATACAACTCAGATTGAAATTCTGAGCCATTTATAATTATGCCTATTTATGTTTGTCACGAAATTATTTATTATTACCATTAATTGATATTAAGTGTTGCCGAAATACGGCAACTTCGCGGACATTGAGGTTGGCAGCTTCAATGATTCGTCCCAGCCAAGATTCGTGATCTTTTATCAAACCTCGATGGTTCAATATTGAATATATATGGTGTACGAAGCGCAAGTTGGCTTTTTTCTCTACCAAATATTTACAAAAGTTTAGTTTGCGTTAATCCGTTGTTAAAAATGGCTTATCTCGGTGCTAAATAGCAATAAATCACATCCAACCGTACGTAAAATTACATACGTTAAACTATTTCTTATCTCTGGTGT
The DNA here is from genome assembly GCA_951751655.1 of Ophion costatus. Lineage (NCBI taxonomy): Eukaryota > Metazoa > Arthropoda > Insecta > Hymenoptera > Ichneumonidae > Ophion > Ophion costatus. The sequence goes on from OX632363.1 coordinate 21,820,108, forward strand.
TTTGTGGTGACATTTTTTTGGCACATTCGTAAAGACAGTATAGTCAAGACAATAACATATATTATTATTTAATTTTAATCTTGGATTGTGGCTAACGTTCCAACCTCTTTAAGCACGTTTTTCTTGAAACGATGATTTCATAACCATCGTTGATGGGATTGAAGTTTGCTTCGTTGGGGTGTCACGACAATTCTTTTCTATTTCTTATCGTCTCTATTATGCGAAATCCTATTTTGCGAATTTGTTTCCGATCGCTAAATACGAATCCTGAAAAATGTTTGCAAGTTTTTAAGAACTCAAATCTGCTGAAGGAAATTTGTGAAAAAAAAATCATTTTCGTTGCATTCTAACGATGCAAACGTCAATGTTTGTAGCACCTACAATTTTCAAGCGATTGACTTCAAATTTCAACTGTAGCTTTTTATATAGATTTTCCAGCAAAGTTCACACGATTTTCACGATCGGATAATAATGACGATTTTTAAAGCAAATTGAGACCGTTCTGTAGTCGAAAAATCAACTTTATTTTTCGAAACGGTACCAAATCTGCTAAAATCAATATTTTGTCGCAATCGTTTGTACTTCACTAGCAAAACTCATGTACATTCGGAGAAAAAAAGAAGATTTCTTGTTCTAGGTGCTCATGCGCACCTCCGACAAGTCCGCCCGCGAAGAGCCTGAGAGGCGTTCTCTTTCTACCGGCCACTGAGCCGCCATTTTTTGGAAATTAACAATTTGATTCGATTACCTACAGATATGTAAAATAAACGGTCCAAACCTCATTTTAATTACTTTATTAACATTTTCCACAAAAAATTCCAAAGAAACACCTTGCTTTCCGACCATCCAGAGGTATATAAGGCCTTAAGGATGTTGAGTCCCAAATCGCAAATGATGATAAAATTCTGAAAATCTGGTATGTTTTTGTATAAAGTATTTCAGAGGTTGTGTAAAAATTTCACGACAATTAGGAAGCTCGTTATTGAACAATTAACATTCACAAATTAAATGCTGTCTTATGGAAACTGATGTAACTTTGCAATAAGTGTTTTTTTTGACCTCTCAATTTTGTAATATCTACAATATACTGAAAGTAACGGAAGCAAAACGAAGTTTATTGATAATTTTTTTTATTTCTTTTAAAAATTGTTCTTAACAAAATGTTAATTTTTTAATAACGAGCTTCCTAATGGTCGTGAAATTTTAACACGACCTCTTAAATACTTCATACGAAAACATACCAAATTTTCAGAATTTTCTCATCATTTTTTATTTCAACCCTTAAGGAGGGTGAAGTAATGATGATAGAATTCTGAAAATTTTGTACGTTTTTACATGAAGTATTCAGGAGGTCGTGTAAAAATTTCATGACGATTAAGAAGCTATTTATTGAACAATTAACATTAACATGTTTCATAGGGACTCAACATCCTTAATATTCGACCAAGACACCCCCCATTATACTATAAATGATGAATGATCGCCCCTTTTGTATATAAGTTTCATAAGCCTATAATTGCCGATGTATTCACCACGATTCGCAATTAAGCCGAGTACAGAAAAAATGGCCGCCTATATGGTCACATAATGTTCAGTTTCCCTGTGCCCTCCCATACAAATGCGATACCGTTAGGGCATTAGCAAAATGCCTTTGTGGGCGACACCCCAGTGGGTCTCTTCTTTTCTCCGGAACCGGAAATACCCTCAAGGGCATACGAAGGAACGTCGGGAATCAAACGAAAAATCAATACACGTTTTCGTCTTCATCCATCGCGATAATCGAGACAGCACATTTTTTCGTGTGATAAAAACAAATGTATTTTCTCTTCGAGGGTGTGAATTTTTTTTCCCGTGGACACGAAAATAAACAGGACGGAGAAAAAAAAGTGACGTTATCGAGAACGAGCGTGTAAACGGTGGCCACGCATAAACACAGCACGCAGACATTCACACGAGGCTAACGCGTGTGCAAGTATGATCAGCTGCCAGCTGGAGGAGGGAGGGCTCGTTGTTTTATAAGCGGATATGACGTGTACACGATGGCGGAACTCGCTTTTCCTGCTTACCGCGGGTGGCCCTCGCCCTCTTTTAAAAAGCTCTTTCAGCTAAGTAGCCGCCTATAATAGTCGCACACTCACGCCCGGCCTATCTGTGACGAACGCGCGATGCTGCGAACTATACACACACGTCGCTTGTATTACAGCGGAGCATGCTTTAAGCATTGCCCCTTGTACATTGTTTCAGCTCCCTAACCAAGAAACGGAGAGAAAAAAAATCACGGACCCATAATAACCCCGAAGTGTATGCTTGAAGCACTTCACGTATATCGCCACTCTCGAATATTCCATTCCGGCAAAAAATAAACGCTTTAATTTCGTCAGGAGTTCAAGTTTGCCCGAGTACACGTAACTTGAGCCATTTTGTTCCTCCAATTCAGAGCTTTTGGGTTTTATGACTGTACTGGATGTTGGATGGGAGTCTGAAAGTGATTCGGAGGACAGAAGTATAACGCAATCTTGCTTGAGAATTCGAAGCACAGTTTTAGAGGGAAGGTCTGAAGGGGTTAACCCCACTTGCGATTTTGAAAAAATCGATTTTTTTTTATTGCGATTTTTGAAGTATAAGTATCTGAGAATATGTCCTGAAAATTTCAAGTCGATCCGAACAAAATTGACTGAGATATGAGCGTTGAAAGAGAAGAATCCGTGAATTGAAGAACTGAAATTGAAACTTTAAACGCGTTTTTCTCCAAATGGCATTTCTGAAGTCGGTGACCAATATTACTCGAACGCTAATGAACCGATCTTCTTGAAATTTTGCAGGCCTATTTAATACATAAAAATGTAGTCTTTAATCGTTCGATTTTTTTTCGTTAAAATCGAACCATTAACTTTGACTCTCCGCCCTTTGTGAAAAATGAATATTTTTTAAAATCCTTCGATTAAAGACTAGTTTATACTTATAGTTGACTAAATCCATCCGCATTTTTTTTCAGATGATCCACTTCGCCGCAATGTTGGTCACCGCAAACCGTGTATATAAAAACATTATTTCATTGACGGCCATTTGCCACTAAACAATGTAATATTTTTCAATAAAAAAATTACTGAAAGTTCTTCAAGATGTGTTCTTTAAGATGGTATATTGATCGATTAAAAAAGTTTTGTAGGTTTCTTTAAAAAAATTCATGAAAAAGGACTTTTTTGCGCTACAAGTGGGGGTAACGCCTTAACTTCAATTTGTAACAAAGATTTAGCAGAAAGTGGAAAAAATGATGGGGTTAAAAGTTCGAATGCAACGACAATTCTTTTCGACTTCTTATTTTCAGTATTATCGAAAAACATATGGCCTATATTTGTTGTAGATCGTTCGATGAGAATTCTAAACAATGCTTGCGTGATTTTAATTCGCTTCGAAAGTTTTTAAAGCTCTAATCACGAAATTTTAAAATTTGAGAAATAAAAAGAAAAACAATTTCGTTGCATTACAACGGTGCAAACGTCAATGTCATAAAAATTGACGGAGTTCGGACGATTTTTGACGATGTTGAATTCTGCATCGTTGGAATGCGACGGAATTCAATTTTTTTCATGTGCGAGCATTTTTTGGCTGATTTATCCTTATCTTTCACCTTGGATCTTAATATATTGTTAAAAATTGAATAGTGATAGAAGAAGGGAACTCAAAGAATAAGAACCGTTGCATTCCAACAATGCAAACTTATACCATGATTTTGGTAAAGGTTTAGCTGCGTTACAACGAACCACCAAGCTGCGATTTGCTTTTTTCCGAAACTGTGTCTTTTAAAACGGTTCAAGTCGTTGCTCAAAATCTATTCGTCCAATTCACGTCAATTTCGGACAGAGCATTTTTAACATGTATAATGGATTATAAAATTTATAAAAATAATAAATATACTTATATGGTTATAAATAAATTAAAAAAATTATGGATAACATTTTCCATTGTATGACGAGATGATTTTTTGAAATGTTTCTACATTTCTCAATGACAAATTATTACAGTTCATTTTTTTTCGATTCGAGTAAACGTTAAGAATTACGTAAATGGTGAAGTTTAGAAAAAAAGTTCGATTTTTTGTTAAAAAATCGATTTTTTTTTTCTAAACTCTACCATTTACGTAATTTTTAAAATTTTAACAAAGTGTCCGATCATACGAAAGTTTTAGTACTATACTATAAGTAATTTTTTTAATTTTCCATCACATGGCCCTAGTTGCCAGAACCACTTACACCGATTAGCCATGCATCCGGCACTTCGCTTGAATGATAACTGAATTGTTTATAAATATAGTTTTTTGAATATTAGATTCCATAGTACAGCGTCTTCTGCCTTATTACATTTCCAACATATTCAAATTTGTATCCCCACCTTGCGGCCACAGCCGACTTCTCCCTCTCTATCGCATTCACCATGACATTTCAGACATGGGTCTCGGGAAACTGGGAAAATTCATACTAATATAGTGCGTTCCGGGTTCGCTTACCAGTTTCAAAGCTATGTCGCGTTTCGTCGAGACATGAATCAATAGACAAGTTATAGACACACTATATTTTTTCTGAGACTATACGAGACTGAGATTCGAACCCGAGACCCCCCGATGTTCAGATTTAGAGACAGCGGGGTGACCATTAGACCAGCACAGCGGTCAGTGTTTATGAACCGTTTTCAATATAAAAAAAAAACTCAAACAGCGCAAGGCTATTTAGAAATTGTGTATAAAATCTCGACCTGGTCATCCCAATGCACCCATCAGAAAAAAAATTGATAATCGGCTTGTTTTTTGGGCTCCAAACTTATACAGACCACACGGAGAAAAATATAGCCTCAAATTCTAACACTGGTTGCCAGAATTGTAATATTCGGTGGTAGAAAAGTATAGCAGTTTACTGCCAGTAAAAATGATTGTGTATACCTTGTGTATAGCATATAGTGCAAATAAAGGGTGTCTCAAAATGACCTGACTAAATTGCACGTCATTTTTTGTTATTGCGAATATAGAGTAATCTATGACAACTGGCATCAGGAGGTATTGAGGTTTAGGCATGGAGAATTACATGATCGAACAATGCATAGAAACTACGAAAATTGACTACAAAAATGGTGAAAATTTTGAAGAGACAGTTCGAAAAGTCCGCACGTCTTTTGGTCATCATAACGCAGCAGCGATGAGGCGCATTTTCAACTTAGTGACTACGTGAACAAACAAAACTGTCTAGTTTGGGGGACCGAAAATCCACGAGTGATTCAACAGCTTTTCATGCATCCACCACAAGTCACTGTGTGGTGCAAATTTTGGGTTGGAGTTATCTGCTTCTTTGGTTGAAGTTGTCTTCTCGACTTCTTTCATTGGCATTTTCTGAAAGAAAAAGTGTATGCCAATGATCCACCATTTCTGAGCTCAAGGAAGCAATCGGATGCACCATTAATCAAATTAGTTCGCAATTATGGCAAAATGTTATCGAAAATTTCGTCAAACGAGTGAACGTTTGCAAACAGGGACGAGGTGATCATTTATCAGATATTGTGTTCCACACATAACCTCCATGTCTGTACCCGGTATTGAAATAAAAATATGCGGTTGAAGTTTGCATCGTTGGAATGCAACGAAAATGATTTCTTTTTATTTTACAAATTTCCTATGGCAGGTTTGAGCTACGAAAATGTTAAAAATAAATCTTATTTAGCGATCTAAAACAAATTCGCAATATATGATTGTAGATGGTAACGGATATAAGAAAATGAGAAGAATTTTCATTGCATTCCAACGATGCAAACTTCAGCCCCATAATAAAAATATTCATATTTTTCAAATAAATAATACGCTTTATCAATAAATAAAAATGTCAGGTCAATTTGAGACACCCTTTATCATATAGCAGCTATATGCGGCGATATTTAAAGTGTATAACAAATACTATATTCGATTTGAATATGCGAATGGAGGGGGGCATATGTATAAACACCCATATAGGGTATATCTTGGGAATTAAGATTAGTGCTACCATATGACATTTAGTGTTATCATAGCAAAATATTGCATATATACTATAGATTATAAAATACATGGTATCAAATATTAAAAAATTGTGAAATAAATATCCCAATAATTGCATTAAAAATATAGAAATTGAATGGGTGTATTACTGATGGAAATGGGATTATATATACATCCATATATATGTATATATATATATATATATATATACATTAGAGAAAGCGGGTAAATAAATAAATATAGTGAGAGGGTAATGAGCTGAATCCACCCCGTCAAAAGTTAGTAAAACGATTATCCACAACCACACGAAGTTTACATAATTGATGGTCAGATCATTTCTTCTCCACTGATTCGGCCTAATCATACCCTTCAATGTTAGGAAGTTTTGATAAAGGTAGTCTAAAAATAGATTCACCAGTTTGAAAGAAGCAAATTTTAACTCCAAAACAGGTTAAAGTTCACGAACTTTGTGTTATCGATGATAAAAAAAAACTAACAAGAAAAAAGTGCTACGCAACGAAAAAACGGATTCGTGGAAACATTCGATAATCACGACTCTGACATCGTTTTCCATTCAACCCTTCTTCTGTACCCAAGTCGTGTGAGAGTTCCGAACTTGCGCAAGATTTCTTTATCTTGCAAGCGTGAGTGGCAAATACGCTCGTAGGCATACAAAGACGGTGCATTTACCGAAGATAAGTCCTGGCGACGTGTAATGTACGTTAGGTGCGATAAAAATACGTAGATCTGGTGCAGATTGCATTCGAAGCTCATCCTAGGTCTAATACGTTGAAATTCGCAGAGTATGGTCGTATTTTTATAGTTATGACGGTAATTATTTGAGCAACGAATAACCGCCAGTTTTTGGATCCAGGAAGAGTGATGTGGCATTATTGTTAGTAAAATGATTCACGCATTTATGAGTGAGCGATTATTATGAGTGCAGTAATGTTATAAGCAAAATACTGTTATGAGTGAAATACCGTTATGAGTGAAATGCTGTTATCAGTAAAATATTGGTATGACTAAAATGCTGTTATCAGTAAAATATTGGTATGAGTAAAATGCTGTTATAAGTTAAATACTGCTGCGAATAAGATACTGCTGCAATTAAGACACTGTTATGAGAAAAATACCGCTATAAGTACAATAGTAGTGTGAGTAAAATGCTGTTATAAATAAAATATAACTATGGAGTGAGAAAGTAGTATGAGTAAAATGCTGTTATGGATAAAATACTATGATGAGTAAAATACTGTTGTGAAAAAAATACTATTATTAGTAAAATACTGTTATAAATAAGACACTGTTATGAGTCATTTGCTGTTATCATTACAATTCTATAATGAGTCAAATGCCGCCATGACTATATAAAATACGATTACGATTAATATACTGCTCTGAGTAAAATACTATGAGCGAAATACTGTTATGAGTAAAATACTATTTTGAGTAGAATACTGTTATGAAACCGAAATAATGTTATGAGTAAAATAGTGTTATGAGTAAAATAGTGTTATGAGTAAAGTGCTGTTATGAAGCAAATACTATTATGAGTAGCCCACTCTTGTGAGGAATCCTATGAGTAAAATGCGGCCATGACTAGAATACTATAACGATCAATATCGTTATAGTTATTATTATATTATTGGTATGAGTAAAATACTATGAGCAAAATACTGTTATGAGTGAAATACCGTTGTCCGTAAAATACCGTCACGAGTAGAATACTATTGTGAGTAGAATACTGTTATGAATCAAATACTATTATGAGTAACATACTGTTGTAAGTAAAATACTATTATGAGTGAAATACTGTTATGAGTAAAATAGTGTTATGCGTAAAGTACTGTTATGAATCGAATACTAATATGAGTAACATACTGTTGTAAGTAAAATACTATTATGAGTGAAATACTGTTATAAGTAAAGTAGTGGTATGAGTAAAGTACTGTTATGAATAAAACACCGTTGCGAGTAAAATATTGTTACGAGTAAACTACTCTTGTGAGGAAAATAATGTTATAAATAGAATACTATTATCAATGAAATACTGATGTCAGTAAAATACTGTTATGAGTGAAAGTCCGTTTTAAGTAAAATACTTTTAGAAGTGAAGTGCTGTTATGAGTGAAGTACTATTATGAATAAAACTCTGGTATGAATAAACTACTGTTGGTAGTAGAATACTATTACGAATATACTGCAATGAGTAAAATAGTATGAGCAAAATACTTTTATAAATGAGACACTGTTATGAGTAATTTGCTGTTATAATTAAAATCGTATGAGTCAAATACCGCCATGACAAAAACACTATAACGATTAATATATTTGTATGAGTAAAATACTATGAGCAAAATACGGTTATGAGTAAAATACCGTTGTCAGTAAAATACCGTCACGGGTAAGATACTATTGTGAGTAGAATAATGCTATGAATCAAATACTATTATAAGTCAAATGCCGTGGTAATTAAACTAGTGTTATGAGTAAAATAGTGTTATGAATAAAATACTGTTATGAATAAAACACTGTTGCGAAAAAAATATTGTTATGAGTAAACTACTCTTGTGAGTAAAATAATATTATGAATAAAATACTATTATCAATGAAATACTGATGCCAGTAAAATACTGTTATGAGCGAAATTCCGTTTTAAGTAAAATACTTTTAGAAGTGAATTTCTGTTATAAGTGAAGTACTATTATGAATAAAAGTCTGGTACGAATAAACTACTGTTGGCAGTAAAATCCTATTACGAGGGACCTACAGTAGTGGCCGCATGGTGGGTGTGCGCCTGCGGCGACTTCCTGTGTCAAGTAGCGTTGACCTCGGCCAGTACTTGGATGGGTGACCGCTGGGCCGCGCCTTCACTGGCGCCCAGACTACCGAGCGGAACGCAGCTTTGCCACGTTTCCGGTGGTAATGCAACGGAAAATCATTGAAAAAATAGCCGTCTGTATCGACACGAGTTTTCCCCACTTTCCCCGTGCCCTTGTGCAAACGCGATACAGTAGTGCATCAGAAAAGCTTAGCTACCGACCACACTCTTCCTCGCTCTCTAATAAACTCGGAATAGTGAATTGTGACGTAAGAATGAAGCGAATGGGATCATGAAAAGCCCAAAGGGGGACGTTAAAAATAACGTATAACATCATCAGTAAACTAAATTCGTATAAACATTTGTCAATTTATTTTTGAATAATGTCATCTCCGCTCTGCGATAAAAACATCGTCACTCGCAACGATTTTATTTCTAACTTTCCAGGCCGGCAACGAGCATCACAGCTTTTTTTTCTTGAGAGCAATCGACGAGGTGGAAAATGTGTATCGTCGCGGGAATTTGCAGTCGAGGAACGTCGTTTGCTTCGCCGATGACGTCGCCCGTAAGACCAATAAGCAACGTCACATATTTTCTCCCAAAGCGCTGCACCGAGGCGTCACAACTCTTCGGAGCCCACTGTGGGAAGCGAACTGGCCCAGTTTTTCAATCTTCTCGATCTCTCGTCACACCCACCGCAGTTCGTAAAAAACGGTTCCGTGAAGAAAAAAAGAGCCAGAGACTCGTTCCAAAATGAATGCATCGATAAAGAACATATGTCCTCCCAAACGATCGTACCACCCAGTAAAAAATACCTAAACTCGTAATAAGTATTGCACGACTTTGTACAAACTTTACAAACGTTTGGGCTACATCGAAAACTCCTACGTACTTCTCAGTCCACCGAAAACAAAAAGCCAACGCAATACATCCCCGGTTGTTTTAATTGAAAGAAAAACGGCGCGAGGAACGAATGCCAAGTCTCATCTGCACTCAATAACGAGAACGGAAGTGAAAATAAAAGTAATCAATCGTCGAACGAATTGATAGTTTTTGCGCCCGAGGAGAAGAAGACGAAGAGGAAGGATCGACGCTGCAAAACATGAATGAACGACGTGAAATGTCTCGAGCACTCGAAGTATGCTGGAAAGGCCACTGTGCCAAGTTAAAAGAAACAGAAAACGGCGCTTCGTCAACGTGCCAGCAAAGCAACAGATTCATTTATTTTTTGGACCTTTCACCGTTTGTTTTTTAACGTTTTACATTTTTTCCGTACTCTCTCCTGCTCTCTCCTTCCTGGTGGACGTTAACCACGTGCGAGGATCTCTCGTTCCGGAAACGTTTCACCATAGGCACTATGATGTACATACACATTTGCTAGCATCTCACGAGACTCATCGAGCACCCCATCGATGACATATGGCAGCAGCATGTGCCTCTCTATGCCTCTCGGGGACTCGAACGAGCGCGACAGGAGGCAAAAAAAAATACCGTCTTGGAAAAACGCATGCCAGAATGGCATTGCGTGGTGATTTGTTGGTGTCAGACAGGTCAGTGACTTGCTTTATTGTCGTTCATTTTTTCATCACATTACTCTTATCAATTCTTGATGACGCCAGGAACGTGTGCGAGAATTTGTCACTATACAAGATTCAGTGTGCATTTCCGGTCGCAATTTGACGATATTGAAGTTTGCATCGTTAAGGTAGTCCTATCGCTTCACGCTAGTCATATCACTGATCATACTTGAGACCTGTACAATTTATATTTTTAACATGTGCAAAAAAAATAATTTGTAATAACTAAAATTTTCCATTTGTAAACCGTTTAATGATTGTTCACATTTAATTAGAAAAATGAAAAATAGCTATTCCAAAGATTCGCGTAGTATTTCTATGTTTGATATTTGGCAACATTGGTTCTATCTCCGTCTCTTTTTACTCATTCGGGCGAATTTAACCTCCATGCTTTTCAACGTCGATCTGTCAAAACAATGTCAGGTGTGGGAAATGTAAAGCATTGTATTCCGGCCACGACTGGAAGAAAGCGTGGAAAATTTGTGCCAGCGAAATGTGTAGGTTAAAAATGAAATATGTGTGGAAATTCAAATGAGTGAGATGAGGTTACGACTACAGTCAGCTCTTGCCGTGCTGTCACGTCTCTTTATCGTAGCAAGTGGTAATAAATCCAATACCGGAAGCTTTAATTAAACTTGATATTTCATGAAAATTAGGTCGATGAGCGTATTTTTTTCTAAGAGCATTTCATTGCTACAAGTGTATGTAAGTATGTAAATATGTAAGTATGTAAATCTGATTATTTTTAAGAATCTGACGGATTCTCACTATTGTATACACTTTTGTAGCGACCGGAAATTGGCTTTTTGTATATCGCCTCGGGATTCCTTTACAAAAGTTCGCATTTGTTTTATTTTTTCTCTGTAATAAGGTTGATAACCGACCCTGAAATTTTACAGAGACGATTAGTAATATATTTAGTAAAGCTCAAAAAAATTATGAAAATCCTATGAATTGAAGCCTGGCGATAGGACTACCTTAAGACGCAACGAAGGTCCAGTAGCCCGTTCTTTTTTTTTGCAAATTTGGGCTACAAAAGACTCTCAAATGTTTTGAGATCCTCATAAGAAATCTGAAGCCCAAATTTCCTGGACAAGATTTCTGTAATAAAGAAAATGAAGAAAAAAATGTCAAAAAATGTTTCGTTTCGTTCCAACGATGCAAACTTTAACGTCGTACAATTGGTAGTAGCTCATTCTTATTGCTGCATTCGCTCGGCAAGATCGACCGAGTTTTCTTCTTCTCCGGGGACTTCCGTGTGGCTGACAGTTCAGCAGACACGATAGGGGAGACACGTTGGACTTGGATACTCGGAGGAGGACAACCACTGACAACGAACGTCACTACGAGGTTGAAGTTTGCATCGTTGGAATGCAACGAAAATTAATATTTCCGAATTCCTTTAATTTATTTTGGCAAATTATGCCTCCAAAAAGCCTTCAAACATTTTTTTAGCTATTTAATTACCGGCCTATATAAATCTATAATAAAGATTTTTAATAAAAATAAACACATAAAAAACGTATTTAAAAATACGTTGGTTGAGTTCCAACGATGCAAACGTCAACAGCATACATTACTTAATGTCCGTCTTCCATTTCGTTGAAAATCATATATGTGATTAAGCATTAAATACTATTAGACACTTATTTTTGATCAGCGGAAAAACGGCTTGGAGGGGAGGAAACCACCCCTCAAAGAAAGGCGTGTCGCGGGGTGACTTTGCAGTTTCAACCACCAGCAGTCCACCGATCTGAATGAAGCTAAAACCAAAATTCTTCGAATGTAAAGCAATGATAAATTCACTGTAGAAGAATTGAAAAAAAACAATTAATTAAGGGGTGACACGCCTTTCCTTGCGGAGATGTTTTTGTCCCTTAAAACCAGTTATCCGCCAAAAAAAATGTGTGTCTAACAGTCTTCAATGCTTCATCACATATTTGAGCTTCGACAAAATCGAAGGCTCAAGTGATGTTTCTTGTGAGAGCACCACTGACAGAAGAACACAGGTCGGATACCGAGCAGCACTCGATTATATCGTTGCACAGAAGCGGTTTCGAGTGTCACGAGTGAAACGAGATGACTACACACAGCCACATACGTTTATAATAAACGTGAGTCGGCCGAGAAGAGGCTCTCTCTGTCTCCCTCTCTCTCCTTCTCTCTCAATTAAAACTTCTCATTTCAAGCGCTCACATGAAATATAAATCTTCGTGTATTGAACGCAAATCTTAACGTGTATTGTAGGATGCTGAGTAGATTGTGCAACGAACCGCATTATCGGAAATAACGACGCAATTACCAACGCGATGATATTGAAGTTTGCATGATGTTGAAGTTGCCATCCTTGGAATGAAACGGAATTTAATTTTTTTTCAATCACTCATATTTTTTCGTTGATTTGGGCTACGGGAATCACTCAAACGTTTTTACGTATCGTTATCCTTGATCTTAGATCTTGATATACAGAAAAATATGACTAACAATGAAAATAGCGAAGTTATCAAATAAAAATCGCTGCAAACGATGCAAACTTGGACGTCATAAGTTTTCATCGTTGGAACGCAACGAAAGTTTCGTAGGCCAATTTTTTCGGCACGTTAAACCCTCCAAAATCATTCAAAGGTTTTACAGGATCCTCATCTTCAGCTTACATCAGCATATGTAAGAAAAGATTTTGGATGATAATGAAAACGAGGAAGTAAAAAAATACAACAGAATTTTCGTTGAATTCCAACGATGCAAACTTCAACATCGACCGACGTGACGAGTTGATTGCAGCAAATCGTTTATTAGGCAGAATGATATTAAAGGAGCTGCTGAAAAATATATGATAATGAAACATTTCTCGGTTAGAATGACGCAGCGAAAATTAACTAGGCACAAGCGGTTTGTCTCGTGGTGTTACTCGAACGTAATTATGCGTAGGATATTGAGCCTCTTGCCGTATACTTTTTATTTTCTTTCTGTTCCATTTTTATTGGCATCCAAAATCTTTTTTGATAGAGTTAGATTGTAGGTCTCTAATGAGGATGTCAAAAAAATTTCCGTAGCTTTGATCGGTCAAAAAAAAATTGAAATGAGAGATAAATCATTTTCATCGTGTTCCAAGGATGGAAATTTCCATATCATGAGCGGTGACAGGCTAGCCGTGCACCGTCTGACGCATCAACCAGTGAGCAGAAAACTAATACTTCGGAGACCTTGGTGTTGGATACTTGAGAGAAACGTCAGTGTACCACAGAATCAGAATATGGGGCCGCCTTTGCCGGCACGGGTTTTCCAAAGTTTTCCAGTATCCTCAAAAAATGCGGTATCGTGTTACTTAAGGGGGGAGATGCCTTTAGGCGAGGAAAAAAATACCTGACTTTCATGCTTTTTTTTGTAAAGGAAATATTTCTTCACCATTTTTGACACTTAGGGTATATTTTATTACTACTTTTGCCTGTTACATAGATTGTTTTATTTTTATTAATCTTTAAAAAGGCGGTGGTATAGCACGGTCTTCCAAACTGCATTTTCAAAACTGGCGTAACGTATAGCTATAACTAATAACTAATAGCTAAATAACCAATAACTTTTAACTAATAATTAATAAATAATAACTATAGCTATAGCTATAACTAATAACTAAATAACTAATCGACCGATTCTGATAAAATTCGGTCTAAATCTCTCTAACCTTATTGACTAAAACATGACCCCAAATGTTTTTGTGAATAAAAAAAGTCTTTTTTATTACAAAATGTAGCCATTTTTTTCGGGCAATTTAATCTTTTTGTTTCAAGTCGTACCATTTAATTGATTTTCATCACTTCTCACTTTTTCTCGGTTTATATTCTGCGTATGAGTGTTAATGAAAGAAAAGTCTTCATTGTACTTTTTCTCAGATTACGTTTCACGTAGCCCATGCTACGTGTCACGCCGTCTGACACCCGCCGCAACCTGTTTAGAAGACTGTGCCATACGTCTGTCATTTTAAAGATTAATGTAAAAAATACCTTGTAAGTCTCAAAAATCGTGAAGAAAGGTTTCCTTTTTTTTTTTAATCATGAACATCGGCTATTGTTTCGTCGCCTGAGGGTATCTCTCCCCTAAAAACAGCTGTGGACGCTACGAAAAGGTTAGATAAGCGAAGTGCGGGTAGGGAGTGATAGGAAAGGACTCAATTGGGAACGGTAATACGTAAAAACCTGGAAGGGTAAGGGTAATACGTAAAAACCTGGAAGAGTAAACTTAGGAGATATATATATATATGGGGCATTCCATATCAATTCGACCTGGGTCTGACCCTCGACCCCTCAAATCTGGTTCCTGATTTTTTCTATCATTACTCTCACTTTATCAAGCAATTACAATTTTTTTCAGATTTTTCAAAATAAATCTGAGCGCGTCATGAATTTTTGAATTTTTTTTTGTACACCTCGATGGCCGTAATCGAAAAATCTGAAAAAATTCCCAAAAATACAGTGTCAGATATAAAAAATGTTGGTGTAAAATTCATAATGTCTGGGCCTTTGCTCCAACCCGTTTTTTAGCTTTTTGTCAACCATGATAAAAAAAAATTCGAAAATTACAAAATACACTTTAGAAGAATCGGAGAAATTTTTTTAAAAATCTGTTATTATACATACAAAATTTCGAGCAACAGTCTACAGTAAATTGACCTCTGCTTCTTATTTTTTCATTTTTTTTGCTCAAAAAGCTAAAAAACGACATTATGAATTTTACACCAACATTTTTTATATCTGACACTGTATTTTTGGGAATTTTTTCAGATTTTTCGATTACGGCCATCAAGGTGTTCAAAAGAAAAATTCAAAAATTCATGACGCGCTCAAATTTATATTGAAAAATCTGAAAAAAATTGTAATTGCTTGATAGAGTGAGAGTAATGATAGGAAAAATCGGGAACCAGACTTAAGGGGTCGATGGTCAGAGCCAGGTCGAATTGGTATGGAATGCCCCATATAAATATATATATAGGGAATTCTGATGGTGAAAACATTTGTCTTCAAGGACCATTCTGATAGTAATCAATTGTTGCCATACTCAACGTTGCAAACGTTGGAGGTAACGATGCAAACTTCGACATCGTTCAAATCAAATTTCAATGGACACGCCCACCGTAGTAATAGTTACTAGATTCTGCTAGTAAGATTCGATAATTTGAAGATCGTGTTTTATCAGGTCTTAGCGAAGTCTCGACGCTAATCTCGCCACTCCGATCTCATAGTCGAGTTTCATTACGTTTCATCACCCTCGACATGAAGTTCAACGAGAGGAAGGAATAAAATGAATTACGCAATTTTAATCATCGCGCCCTACAGTGCGACGAATGGGATTGCAATTAAATTTATCGCGTGAAATCCGTGATTCCCGACATCGTCATTTTTTTTTGCCATCGCGGATTTACCATGCAACATTCAAACGGCATACGATAAAAGCTGCGTGGATTTGGCAAATTGCCGAAAATAGTACGGGAGGTGAGGAGGGCAACCGGCCTCGAAATTCACGGCGAAACAAGGCGCGAGAGAAATTTATGATAGCCGGGAAGATCGCGCGGGTAGGGCGACAACGCGCGATCATTTATTCGGGTACTTTATCACTCTCGCGGGAGATCGCGGAAGCCGCGACGCGGATTTCTGCGCCTGCTGGAAAAACGTTTCGAGCTGTGGTTTCGATGTGAATACGACGCTTGCGCAGCGATGAAATTGTACATGTGTTTTAAAAAAACTTGGATCCCGCAATACGTAAATCTTTCTACGACCGAGGAAAAAAAAATGGGCTCGAAGTTTGCATCGTTGGAATGCAACGATTTTGTTGAATGCTTATTTTCATTATTATCGAAAATAATATTTTGTAGACTTGGGTTGTATATCGCTAAATGAGGAGGCTAAGAAACAATTGCGTGATCTTTGCAGCCTTAAATCTATCGAAGGAAATTTGGAAACTGGAGAAAATAAATATCTCATTGCATTCTAACGGTGCGTACTTCGGTACATCGTTAATTTTATTTTGTTATCCAACTTTTTTTTGTCATTTCAGGTTGTGAATTCCCTGAATCCTGAAAAACGTTTTGGTGATTTCGGTTCGCTAAAATGTGGGAAAAAATTGGACAGTTAATAATATCTTTTGACACATCCCAACGGTGCACATTTTAACCCTCAATCCCTGAATCTGGGTCGTTTTCGTCCTGCCCAAAATCATTTTCTTCGCAGGTTGCCTAATATTTAATTTAAACAAAATATTAAAAATAGGAAAAAACCTATTTTCCCTTGAGAAGTATGGCCTAAAGATTGACCATGAATTTTTTGCCGATTTTTTCATTAACAATTGTTGGTTTGGTAGTGCGAAAACGAAAACGACCCAGCTTCACGGGATTAAGGTGCCTCAAATACGTTTACGGACTGAGGGTTGACATCGCGAGTACATGGATATATGGGGTGGAAGTTTGCAACGGTGTTGAAGTTTGCATCGTTGGAACGCAATGAAAGTTGCGTTTTACATTTCATTTTCTATATTTTGATTATCATAGGCGATCTTTTTTTATTGATTTATAATTTAGGTCGCTAAATAAATATCTTAAAAAATGGTTGAAGGACTTTTATAGGCGAAATCTGCCAAAAGAAATTCAATTCGTTGCAGTCCAACGGTGCGAACTTCAGCATCGTAAGTCTGCATCGTTATAACGCAACAAAGGTTCTCTCCAATTTCTTATTTTCATTATTACTCAATATCCAATTTTGCAAATTTATTGTAGATCACCGAATAAGAATCGTGAAAAACGTTTGCGTGATTTTCGTAGCTCAAATCTACCAAAGGAAATTCAAAGAAAAAAAAATCATTTTCGTTGCATTCCAATGATACAAACTTTAACGACATATAGATATGCTTATGAAAAACCTGGGAAGAATCCATTCAGCGTGACACAACAAATATTTACGACATTAAAGTTTGGATCATTGGGATGCAACGACGTTTCATGCTTCTTATCATTAACTTGTTATCATCCAGAAAATTTTCGTAGTTTAAGGCTAGGAGAATCACTCAAACGTTTTTTCGGATTTCTTCTAAATCCTTAAACCCACATTTGCAACGAAATGTTTCCGGTGCTAAGGAAAATTAAAAACAAAGGATTTTCGTTGTAACTTTGTAACAAAGCAAATTTTCATCGAATATTCGTAATTTGGATACAATTTTATGTAAAATATATCGAATACATATACAACGGAAACGCAGTGCGCACAATGACTTCCGGTTTCTCTCTAGAGTACGCGAGGAACTCTATAACTCTATCGATCTTTTTCGGGCCCTGGAGGTATAAAAGCTTTTTCCACTCTCCCCCACCCTCCCCTCCAACACGCAATTTTTCCCCAGCCTTGTTCGTACAAGATAGACGAGGAAAAAAACTACCCGCGCTACAAATGTAAAAGCACGGAATTTCACGTACCATATACGCAAAGTTTTATTACATTCGTTCGTCGCCAGCACGGCTCGAAGATTCGCGACGTCACGCGATTTTTTTTCCCACACACGCGAGCGCAGGTCGTTCCACCGTCTTATTTCTCGTCTTTTTGCAGCCCACGTACACACGTACAAGCTGTACATACACGCAAGGCTCGCTGAAAGAGCAAAGTTTTTAGATTACGTGCGCGTGACGGTTGTGGTCCGATGTTTCTCCACGGTGCCCTACTGCGGGCTCGGACTAGCGTTGTGCACGCGGGCATTTCAGTGTTTTACTGAAAATACACAGGCCTCGTTAAAGCGGTCTCCCAACTTTCTGTCATTCTTACGGCAGAAGCTCCAGCGGGTCTTCCGAATACCAATCAATTATTTGGCGTTAATGAGTGGGACTTTTTTTTAGCTTCGGCTAACAAAAGCAGTAAAAGGGGAATCGAGACGGGTAGAACGCGGTCACGAATACGCGAGCCACTCGTGAAGAGTTTATAGTGCACACAGACGACGAATAAACAGAACCCACGCGAATCCTATTTCTCCATCGAATAATATCAACACAGAACCAGGAACATATACATAGAATCGATTGATTTTATTTATCGAATCTGTAAATCGAACGATTGATTCTGGTGCTGTTGAAGTTTGCATCGTTGGAACGCAATAAAAGGTCTTTTTTATATTTTACTTTTCATGTTTTTATCGTAATATTAGGTCGTTGGATAAGTTCTCGCAGTTACGTTACCGATGGCGTTACGATCGTTACGTTACGTTACAGATGGCGTTACGATCGTTACGTTACGTTACAGATGGCGTTACGATCGTTACGTTACGTTACAGATGGCGTTACGATCGTTACGTAACGTTACAGATGGCGTTACGATCGTGCGTGCTGTTCAAGCTGGTAGGGCATCGAAAGGGTGTCTCAAAATGACCTGACATCTTAAACTACGCGCCATTTTTGTTGTGGCCAACATAGAGTACCGATATTTGACAACTGGCATCAGAAAGTATTGAGGTTTAGTCTTGGAGAATTACACGATCGAGGAATGCACGGAAATTGCGAAAATTCAGTACCAAAATGGTGAAAATTTTGCAGGGACGGTTCCAAAAGTCCGCACGTATTTTGGTCATCATAATGCACCATCTCGCAACACTGTGGTGAACAGAGTTGGGAGTAATTCTATTTATAAATACAAATACGAATTTATTCACATCGTGATTTTCATGTGAATATAAATACAAATTTATTCATACTTCACTTATTGTATTCACATGCATGCATACAAATACAATTGTATTCACAAATATTCTGAACATACAAATAAATTCACAGAAAAAATTGTGAATATTCACAAAAAATGTGAATATTTACAAAAAATCCTGTGAATTAAAAAAAAATCACATAGAAATCAGTTAATGCAAATGTATTCACAATTCACTCTGTCGAAAACGATATGCAGAGATTAGTTTAGACACTTCAAAAATAATGAGTTTGATGTGTTGAATTAGAGGCACTACTTCACGGAGACTCATGTCAGACGCTGGCTGAATCATTAGGAGTTGATGACACAACGGTTTCGAAACGTTTGAAAGCATTAGAAACGATTTTTTAAAATAAAGCATTAATCTTCACGAAAAAAAAACAGCAAGAACTCATTCAACATCCCGATAGAAGATCTTCTTTATAGATTTATATTGTAGATCGCTAAATAAATAACTTAAAAGATGATTGCAGGATTTTTGTAGGCATAATCTGCCACAAGATATTGAAGAAATTTAGAAATATTAATTTTCACTGCATTGCAACGATGCAAATTTGAACCTATCGATTCTTGTTTATTTATGTCGATGACTACGTGCATATTGATATATGTGTGTGTTTGCATTTGTGCATACTGGAAAAAGACGATGATAAAGACATTTGACTTGAAGGACTGTCTTTATAGCAGCCTGTAAGAACACACACGTAAACATTTATATCCAAGAGAAAAATCTAGATGCCTCGTATCAATCCGAATCATCCCCATCCATCTTCTACACGATGTTGAAGTTTGCATGGTCTTGAATTTTGCATCGTTCTACCGCAATAGATTTTTTTTTTGGCCTATGGTTTTCTTATCACGCGAAATATTTTGTTACCAATTTGGGTTGCGAAATTTTGAAAAATCATTTAAAATGTTTGTCATTCTAGTAGCCTAAAACCTGCCAAAAATGGACGATAACGAGTTAAGAATGAAAAGGATTGCATCGTTGGAATGCAACGGAAATTCTTTTCAATTTCTTATTTTCAGTATTATCAAAATTCATATTTCACAAATTTCCTGTCGATCACTAAATGAGAATCTTAAAAAAATATTTGCGTGATTTTTGTAGCTCTAATCAGCGAGGAAATTTGTAAAATTGAAAGATCAGTTTTGGTGCATTCCAGCGATGAAAACTTCACCGTCGTGCTGTTAGATACTCTGCGATTTTTATATCACTTTTTAATTTGGCCGAAACGGAATGTGGTGTGCGAAGCATGCACGGGGTTGTCCTGTATGCGTATCCAGATGATTGGTACACAGATATGTAACCGACCAAAGTACGATAACCTCGTTCGTATGAATCGCCGTCATCGTGGTCATCGTCGTTTCGCTGCTGAGAGAATTAGCTGGCTGGGTTGATGAATCGTGAACCAGAAAATAAAGTAGCGATAGAGTGAGGAAAGCGCTCTTGTGAATTTCTGTTTCATTCGTGCTCCCTCTCTGTCTCCCTGCCATTGTTTCCCGTCAGGGTGAGGACCGAGCTTAACGAGGCCATTTGACTAATTGATATTAGTTCGCGGTCCACATGACACATACCCACGCGTAAAGAGTTCTCCGTCGATCTTTCCCTCCCCCTTCCCTGTCCTACTCTCTTTGCCTCTTCATGTCTCCACATGAGCACTCTTGGCCACACTGAAATTCGCGACGTTGATCACATGCCATAATCAGATTCTATACAAGATTGAACAGGTTAGATTGAACTTGGTAAAAAAATACATCCTGATAATATCAAAGAACTGCAGTGTCTATACTTCGTTTCTTTTAGACTGAAATAAAGGTATTCCTTTGTGCAGGGCCGTATTTTGTGGGAGGCATAAAGGGGCCCTTCTGAATTATTGGTAAATTACAGTGGAGCTTGATCAAAAATAAAGCACGATCAATTATTATATCCAACCATAAACGGGAATAAAAAATTTTGCGCAAATGTAGTGGATTTGGACATTTTTATGGTCTTGAATGTCGCATCGTCGGAACGCAACGAAACATTTTTTCTACATTTTTATATCCTGATTTTGATTATTTTGCCAAATCTTTTTTTGCAGATTGAAATTTTCGGTCGCTAAATAAGTTACTTAAAAAATGATTGACGGTTTTTCGTAACGAAAATTTGAAAAAAATTAATTCCAGCCATTAAGAAACAGTAATTTTCATTGCATTCCAACGATGCAAACTTCAATCTCGTACATTTTTACATTTTCTCTGAAAAGTCGCGGCTACGAAAATTCTTCGGTTAGTCAAATTTTGCCGAGTTTTATCATCAATACTTTTTTTTAAACATTCGGTGACCTCCTGTTTTAATTGTCATTAGAAGTCGAGAGGTTTTTTTTACACGCGTCAGCAGTTTATATCAGGCATCTAGCGTTATTGTCATAACGTGTCATCTCCATAAAATAAATGAGGCGGTTCTTAGAGTCGTATTTTTTCGTTAAAAGTTCGGCAACTTGGCTTAAAATTTTACGAGTATACTGCGATGTATTTTTGATCATATTGAAGTTTGCACCGTTGGAATACAACGAAAATATTTATTTCCGTATTGCCCAATTTTTTACGGCCCATTTGGCCTACAAAAATCACAAATTTTTTAATGATCCTTTCTAGGGGTCCATAAACTAAACCTGAAAAAAAAATTTAAGCAGAGGGTAGCGGTCCGCACTTTTGGAAAATCGATTTTATTTGTCTTTTCTTATAGTTAAACATTTCAAGAATATAATCCCAAAACTTCAAGTCAATCAGAGCAAAACTCTCGAAGTTATTGACTATTTAGTGCCGCTCCTCTAACACTGTACCTCGAGTTTCAAACCGTAGCTAACACTTCAAACGCATTTTTCTCGAGACCACTTTTTCAAAGTTCGTGTTCACTGCCATTTGAAAACTACATGACCGATTTATTTCAAACTTGGCACACACTTTCTACATATAAAATACTTCCCCCAAGGGTTAGTTTGAGATTTTCTTTTACATTGATGGGGTTTTCCGCCCCCAAAATGGCGGAATTTTTCGTGAAAAATAGCACTTTTCCCTTTACATGATCACCGAAAATTTAGAAATAAAAAAAAAATTAAAAGACCGTTGGGGGGAGGATTTAATGATACTTTGACTAAATTTTAATGGTACTTGATTTCAGATCATTTCTAGCTGAGATACAGTGAACACCGCAAATCGTGTTTTTCCAAAGGCGTTCTTGGAAAAGCTTTGTCACCGGCTTGTTTGTGGATATTTTCGCGTACAAATTTCACGGAATGTTCTTGAAATGACACTCAATAATGTACAAAAGGTTTCAATAAATTTACTCTATCCATATAGATGAAAAAAAATCGCAAAGAAGTGTTTATTTTTAACCCTGAAACCCCTACCCTCCCTTCAAAAAGACAGTTACCCCACTCCATTTTTTTTTGTTTTTACTCGTGACCGTTTCCCGGCACGGGTTTTCCAGTTTCCCTGTGCCCTCCTGAAACTGTCCTCCCCCGGGGATTTCCCGTGTAAAACTGAAGGGATGGGATCGTATGAAAATAACAATGGCGAACAGAAAATAAAGAGCAACTTACCAAGCAGCAGGAGTTTGATGTCCTTGGCCGCCTGGATGCCGTCCTCCTTAAGGTTCTTCTCGATCTGTTTGCTGCGGGCCCGAGCGGCCCGCTCTTCCGCAGACATGGCACAGCCCATCTTGGTACACGATGCCTTCACAAACGCCACCCCCGCCTCGTTTTATACCCGGGCCCTATCGCGGGACGGCGACGAAGCCACCCGCCACACTGCTCCCTTGGCGCAAAGGGCGAACGCGGAAGCCGCGAAAAACCGAAACACCGAGGAAAAATTCTCGTACCGAGAGCTTTTCAGCTGCACACGCTTTTCTTCTTTTCCTTTCAATATTAACCCTCTTTTGCGCGGTTCTTCTCGAGGCACTCGCGAATCACTCGAGGATTCAATCCTTCCGCTTACACGCGTCGATATAAAGGACACAACTGCCCTCACCCGCCACACTGTGAACCCTTAGCTTACGGAGCACTCTCTCTCTCTCTCTCTCTCTCTCTCTCTCTCTCTCTCTCTCTCTCTCTCTCTCTCTCTCTCTCTCTCTCTCTCTCTCTCTCTCTCTCTCTCTCTCTCTCTCTCTCTCTCTCTCTCTCTCTCTCTCTCTCTCTCTCTCTCTCTCTCTCTCTCTCTCTCTCTCTCTCTCTCTCTCTCTCTCTCCCCTCTCTCTCCCTCCCTCCTCACTCTCTCTCTCTCTCTCTCTCTTTCTACCCCCTCGTACACCCCACCCTGCTCGGACCTCCGAACGACGCCACCCTTACGACGATCACCCTTCGCGAGATCGAATCTGCAACAGAAAAAGAATTATCCCGTGGCGTATCCTATATATACGGGGAGCCATCCTCTACAATAATTACACAAGTCAACAAAAAACAAACTCTTGATTCCGGTGAAATTCGTATGGTGGAGTGTCGCTTCGTATCGTATCGTTGGAATGCAACGAAAATGATTTTCTTTCAGTTTCCCAAATTTCCTTTGGCAGATTTAAACTACGAAAATGGGGGAAAAGGTTTTTAGGATTCTCATCTACCGATCTACGAAAAATTTGCAGAATATGATTTCGGACAATTATGAATGACGTGGAAGTTTGTTGGAATGCAGCGATTTTTTTTCTCACTTTCCATTTATTTGACCCCTTTGTTGACAGAGAGGATTCGACAAAAAGTGCCCAAAATGGCAGGAAAAATATTTTATCCGGAAAACTTGTACTCGAGGTTTTTTAGGGTGCTGATTACAAATCTGAACTCGAAAATCAGTAATTCACAATGACGAACAAATATGGCGAATGCAAATACAAATAATACAGATTGATTTAGATGAAACTCGGTACTCATAGGTTGTGTGACTGATTATGAGTCTAAACATAAAATTTGCAAATTTAGTTTGCAGATACAATAGCAGTATGTATGAAGTTGAAGAAAAAATTTTGAATTTTGTGTTTAGATTCGTAATAAGCGGCCTCGAAAATCCCAAAGAATCAATTTTTATCTAAATCGAGTAAAATTTTCAATTCTCGTCCGCCATTCCAGCGCCGCCATTTTGAATTTTCAAATTGAAAGTTCAGATTCGTAATAACCGACTTCAAAAATCCCGGAGTACTAATTTTCATCTAAATCGAGTAAAGTTTTTGATTTGTGTCTGCCATATTGGCGCCGCCATATTGAATTTCCAAATTTTGACTTCAAATTCGGATTCAGCGAGCTCAAAAACGCCTGAGTGAGGCTCCGATTTCAAATCAGAGCAAGTTAAATAGGGAAATAAAGGTTGACTCCCTATTGCGTTAACGCCACACAGGGCAATGAGGTTGACGTTTGCATCGTTGGAATGCAACGAAAATGATTTCTTTTTATTTTACAAATTTCCTATGGCAGATTTGAACTACGAAAATCATATAAGTAATTTTTCGGATCCTTATTTAACGATCTGAAAAAAAATCGCAATATATGATTGTAGATTAGTAATGGATAAAAGAACGTGAGAAGAATTTTCGTTGCATTCCAACGAGGCAAACATCAGCCCCATCACAGGGCACGGAATTATTTGACGCACTATTACGTCAATGCCAACGAAGGGGTTAATATTATACTTATCGAAAGCCTTTTTTTGGTGCAAATTGCGATCGTAAATCTCTAATAAGAGTACGTTGAAACGTTTGAGTGATTTTGACAGCTGAATAAAATTCGAGCATCGAAACGGAATTATTTTTGGTTGCATTCCGATGATACGGAATTCAACATCGTCAATTATGATGCTAAGAGATTGAAAAGAATTTTCGTTGTATCTCAACGCTGCAAACTTCAAGCTCATAAAAAGACGACGTTGATGTTTGCATTCCAGCTACGTAAACTTCAACCCCATAAAAAGACGATGTCGAAGTTTGCATAGTTGGAGTGGAACGGTTTTTTAGTTTTCCGTTTTATTATTATTCAAAACATTTTTTTGAAAATTGAGGTCGTAATTCCATAGCAAAGACGTGTAAAAATGTTCAACTGGTTTCGTTGCGTTCCAACGATGCAGACTTCAAGATTATGAAAATAGGCTAAATCACAGCGGGGTGGTTCACCGTAACGCAGATGGCGAACCTTTGCAAGAATCATGAAATTCGGCCAATTTTTGAAGTTTTCACAACATTTTTTTTGCCAATTGAAGTCAAGACCTTAGGCTAAAAATAATGGCATAAAAAACCTATTTATGCCTGGAAAAGTACCTTAGAAGCATAACACCGCTCAACAGCTGAGTCGATGCCACAAAACTGTATACTATTTCTTCTAAATCTTATCGCTATACTGGTCCTATTTAAACACTTAAAATTTATATTGTACGTAAGAGCACGGAAACATACCATTTTTTAAATAAAATCTAATTTTATTATGTAATTTATGTTGCATTTATGTAAAAATTCAAGTTTTATTGAAGATTTTTACATTCAGTAAGCTTCGTCTTGCCGATTTTCTCGAGTCAGACTTGTCGAGGCAGTCACGCATCAAACTCTAAACGTAATGAACCATCATGTGTGTGTCCCATCTTCCCTGATACCTATCGTCCATGATTTTCATGTCTCGGTGAAAGCGTTCTCCTTGCTCTTCACTGAAGGAGCCAAAATGTTCTGCCAATTTATCTGGATCCTTTGTTTCTACCCCTAAATAAGAAGAAAAAATGCACTTTTCGCAAAATTGTCAATCGTTTTAAAAATTTTTCGAACAACATACTCTCCGCATATACAGCAAAATGTATTAGGGTCATTCGAACAAGCTCGTCTTCGGTTTGCTACCGTCAACATATCACCGAATTAATATATAACATCAAATAATATAAAAAATCTTAAATCAACTGCTAACGACACTCACTATGGAACCAAAAATCATTTCTAAACGCTGTGTAGTAACTTGAAATATAGGTCGGTATAGGTCTCACCAGTAGTCACTTGACAAAGAATCATACGAATGATTGACGCTTTTTCTCAGAACTATGTTTTATGAAACGGTGGAAGTCGTATCTGAAAATCTATTCATCCGATTCACTTCAAATTCGGACCGAGCATAGTTCATAACATTTTCTATCGTACGGCTAGATAATTTTTCAATATGACTATCCATTTTTTGACAACGAATTCGTTATCAACAATGAACAATCAAAAAAATGAACTTCAATAATTATTAAAGTTCATTTTTTTTTGCGCAAATACAACTTATTTTTCTAAAACTTGCTATTTTTGGAACTAGTCAAACTTCAAATTTTGGTAAAAGGCATTAGATTGCAAAATCCCGCAAAGGCATACGAAGAAACATTGAAAATACGAATAATAATAATAATATCCGTTGTAAAAACTTATTCGATTTCGCCTGTGAGAAGACACAGCAAAACTTTTTTGCAAGCCCATCGTGCCATGAAAGTGAAAAGTAAAAAAAGGAATGTCTATGCGGTTCCGAGAACTGAGAAGCCTTACGAAGCTTTCACAGTTTTACGACTTATACGGTATGGCGGCGAAGCACGGCGCAACTTCCGCCCTGACCCGAGTTTTTCCGGAAATGGATGGAGACCTCTTTTGCGACCCCCTAGTGCCATTTCGACCCTCGAATGTATTTGATTTACCCTGTTTCGCGCGTTCCGTGTGCAATAAATAAATTTCCGTTTCCTTATCCCTCGCTCGACTATCCTCCCTGCCGAGTGTCCCGAGTAAGTACCTTGCGACCCTTTGGGATTCAATTTATACGAAATAGGAGTGATGGAAATTTATTTCGAGATTCACGACTGTTGATAGTATAAAATCTTATTTATAAGAAATTTATTCGTCCTATCCACTTTGAGTTCGGACAGGGCATAGTTTATAACATTTTCTATCGCATGACGGAATGATTTTTCCTTATATGTTTATCTATTTGTTAATAACATATTATTGAGTTTGTTCTTTTTTGTCGGAAATCGAACGCTTTCTTCTACAGCTTACCCTTTTTGTAATTTTTAAAATCTCAAAAAGTTGTCTTTAAGATCTCAAAAATCTCAAAAATCTCAAAAAGTAATTTTTAAAATCTCAAAAAGTTAAAATCTCAAAAATCTCAAAAAATCTCAAAAATCCGATCATACGGGAGTTTAATTACTTTTTCTAAAAGTACATTTTTCATTTTAAATCACCCTAGTTTTCAGGACCACCAATCGACTAATAATAATACGAAATAATATGACATATATGAAATTTATAAAATAATATGAAATGTTATGAGATAATATGAAATGATATGAATTGATATAAAATGATATGAAATGATATGAAATGATAT
Organism: Ophion costatus; assembly: GCA_951751655.1. Classification (NCBI taxonomy): domain Eukaryota; kingdom Metazoa; phylum Arthropoda; class Insecta; order Hymenoptera; family Ichneumonidae; genus Ophion; species Ophion costatus. The sequence continues at coordinate 21,847,599 of OX632363.1, forward strand.
GATATGATATGAAATGATATGAAATGATATGAAATGATATAAAATGATATGAAATGATATGAAATGATATGAAATAATATGAAATGTTATGAAATTATAATAACTTCGGTATTTATCAATATTTTTCAATAAGAAAAACCTCAAGCTTGGCGATACTAGGTATTAATTGTCTGTAAGATCCCGATCTTATCGTCTCAACACGCTCATCAGGAATAAGAGTGCCTTCCGGAATATGGAAATGGTTGACTTTTTTCGGAGGCTCCTTTCGGGCCACCTCACATACAAAGCCAATAAGAGAGAGATTATATCAACCCCTCCGGGAATAAGTATTTTTCAAAATTCACCCCTCGATAAGGGTAGGTTACGGTGGCCGAAAACGTTTAAATTTCATTTTCCTCACAGAAAATTAAGAACTTGAAAGTGAAAACTTCGGGCCCATTTTCGGGCCCCAAGCTTCTGTGGACCCACTGAAGAATCAATCAAAAAATGATCGAAGCGCAAACCGAAGAAACATTTCGTATTCTGTCAAAAATCGATGGAGCGATTCCGAATCGCTCAAAAGTCACTTGAGAAATTCCCATCCGCGCCGTGCTTCGACAAGATCAGGAAAAACTGGGTGTAGGCGTAGACTCTTCGCCTCGTTGAGCAAAAAATGGACCACTATTCGGAGCCTGCGTCTCTCGGCGCAGGATTCTCTTCGACTTCTTCTTCTTCCATCGAGAAAACTTCGCGAGCGTCACGCTCGCACTGACGTACAAAGCACCCCCGACTTCATTTTCAAGCAAATATTCGCCTCGACCGGGCACGAATATCCGTATAAACTCTCCGAGACACAAAAATTTATGCGCTAAGTTCTGAACGGGGCGCGAGTGTTGCATGCAAAGTTATTTTAAGCCACTTGGAAATCGCCGCTCTTTGGATACAGCAGCGGCAGGCTGATATTTTTTCAACGAAATTTTCGAAACAACGATAACAATAATGGCAACGATAACAGCAGTAAAGGAAGTCGGAAAAAATATAATAACTACCAGGGCCTCGACGTTAAAAATCTTTCGATAAATTATCAAAAGAGCTTGGCTCACTGCAACAAAATAATGATGCGAAAGTATGTCTCGAATAAGTACATTTTACCACTGCTAAAATACTTCTGAACAATGACGTTGAAAGTTGCATCGTTGGAATGCAACGAAAATCAATATTTTTAAGTTCCCAATTTTCTATGGCGTAATTGAGCTAACAAAATCATGCAAACATTTTTTAGGATTCTTATTTAGCGATTTACAACTTATAAATCTGATGACGTTGAAGTTTTCATCGTTGCAACGCTACGAACTTTTGTTCATTTTTCGTTTCTTTATTTTCGTGCTCACGCAAAGTCTTCTTTTTGCGAATTGAGGTCGTGAATCTTCAATAAGAATACGGTAAAAAGTTTGAGTTATTTTTACAGCCAAAAATTATTCCAGTAAATAGAAAAAGTTAATTTTCGTTGCGGTCCAATAATGCAAACTTCAACATCGTTAAATCTGCATAATATGATTTTGGATAATAAAGAAAGTATGAAATAAAAAAGAATTTTCGTTGCATTCCAACGATGCAAACTTCAACTCCATTGTGAACATACAAATCTATCAAGATCGTAAGTCTTTTTTCCTTGCTAAATAAACATTTTTCGAATACTGGCAGCAATGAAAAGAGAATTCGTGTTTTTTGTTCCTGTTCGTTCCATTGTCAGGCAGCTCCTTTCAATCGAGATATATTTCAGAGCGATGTATTGATCTACTCTTCCGATAGATCTGTACATTTCCATCCTGTACTTCTTGCGTCTCAGAAAAGTGTGGTAAATCCTGAACAATAACCAATGTGTGTGCGAGTGTGTGATGAATACAAATAGAGCCCTGACCGAAAAGCACCTCCATTACCATCCCATTGTTTTGAATTATTCACGTAGTCGAAAAAAGTAAGAATAAGGAGTGTTGAGGGAAATGCACTTGTACAAATTGAAAAATATTTTAGAGGCCTGTTTTTCCCTCGATGACGCAGACGGTATTTTGGAACTGATGAAAATATTGAAGTGCCAATAGATAGATATATAATACTCTCTTATTCAAAGGGACTAGGCACTCTAATGTACCATCAGAAAATAATTATGATATTGAAGTCTGCATCGGTGGAGCGCAACGAAAGTTTTGTAGCCCAATTTATTTGACACACTCAGCCCTCGAAAATTACTCAAACGTTTTTCAGCTTTCTCATTAGTGATCTTCAGCCTAAATATGTGAGAAAAAGCCCTGGATGATAATAAAAATGAGGAAATTAAAAATTAAAAATGTTCGTTGCAATCCAACGATGCAAACTTCGACATCGTAAATAATTGCTTTACTCGACGAGAGATGGTATTGAAGTTTGTATCGTTAAAACGCAACGAACTCATACCAGGCTTCTTTCGATTCTCTTAAGAATTATACAAATTTTATCAAATAAATTTGAAAATTCTTTTTTATATTTATATTTTTTTTATTTTTCTTATGACACGACATATTTTTATTTTTTAATGAAAATTACAGAATTTCTATAAAGTTTTGTGGAATGAATATGATAAAAAAAATTCTCTTTTATATCTATATTTTATTATTACACCAGGTTTTTTGTACATTTCGGTCGTGAATCATCAAGTAGGCATTTTTTTTAATGATCGGCAGATTTTTATACCTAAAATTTGCAACCAAGGACTTGAGCAATTCGAAAGGAAATGAGTTTTTATTGCATTCCAAGTATACAAACTTCAATCTCTTAATAAGGAGGGAGGATCTGGAGATATTCATACATTTACAATTGTAGACCGTACTCATTGACTGTGGCCATTTTTTGGAGCATCAAAATATCATCTCACCACCCCCAAATATATATATATATATAGATATATATGAGGTATTCCACATGAATCCGGTGGACTTTTTTCCGGACCCCCGCCAATTCGATTAATTTTTAAAAATCTGATTCCATTGACTCTAAAAAACACCCTGATTTTTTTTACATTTTTCGAAACAACCCTTAGTAAAAAAAAGTTTGTTTTTTCCAACAAAAAACGCCCCAATTTGAAAATCTGAGAAAATTCCAAAAAATGCGTGACTATGTGTTAAAATTTTCAAGCCATCACCCGCAGTGGAAGTATTATATATATATACTCGCATATATTTCTAAAACCTACGAGTAGGCACATTTATCTATTTCGCAAACGCAAAAGCGAGTTTCGTTTATTTTAGAAATTCGCTACCGTTGAATAGTCGAGGATTTCGGAAGAGATTAAAATAGCATCCGTTGCGCCCGCGCGCGATCTCGCGTGTTCAAATAATAATCCCCTTTCCATGCCACTTTGTCTCATCGATACAATATCACGTGAATAAGGAAATGTACCCTACTCGTTGAGAAGAGAAAAAAGTAAAGAGAAAAAAAAACAAAAAAAGTCTAACGTATTTCGGCAAAAATAAAAGAATCAGCGTTGTGCCGACGTTTCGCAAACGTTACAGTCTGCATCATCAGGGCTGAGAGCTCCGATACTGAAGCTCCCGTTTCTCAGGCATTCCTTATATACTTGCAGTCATTGTTCCAGATCACTGCACCAGCCAATCAGATGTTTTATCACTTTACGTCAATTAAAAAACCGGGAGGACGGTGTGCCAAATGGGATTGACGTGATATCCACCATCTCTGTTTAGATTGTCCGGATGTTTTCGGATTTCCAAGCCTTCTCGGTGTTTCCTAGAAAAATAGCTGTTTGATGGGGCCAGACTTTGGGCTTTATCGAACTGAATGGCATGACCAGTTTCCATCCAATGCTCGGCCAGGGCTGATTGTCCAATGTGGCCATATTTGATACACCGTTGATGTTCTTTGATCCGTGTACTGATCTTCCTCCCGGTTTCTCCTATGTACACTTTACCGCATGAGCAGGGTATCTTGTACACTCCTGGTGCACTTAATGGTGGTCTTTGGTCTTTTGCACTCGGAACCACTTGTGCTAGCTTCTTCGGAGGTTTGAAGATGACTCGCACGTTATGTTTCCCAAGGACCCTGCCTATGCGATCGGTTATGCCTTGAAGGTATGGAAGGGAAGTTGTTGCTATTATTTGTCCTTCATTCTCCCCTTCAGGTTCTGTTACCGTTTTCGGATCGGCTATTTTTCTTCTTAGTTGTTTGATCGTTCTTTCGATGTTGCCTGGCTTGTAGCCATTATCTCCTAAAGCTTTGCGTAGGTGTTCTACTTCATCCTCGAGAGAGTTCGGTTCGGAGATCGCTAGAGCTCTGTAGACCAGAGAGCTTATGACCGATTGTTTTTGGGAGGGGTGGTGATGAGACGTAGCGTGGAGATATCTATCCGTGCGCGTTGGTTTCCGGTAAACTTTCCGGCCCAAAGTGCCATCGTTTTTCCGTTGAACCAGTACATCCAGAAAAGGAATTTGATTGTCCTGTTCTATCTCCATGGTGAATTGTATATTGGGGTGCTGGGAGTTGAGGAAGGTTAAGAAATGATTGAGGTTTTCTTTGCCGTGACTCCAAATGACGAAGGTGTCATCGACATATCGGAACCAGGTTGACGGTTTGAGAGGTGCTTCTTGCAGAATTCTGTTCTCGAAATTCTCCATAAACATGTTGGCGATGATAGGGGAAATCGGGGAACCCATGGCTGCGCCTGAAGTTTGTTCATAAAACTGGGATTGGAATTGGAAATATGTCGAGTTTAGGCAATGTTCTATGAGGGCTAGTAGGTTAGGAGCAACTTTTTGGGATTTTCTGACTATGTCTAGGTTTCATGGGTTGGGACGTTTGTGAACAACGATACAACATCGAAACTTACTAGAATGTCTTCTGGTTGTACCTTGATGGACTGGATCTTATTCACAAATTCCCGAGAGTTTTGGATATAGGAGTTGTCGAGGCCTACGAGTTCCTGCAAGGGTATGCAGAGAAAACGTGCCAAATGATATGTAGGGCTGCCTATGTTGCTAACGATGGGCCTTAGTGGGATGTTGTTTTTGTGTACTTTTGGCAGACCGTAAAGCCTGGGTGGTAGGGATTCCTTGGGTGTAAGGATTTTGATAAGGTTCTCCGACAGGCCAGCCTTCATTAGAAGTGTCGTTGTTTTCTTTTCTACGCTTGATGTTGGGTCACGTGGTAGTTTCTTGGATGTGTTGGTGTCCTCGAGCAGGTTCATCATTTTCCTGCAGTAGTCCGTTTTGTCCATGATAACAGTAGCATTCCCTTTATCAGCTGGTAGTACGAAGATGTCCTTGTTTTTCTTCAAATTTTGAAGAGCAAGGTGTTCTTCCTTTGTGATGTTCTGCTGAGGGGGTTTTGCTTTCTGTAGAATATTGGTTATCCGTTGCCTGATATCGTTGCTAGTATCAGGTGGGAGACGGTAGATGGCAGTTTCCACCTGGCTGATGATTTCTCTGGTTGGAATGTCTGTCGGTGTGATGGCGAAATTGTGCCCTTTTGCGAGTACTGATGTTTCAGCTGCGGAGAGTGGGTGGTTGCTTAGGTTTTTTACTGTGTGGGTTAGGATGGGTTGTTTCGTCTGTGGGCATAGTTTCCTGAATTTCTCTATTTGATTCCTGGACCTCAGGTCTGCACAGTGGAGGGCTTGTTCGTGTGTGACACGGTCTAGATCTTCCCACAGCTGTGGTTCCAAACAGTCAGATAGGCGTAGGTGAAGTTTAAGGAGTTTTTGGGAATTTTGGTCTAAAAGCTTTTTGGTGACAGATATTCTCTCCTTTACCAGTCTCAGCGAGGCCTAGTGGAGGATAGTCTTGGCTTGTTTTGATGGAAAGGGGTTTTTTAATTGAAAACATTTCGGTACCACTTGATGGTCGCGGCACCTTTTTAGGAATGTTAACGAGCACAGCTGGATGTGCAGAGTTTTCCTGAGTTTGGAAAAGGTGTTAACAGAACCCAAAATAGCCTCTCCGTGTAGGCGTTTTATTTTAGTTTTAAGGCTTTCACGGCTCTTCATGTAATTTGAAGAGTATGTGGCTTCCGGATGGAGGCCGTGTTGAGAATCAGCGTTGTGCCGACGATTAAAACATCTGATTGGCTGGTGCAGTGATCTGGAACGATGACTGCAAGTATATAAGGAATGCCTGAGACACGGGAGCTTCAGTATCGGAGCTCTCAGCCCTGATGATGCAGACTGTAACGTTTGCGAAACGTCGGCACAACGCTGATTCTCAACACGGCCTCCATCCGGAAGCCACATACTCTTCAAATTACATAAAGAGCCGTGAAAGCCTTAAAACTAAAAAAAAATAAAAGAACTTCTCCTGCGACATGGGTTCCTCAAATGTTTTATTCGTTATTTTCTTTAATTCGCGCGACCTGCAACATCCGTAACTATTCGCCGTTTGGATGCGACAGTGCCGTTTATTTTTCAAAGTGTTTCAATGCTTAGGTATTCAATTAGTAGTGGGATAAGCATCGAAGGGGAAACGAATGAAGATACACCTTAAATTGATTGATTGAAGCATCTGCATAAGCTTGAGGTTTCGAAAAGACCATTTTTCTGCATAGTTTAATATGTCGCTGGAATGGAACGGAAGTTCTTTTTTTTGTGCATTTTCAGTCTAATGCGATTTGTTTTTCATTGATCGAGGTCGCAGTTCTTTACTGAAGAAAGGAAAAATCATCGAGTGATTTTCGTACCCTAAGTCAGCGGTAGCAAATGTGAGCAATTAAAGAAAAGTTATCTTTTGTTGCATTTCAACGAGACAAAGTTTAACTATGACTCTCTAGGTTATAAATTTAACTTTAATTTGCAACAATGATTTAGCAAACATTCCAACAATGGACCGAGTTATGACGATTTTTGTGAAGCGTCATATAGCCCGCTGCAATTTACCCTTTTCGCTTTTGCATTTTTCTCGAGACTACGTTCCATGAAACAGTGTAAGCCTTATCTCATCATTTGTCAATATAAAATGATGAAAGTTGTTTTTTTTCTACAGTTTGGCATATTTGTAACTTTCCAAATTTCACAAACGTATCCAGTCGTACGAAAGTTTTATTATTCTACTGAAAATATAAAATTGAAGATTGGATCATTGGAATGCAACGAATGCTAATTTTCATTCTATTGCTTACATTTTTTCGCCGATTTAGGGTACGAAACATACCAGGGTTGTTAGGCATTATTGACTCAGAAATTCCCTGACTTTTCCAGGTTTTCCATACAGGTTTTGCAAAAATTCCAGGTTTTGCAGACTAACCAGATTAGGGTCAAATAAAGAACACTTTCTTTTCATCAAACATATATTTTTTGAGTTAGGGAGATATTAGTCTTTGTAAGCGTTACAAACTATACGGGAAAATTATATACATAAAAATAGCAATGACTGATTTTTGTGAAAAGAAAACAACATTTTTAACCGACTTGAAGAAACAAAGGAAATTCTCAACTCGATCCTTCTATTGAAGAATTATGTTGAACTGGATAACATAATTTTTTTAAGACCAAATATATGGAAATTTGATAAAATTGATATTTATTTCTTTAAACCGAAGCTCGAAACATAATTTAAGCACTATAAAGTAAAAAAAAGACATAAATGCAAATGCAGAACCTGTTCTTCATTATAAACAAAAGCATGTACGCCGGTGAAAATAAACAAAAAATAAATATAAATACTTATCTATAATGACAATGATGTGGTTGTGTATCGACAGATCGAATTCAAATGTATTTTTGTAGCTTTACTTTTAATTTACTTTAATTTACAAATGTAGCTTTACAGTAAATAAGTTGTCAGTTTTTTACATCCTCAATATTTGGCACTGACATAACTTTTTTTTGTGTATAATGAGGAATAATATAAATATTAAAGATATACAAAAATATTTCTTTTTTACTGTTCAGTTTTTTGTCTAGTCGGTTTCATTTTTCGTATCTCTTTCAAAAAGTAAATTGTGAGAAAATTCCAGAAAATTTCCAAAATTCCCTGACTTTTCCCTCATTATTCCGAGAGGAACAACATTCCCTGAGCTTTCCCGGTTTTCCCTGTTTTCCATATGCGTAACAACCCTGAATACCCAAACGGTTTTTTTTCTTCATCAGAGATCCACAACCTTAATCTATAAAAAATGATAGATCATGATAAAACTGGAGAAATGAAGAAAACAAAACAGAACTTTGATTGTATTCCAACGATGCAAACTCCAACGCAGCCACAAAGTCCATTCTTTCAATTTTCTTTCCAAATGATGACGTTGCGCTTTTCATCGTTGGAATGCAACGAATTTTTTCTTCCTAATCTTTGGCAGATTCGAGCTACGAAAATCGCGCATAAATTTTCGGATTCTTCTGTAGTGATCTAAAATAAGAGAAATTTGATTTTGGATGATCATGAAAATACGATATTGAAAAGAATTCCCGTTGCATTCCAACGATGCAGAGTTCAATCCTAATTCGGCTGATCCCAGCTGCCAAAACCACCTACATCGATTGGCTGTGTAGCAACGGCGGTACTTTGTTTATATAATAATAACTTCATTCTTTATCAATATTTATTTTATTTTTTTAAACTCAATCTTGGCAAGAGTATACATATATATATTAATTGTCTGTAGAGTTCCAACCTCGTCATTCCAATACTTATAATGCATCAGAAAAAAATATTGAATGTTGACTTGATTTCGAGGCCGCAAAGCTTATGCAGACCTCCTAACTGTTAAATGGAGGTTAAAGAGCAGCTTAAAGAATAGCACTAGACGATTAATTATATATATATAACAAAGATGGAATTAGCGTTTCTAAAAAATGCTTCATGAATAAATATATATATATATATATATATATATATATATATATATATATATATATATATATATATATATATATATATATATATATTAGGATAGTCAAGAAAAATCGATTTTGTTTCTCAACGGAAAGTTGAAGTATGTTATGAAAAAGAAAGTTTTGCAAAATTTGAGGATTCTAAACAATTTTTCAGTTAGTGCTCAAATGGCTTTTTCATGTTTTTTCTTCATGACTATCGGAGTATTTTATTTTTTTAATCTCGATGCAGAAAATGTTAGTGCGCGATCCAATGTAAGACTTGATTTAATTTTTTCTGCAACAATACACAATTTTTATTACATATTTTTTTTACCATAAACAATTTGTATCTGCAGGTTAAGAATCAATATATGTTATGCGATTGTGAAAATTATATCAACCACTTGATGAACAACAACACGATGATGCGTGTTTTTGGAGTAATATTTTGTTCCGGAGTAAGAAAACAAATGAAGAAAAAAATTGACAAAAAATCGAACAAAAAACATTAAAAGTCTTGAGCACTAACTAAAAAAATTTTTAGAACTCTTAAATTTTGTCTGAATTACTTTTTCATAACGTAGTTACATCTTCCGTTGAGTACCGGGAAAAAAATTATTATTTCTTTCTAACCACGCTAATATATATATACGCACACAAAAAGAATTTATCAAAGATATTTGTTCAAGGATGGTCTTGACGTTTGCATCGTTGGAGCGTAACGATTACTCTTGCTTATTTTTTATTTCTTCACTTTTATGCTCATCCAAATCGTTCTTTTTGCAAATTGAGGTTGATAATCGCTAATAAGAATACGTAGAAACGTTTAAGTAGTATTCACCGTGAAAAAAAATTGAGCAATTGAAAAGAATTTATTTTCGTTGCGTTCCAATGGTGCAAACCTCAACAGCATTTTATTTTCTCATTTTAATAAATTTACAAAATCTTTTTTGCAGATTTAAATTCTAGATCTCTAAACAAGCGTCTTAAAAAATGATTGAGCGTTTTTCGTAGCGAATATTTGACAAAATAAAATCCAGCAGTTGAAAAACATTCCAAATCGCTTTTTCCGCAAATTGAGGTCGACAATCTCTAATAATACGTAAAAACGTGATTCTTTTGAAACGTGACGATAATCTCTAATAACAACACGTATTTAAGTTATTTTCACGGCAAAAAATCGAACAATTGAAAATAATTGGTTTTCATTGCATTCCAACGATGCAAAATTTAATGTCATGATTTCTCGACATCTAATGAACGCATTGACTTGAAATTCGGTACACTAATTCAGTGTGATTGTATTTTAGTCTTGACCGACGTTTTTCTGCTAATACTTTCTTCAACAGTTATAAATATTAATGACGTAATTTTTCCTCGAAAAATCGGGATAAAAAGTGCAACCTTTTTTTTATTATGTAAACACCATAACGAAAAAAAACCTGGTCAAGTCTTAGCCAATATTACTTATTTCAAGAAAAAAAACTCGTTTTTTTCAGATAACCTGGGTGGCCAAAATCAAGTACGTTCAAAGTTCGTTCACGACATTATTTGTAACGTCATTAATTGTCAATATCTTTGTATGAAATTTGGCACAGAACTTCGTCGGTGTACATTCAAATAAACGTCCAAATGATTTTTCAATCATCGTACGTATTCCTTCAAATAAATCGTCGGGTCGTCAGAGTAGCCTAACCGACGATTTCACGATTTCAATCTATTTTAAAAAATGAACGGTCTTGAAGTTTGCATCGTTGGAACACAACGAAAAAGCCTGCTGATTCGGAAATTTCCTTATTTTTATTTCTATATAAAATCTTTATTTGCAGGTTTCGGTTACAAATATTAAAAAAGCATTCTCAAAAATATTCCGCTGACTTTCGTAGCCTAAAAGTGCGAAAAAAAGATAGGGTTAAAGTTTGCACCGTTGGAACGCAACGAGAATTTTTTTCAATTTCTTATTTTCATTATAATCAAAAATCATATGTGCGAATTTATTGTAGATCGCCAAATAAGAACCCGAAAAAATGCGTGACTTTTGTGGCTCAAATTTGCCAAAGGCATACAAATTATAGATTATAATTTGAAAAATTTGATATAGATGATAATAAGAGAAGAGATGATTTAGATTATAATTTAAAAAAGAGAATATAGATTATAATTAAAAAAAGAACCGTTAAAAAGTGAAAACAACGTTCGTTGCATTCCAACGATGCAAACGTCAACGCCATTTTTTCACACGCGTTTAACGAGCCGCCATTATTTTTTCATTCAATTTTCGGCGACTCGATTCCCTCAAGTGAATACTTGTCTCGCTGTGCACCGGAGAGGGTTAGTACAGAAAAAGAAAGATAAGCCCATATTCAACCCCCCCCCCCTCTCCATCGCGCTTCGCCGCAACTCGTATCACCCTCGAGTCTCTGCTGTCTCTCGGCTCCCGTTCGATTTCGATACGAGCCCGAGATGAGACGCAAAAGTGTGGTGGAGAAAGAGAGCGAGCGAGAAAAAGAGCCTTATCGTTTCTCGAGGAGAAACATGGTCGAGGGAATCCGTGGACGAGAGGAGGTTGAACGATCGACGAGAGAACCGTTCCCATATAAGCCCCCCCCCCCCCCCCGTCAACCCCTCCTCCACTCCCTCTTCCCACACCGAAGGGTAGAAAGCGTAACGGGCCTGGAAGGGTCAATATTGTAAGCGTAAACGACAGAGAAAAGGGAAGCCCAGATGCTGATATTTTCGACCAAAAAGCCAGATTTTTTCCTGCCAACGATGTTGCTTAATTTTTTATTTCTTTTTTTCACTTTTTTTACAACAATCGCATTGCTTAATTTTTGCGGTTGAAAAGGTTTTTTTATCGCAAAAAGAAAGAACGCAGCGACTAGCTAGGTGAGAATTACTGTATTATTCCTCGTAGAGGATGAAACAACGTTTTTCGGTAATTTTGTATTGCGGTGAAGAGAAATATAAATGCGAAAAGAACACGCGCGAGCTGCGAGAAACATTCGCCAAGCGCGGTCGCGTATTTTCGGGTGGGAAAAGCATCACAACCGGAAAATTCTCGTACGAAGATTATCGATTTTCTTCCCGGGAGCCGAATGGCACGAAAATACATTCGGCAGGCAAGTCGCCGCAGGTCGAAATTCAAAGGGGATCGACGCTCCCAAAATGACAAACGAGGAGAATTTTGAGTGAAAAAAATGCGAAAGTTGGTAGGAAAGGTGCGAGGGAGTATGGAAGTTCGTGACGAGAATACCGGGAATAGGGGAGGAGAGTTATGGCGCTGGGCGAGCGAGCAATAGAGTCAAGGGTTGATTAACGTTGTGCCCGAGACTTACGTTGAAACGGAATATCGCCCCCTCGCGCGTATTTGCAAAAGTCTCTGCTAGGTGTCGTGATGCTCGTCGCTGTCTTCGTGGCTCGACATACACGTGAAAATATCTTCGTAATTAATTCACCACGAAAAAGTAATTGACGATCGAAAATTTTCCCGTAGCGATATTCTCGTGCGCGCGACTGCAAAAGTGACGAAACAGCAGCAACAACAGCAACAACAAAAGGGCCGCAGGAACTTTTTTCTCGTGTCACACCGGTTGCACTATTCGTTATCTCACTTCACCGCGCACTCTTGCAAATCTTTCGTATAGGCTCGCGCGAAATCACGCGCGCTCCTTTCTCGACCGAGCGGGGAGAATTCGAGGGGCTCCGCTCGCCCGTATATTTGATCGATAATACGAAGTCGAAAAGCTCTCGCGTCTCCGGCACAGCCCCGAAAATACTGCTTAGCGTCCGCGCCTTCGCGAGTCGCGAACGAGAGTATGCGAGCGCGCGCGCGGCTTGACAGGAAAAAGGAGCCGGAGGGAGTAACACGGTGTGTCCTCTCCCAGGGCTGAGGGATATTAGTAACGCGCGCCAGAGAGCAGCCAAGTCGCACGCGCAATCACAACGTTTTTTTCCCCCGCACCCCGCCACCTCGTCGCCGTACGCAGAAATTTTCACTCGTGTCTATCTAGCGAGAAAATAATGGACAAGCTACACTGTTTTTCAGTCGAATTGAGAGTAAAACGTTTATTTTGCTCTATGTATAGCGTATACATACGTGCATGGGCTCGTTTCTTATTCGCCCTTTTTGCAACAGCCTATATTTCGATCTATATTTATCCCTATATCCGTATACATATGTGCGTGGTGTAACGAAAAATCGGCACGAAATGCGCGCCGGTCGCGATCTCGAAGTGTTCGTTGCTCCTTTTTATCTCGTTCGTCCTTACTCCGTCGCGTATCTCCGGCTAGTCTTACCGTCCCGGCAAAAGAACGAATGCCAGGGTAAACACACGCAGCACGCGCACACACATACACACGCGGGAGCGCGTTGTGTAAACCCGGGCGAAAGTCTCTCTCTCTTCCTCACAAGCTAGGCGAGAGAACGCAAGAGATTCAAGGAGGCGATACAAAATCGACTCGTGAACTTTTGACAGCGCCTTGTGGCTTTCTGTGCGCGGCGCGCTCACGACGGCCAATACTGGAAGCTACCGTGGCGCCCTCACGCCCCGCCCCGACCTGGCGACGCCGTCGTACTAAAATCAACGTGTACCCAATACGAAGGACGAAAACGAACTCGGGTCGAACTCATACACACACATACACACAGGGAACGACATCGAACTGCCGAGCGATGTGCCGGCTCGCGATCGATTTTCCACGGCTCCCTAACCTACCCCCACCCCGCCCGCTCGACTCCTTTTTTCCAGGAAAGCTGCAGGATTGGTCGTGTGTAACACACGCGAGTACAGAGTCGCGGCCGCGCCGGACGCTTTCAGCCACGCTACGGAGCAGCTGCGAAACTCGCAAGACCGATCGATGCAAACTCAGTCGGTAACTCACCTACGGATCTCGATCTTACAAGACTCCGGAACCGCGTGGGAATATGCTTGTCAAGCAGTTCCGAAAATGAAATCGAATGCTTGTAGACGATTAAAATTCATCAACGAGAGATTTATTTAGGATTAACTGTCAAAAAATTAATCTGTTTTGCAACATAGTTTCGGAGTTTTTTGACGTTGTTATGGGGTTAAATGCTGCCACCGCGCTGCATTTTCTTCTGGAAATTTATAATCCCTTTGCTGATCATCCTGTACAGTTTGGATACGATCCGCAGTACCGTTGGTGTAGAAAAAACTCGGAAACTCGACACATTTCGTGGGCTGATTACATTACGCTTATGAAAAACTCCCGATCATATTTAAGTGCATTATTAATATCTGCTAAGAAAATTCTAGAACGGAACTGAAAAAATAGGTACGGTTCGACTAGTTATCGGACTAACCCTTGGTAGCGCGAAAATGAGGATTAGCAGTACCGTTGTATAATTATTAATGTTTTTAATAGCGATTTTTCTGCGAAAATCAAGCACACAACATATTAGGCTGTGCAATCATGGCAAAGTCGTAGACGGCACAAATGCTACCTATCTTATCCGTATTCGGTAATTATGCCCGGGAACCTCAAACTACTCAGTCAGAATAATGAACAATATCATTTGTTCTTGTTCTATGTTTGAACAATATAATTTTCTAGCAATTTCTGGGCAAAGACAAAATAAAGCGGATTTTTTTTTCATACGTAAAATCTTTTTTTAGAATATCGGCAAATTATTAAAATTTTTATTTTTCTTTCCAACGAAATTTTCTTTTACCCGTACCGATGTTCATTGTTGACAGCGCCTTGAGCCGATATTGAGGTTACGAACGGCGCTCGTAGTCTCTAACTTTGCGACACTTCTGCCAACCTGGGCATTATTGTATACCACGATTTATCACTCCATTGCCAATACGTCTCACGTTATTGAGCGAGAAAAAGTCATAGAAAATAATTATAAAAATTAATGAAAACGTTTAATGTTATCTCCGAATGTTCCAAAAAATGCATATTTTTACAAATAAGTGTAGAAAAATAGTTCGAAATCGTACGTATAATATGACGAGTATTTGCTAGCTAACAGTTGGTAACAATCAACTGGCTCCATGCATAAGCACAGGGCGCCTTCTTGTAGACTTCACCCCCGACGATTAGACCCTATCTTAACGTTTAATAATAAATCGAACCTTTATCCATTTATTCGTACACATGGCACTTCACAAATACCAGCGATAAGGTTGTAGGGGGTAAAATAATATTACGATTTAAATGAAAATCTGAGTAAACCCTAATTATAGTGTTGCGAATGTGTCATGTCGAAAATTAAGCGCTTTCTCTACTTCGTTCATTAATGATACTCGAAAAAAATGTGAATGTTGCGCTCGAACGATTTCTTTACGGACGTTAACGAAATTTGTAGGTTAAACATGGCAGCACCGCGGTAACTGGCTCTGTCGAGTGAGCCACTCACAGTCAAGCCTTAATTGGCGGGTATATCAAAATCGGCGGGTTTTTAAAACGTACATAGTACGTTTTAAATACCCGCCGATTTGAACATTGCAATAAAATGTATTTATTCGTCCGCTCGACATTTTTAACGTTCTTTCGACTTTGTTGAATAAAAAACTCTTCATAAAACGTTGAACGTTTTTCACCGTCTAAATAACCTGAAGCCCACGGCGCTTTAGAGATAGTCAGTCGTGCCAATGACAGAAACGGCCGCCATTGCCCAGTGTATCAGGTTATTTTTTCTTCAATAAAATTGTAACATATATATGTTTAATTGCAAAAATGTTAACCGTTAATATCATTTGCCGGTTTAGAAATATTTTGAGTTGAATATTGCCCAATAATAATCTATTTTTACATGAAATTTTATTCGCGGGAAGTTCGACAGCCTGCCGTAAACATTGTATTTTCATCTCCACTCTTGCAGCCAAGAAACGGTATCAAAACTACTTAACTTTCTTGTTCTACACTGTCTACTGTTTTTACGTATGTAGTGATACAAAGTCCAGAGGCTGGAAGATGTTGAGGTTAGAGTACAGGTGTCTAAACTTGCAGTTCGAAACGGCCACAAAATTGGGACAAATAAGTGTTCGGCTCAAGCGGCGCTGGTGTAGATCGCGTCTAACATGCTACATGTATGCGTATGCTAATTCGGCAGGAACATAACGTTAATTTGTTTTCGATATTAATCGAAAGTGTGCAATGTAAATGCAGGTATAATGTAGTGTAGAAAGAATCTGACAACTAAAATTTACTTGTGTTTTTAGAGAAATTTCAAACTATGTGCACTGAGAAAAAGAAATCGTTGAATGTGCAGAATGCATTTTGTCGTCTCGAAATTTTGTTGTTTTAACAAGTCGCTCAGATATGCTAAATAAGCTCCAGTTCACACCACTATACTGTTTTACCACCAACTATACTGTTTTGTTATGCCAATCAAAAATCAAGTTGAACGTATTTAAAGATACATTTTCTCAAACCAACTGAATTTTGGATGGATGAACGAATTTTTTTTCAGTGTGTGTATAATGTGAATTTGTATTACTTTCCTAGTATCTTTCACCATCAGCATGTGTATAATAAAAAAAATTATTTATAACTTCGAAAACCACCATTTTCAATGCTTACAGCTGTGAATAATTTTCATTGTTTTTTAAATACTTGTGACCTTCGTAGTTCCGTTTCCAATATTAAGGGGTTAGGCTACTCTGAAAATGACGAACGATGGTTCGTCGCTTGAGGCAAGGCAATTTGGGAGGAAGGTCCAACATATGGTGCAGAAATAGCAGCTTCGAGGCAAACTTATGATTAAAACGATATAGTTTATCTCCTTTGCGTTTCAAATCAACCGGGTGGCCAAAATTAAGTACACCGTTGAGCCCCTCACGTTCAAAGGTCGTTTACGATATTGTTCATAAATCATCTAATTATTATTTTTAAATGAAATTCGGCGCAGAACTTTGTCAATGTACATCCATATAAATGTCCAAACGATTTTTCAACCATCTTACCTAATCCTTCAATACAAATTTTTCCAAATAACCCTAATTTTCGGGTCGTTCTAGTAGCAGGCTTGTTACGCATTATTGACTCAGAAATTCCCTGACTTTTCCAAGTTTTCCATACGGGTTTTGCAAAAATGCCAGGTTTTGCAAATTACCCAGATCAGTGTCAAATAAAAAACACTTTGTTTTAATCAAACATATATGTTTTGAAGGTAAATACCACAAATTTAGTCTCGTCCAACCATACTAGTATTTGTAAACGTTACAAACTGTACAGGAAAAACTATATACGTAGAAATCGCAATGAACCATTTTTGTGAAAAAAAAACATTTTTAACAGATTTGAAAAAACAACGGAAATTCTCAATTCGATCCTTCAATTGAAAAATTATGTTGAACTGGATAACATCATTTTTTTTAAGATCGCATATATGAAAATGTTAACGGAAATGAAACTTTTTAAAAACTGAAATTTGCAAAATACTTTAAGCATTGTAAACGAAACACATTAAAAGCAAATACGGAACCTGCCCTTTATTATAAACAGATTTTTTTATGCCAGTGACAATAAATGAAAAATAAATATAAACACTTATCCATAATAAGGATGTGGTTCTGTATCAACAGATCGAATGCAAATGTACAGAGCATTACAGTAAATTAGTTTTCAGTTTTTTAAATTTGCTATTTGTCGTTATTTCTAAGTTTAGTTTTTTGTTATTTTTAAATTTGTTGGTTAGCACTAACACAACCTTTTTCGTATATAACGAAGAATAATATATAAGTATTAGAAGTATACAAAAATATTTATTTTTACTCCGGCAAACTCTGGCACTAGTAAAGTCTGAAAAAAATTGCAGAGAATTTTTTCAATTCCCTGACTTTTCCCTGATTATTACAGGAGCAAAGAAATTCCCAGAGTTCTCCCGTTCTTTCCCTGTGCGTAACAACCCTGAGTGGCCTAACCCCTTGAGCAAATTGATTTACCCAAGCCTAATTAAAAACACAACGACCTCGAATTCGCCGTTTTCTTTCGCATTCAAACGAACTCCCAATAATTTCAATGAATCACTTACCTCAGTCAGTGAACTTGACGTTCGTATCGCGAGGCTCGCAGTTATCGCAGGAATGACCCTTGAATCGTCGATTGCCTCGTTATTGTCGTGGAAACGTTTCGAATGGAAATAATGCACTGGGGATAACTCAATTTGTTCACGGTGAAGAATCTTGAATTAATTCCTCGTGACCAACGTATTCTCAGACAAACAACGAAACATAAAAAAAAAACATGCTCGGATGGGTGACCGCTTAGCCGCGCACTGATTTGCACTGACTGCTAGCGACAACTGACTTTCCGATGGTTAGACACCTTAATACCCAGTTTCCCTGTGCCTTCGTGCAAACGCGATACACCACCGCATTCGGCAACAAGTGCCTCTGAAAATGACAAGTACCAAGCGAACCCCAAAACGGACGATATCAAATCCCTCGACGATGTACGAACATTAAAAGTTGAAATAAAAAATATGATGTCTTTGCCGGCGAATAATTACGCACAATTGCATAGAACGGATCTCGAATGGTTCATTCGAAGACCGTCTTGGCTATGAAGCAGGCTCGTAAACATCAATCGTACGTCCGTGATTATGGTTATAATGTATATTTCCATAACACAGTTCTCGTTTTTAATCACTCATTTTTGTTTTCGTCACGTTTTTACCACAGAGCATCTATAGTTTTTAACCACGGACAGGAGTATATTGTTAAGTATTTTTATACGATACTGAGCTCCCTCTTATTTCCCACCAATGAGGGACATCGTTTCCTATCCCAATCGGAATACACCTCGTGCATAACACGCATTTTTTTTTATTTCGTCGCTATACGCATCGAAAAACAACGAGACCAATCGCCTTCACAATCGAAATTGCATAATTCTTTTTTTTATACTCCAAGTTTTTCTTACATTCTAATGTGTCCATATATATATATATATATGCGTCTCACGTAATATTTACACGTTGAAATTCTACTTACACGTTACACGTTGAGTATTGAAAAAGTTCCTTCGATTATAACTACCGTTATTAGTATTTTTTAAATAAAGTATTATTATTATTTCCGAAATTGAAATATACGCTATGTGCATTCGGCGGCTATATAGATTGGTCCGAAAGTTCGTACAATATTATTGATACATCGGACTTTTGACCGACTGGCTAGCAACTCCACATTTCGGATACCGTCGTACTTGCGTTCGTTACCTTTAGTTCTCTTTTTCTCCACGTTCGAGTGTGCGCATGACTGGGACGACGGAGAAAAAAAATAACGAACATTGAACGACTCTAAAAATCCCGCTCGTAGATCGAAAAAATCGTTTCTCTTTTAATCCCGCGATTACACCTAATCGCTCGATCGCTTGGCAAACTCACGCATCTCGGATCCGGCACACGTGATTCGGGATACAAGTACAAAAATATTTTTTTCTTTCCTTCGTTATTTAATGGAAAATTTCGGTTCCCTAAAGACTATGATTTGTTTGTGAGTCGCGTCACCGCGTCTCGTCATTATTGCATCGAGTTTCGCCAGATTTACACGTGGGTCATCGGAGCGGACGTTTTTCGTTGGGGACGTAAGGTATATTCGTAGAGGCACGATTTTATATTGCCTCAAAAAAACAAAAAACGAATCTTACTCGATCGGTACGCATTCGGTAGGGAATCGGTAAAGAATATCTGTTGCAAAAAAACACGGGAAAACGAATTTTTTTTCGAATGAACGAATATTTTTTTGTCCCTGGACCATTCGAGAAAGAATTATCGGACGGTGGAGAGTATTCGTGTTGATAGACGGTTTGGAATGAAGAATTGGCGATAAAAGTACAATATTTCGATACTCGCAGCTGCAAAATTAAATCTGGTGATTATGCAGTTTGAGGACTTTTCCGAAAAACGAAGGGGAAAATCTTCTTCTCACACTAAACTCGTTTATTCCATTATATTGAGTGATATTCCGTCGGGGGAGGCTGACACTTCTCATTAATTCCATAAGTTGTGGGGTTTTGAAGTTCGCAGAAACAAGTGATAAAATAGGGCATTTTTTAATATTTCGACCCCTATTTTTTTGTTTATTGTTTTTGGAAAGTCCTCAAACTGCACAATTACCTTAAATATTTCTCGGAACGAAAATTCTTACCATTCAATGTACGACTATTAATAACGAAAATTGCATATAGTGTAACGGAGGTTCGGGATATTGACAAAGTTGGATAGGAAGGTTTTATAAAGCTTTCAGCAGACAATGCGAAACCGATTTCGGAAAATCGATACCCCGAACAGTTTCCACAGAATCGTTGTTTTTCGATACTCTTACAAGGAACATCCCTCGGGTGACACCCTTCGATTTTGTTGAAATTTCGATATGTTATAAAGCACCGAAAAGTAAGCGATACGTATTTTTTTTATCGGCGGAAAAAACGGTTTTAAGGGGTGAAACGACCCTTCGAAAAAAGGCATCTCTTGGGTGGTTCACACCTGAATTTTTTTTTTTTGCAACGTCACTATAGTGGATTTTTCATTGCTTCGAGTTAGAAGAATTTTCGTTTTTGTTTCATTAAAATCGGGGATGTTTTCCGTTTTTCGTCGATAACGTTTTAACGGTACGAGGTATAAAAAAATTTCAAACAGCAACAATGTTTATTTTTTCGTGTACTATACATTGGATATGAGAACGATAACGTTAACGAGAAAAAACGAAAAACACCCCTATTTTTGAGGGGTGGTTTCACCCCTTAAAAGCGTTTTTTTCGCCGGTAAAAAAAAATACGTGTCGCTTACTTTTCGGTGCTTTATAACATATCCAAATTTCAAGAAAATCGAAGGGTGTCACCTGAGGGATGTTCCTTGTTAGTTTCGCTTGATTTTTTCGTGCGATATTTTTGGGCCCTGCATGATATTTTGTTAAAAACACTGTTAAATCTCGAAAATCGTCCTCGCGCCCATTGTAAGTGACCGGGGTCATCTTGCAGCCGAAGAGGAACACACTGATCGACAAAACTCAATATTTTCACTCGTATTTATACTCCGACAGCAATTTCCACCATTCAACGCGAATTGCTCGAAATTTGCCCTAATTTTCTGGCGAATTCAGCAAGTAACTCAGTTTTTTCTACGCTTTAGGTAAATGTCCCAACAGCCGGACACGTCCCAATTGCCAGGTACATTGACGCATGTTTCAGTTAATTAAGATTTTATTTATGAATAAAACGAAATCAACGAATGCTTCTATTGTCAATAATCAGTGAACAGGAAATTGCTTGGATTGCGTAGAAATCGTTCGGTGAATTTTTTAACGAACAACAAATCACAGAAAAATCACGCGTAGCGTATATCTTACTGGAAGAAACCAACGAATCACGAAATCGTGAATATATTGTTGTGGCTATGTCGATTTAAGCGGCTTTTCCTATTTATAAAAGTCGAAAAATCACTTTTCTTCAAAACCGTTATATTTTGACAGCATACCTTATAAATGTTATCTCGAAATTTTCAGGTGATCTGATCAAAATTGACAAATTTATAGCCTATGTTGACGCCCGTCGGAACGCTCGGAGCTTCGTTCGAAACTTAAAACGCTTTTTTTTCTCGAAAATACGTTTTCAACGACGGTGAGCGAAATATCGCAAACACCGTTGCAGCGATCTTTCTGAAATGTCAGGCTTTTTCTAGAAGTAAAAATATAGGACTTTACCGAAGGATATATTTTTTTCTATGTACACTTTCGATTTAATGAATGAAAAATGCTAATTTTTTTTCGAAAACATCAAGACTCACTTTGAACACGTACCATTTTGTCGAAATTTGATATTTCGGGAATTTTTTTCGACTGACCCTTCTTTGACACACTTATGTTTGGCCACGAGTTTGACACACTGGGTCAATTTGACCCGGATAATATTTTACCCACTCGTCAATAAGAACCCTTCGGTCGATTTTTATTGACAAAAATCCGGGATACACTTTAAACGTTTCTTTGTATGTCTGCATGACAGAAATTCGGAAAGTATAAAATTGAATTATTGTAAAAAATGATGCAAAACTTTCAATTTTGGAAAAGAGAGCATTTTGTTTCAAATTCGTCCGGGTCAGAATGACCCAGTGTGTCAATCATAGGAAAAACTAATAACTAACGAAATCTGTTTGATTTTTCGATACTAGATAACTTGGTTCGGAAGGGCATTGCATAATTAAATATTTTCACAGAAAACATTAGAGATTTTTTCAGGAATTTATCATCACGATTTTTCGAACAAAAAAAACCCAAAAGTAAGTTCTTTTCGACTGTTACAACTAGGCACAACCCGTTAAGGGATAACGCCACTCCAGGACTTCGGAAAAATCGTTTTTTTTTTACTTCAAAAATACGTTGGGGTCATAAAAACAATATGCAATTGGTCCTGCAGCGAAACATTTTTTTTTTAAGTTCAATCATCGATTTTTCAAACTGGGAGGACGGATTACTCGAACACTTTTGCATGGATCGATTTGAAATTTGTACAGTAGCTTCACAATTACATTCTCTGCGGGAGTACGTAGCCGTTTTTTGAATGAACGTAAATTTTTTTTTTTATAAACAATTTACTGTTTATTTTTTGGCGAAAAATCGATTTATTTCTTTCAAAGTGCGCCATTTGTTCAGAATTTGATTTTGAAAAATCCCTACGTAGTCCCATAGCTAATAATATATAGATTATCATTTATTCTGGTTTTTATTCCAGGTATAATACTTTACGAGAAAACGGTCCCCCCGTGAAGCTATTTGTAAAAAAATACGTTTTTCAAGATGGGCTCTGTCGACGCCATTTTGTATGAAAATTATGATACATTTCTTTAATACTTTAACACGTGTTAAACAAACCCTCTCAAAAGGAATTCTATTCCTTTTTTCATACTCCGAAAACAAATTGCCAAAGTTAGGCCTTTATTTCTGCCGCTAGAATGGTGTTATCCCTTAATATTCTTATTATTTTCAAAACGTGATTTGCGCGTTTGCACTTTGGTACACGCAAGAAAATATTTTGTACCGATCTAGTTAGGCCCAACATTCGGAAAGTAAAAAAGCGTATATCATAACTCGTTTTTTTGTAAGCTTCTCATATTCACGATTAATGATTGTCAGTGCGTGGTTTGCTGCGAGACATTTTTTTCGACAAATAGAAGGATGCAATAAGAGCAAATGAAACAAGGAAAAAAATGTATATATTCCTGATATAATATATATTGTGATAAAGATATAAAAGTTTTATATTGAATGATAAATGTTTTTGAAAACGACAACCAAGTCAATTGATCTAATGTATTTTATCCGATCGTTATTTATTTTTTTACCATAATTATTCGTATTCACCGGTGGCTGGTGACAAGGCCATTGAGTCGTGTCGAGTTTTCGATGTCCGGCTGTTGGTACAATTACATTCCCTCGTATCTTGGATCGCCACGAAAAATCTACTGACCATACAAACAGCTATAAGTATGCGTGTTAAAAACTAGAAATTTCCAGCTTTGCATGACGTTGAAGATTGCATCGTTGGGACGCAACGAAAATCAGTTCTTTTTAATCGTTCGATTTTTTTGGCCGTGACAATGAGAAACGTGTTTACGTATACTAAGGGACTAAGCCCCAGCCAAAATGAATGTAGCGGCATAAAAAAATCGATTTTTTGCTCGCTTATGAAAATTAATTTTCAAAAGTACTTTTTTTCGTGCAAAAAGGACAAAGGTTTTGAGTAAAATGTCAAATTTATTATTCTGAAGTATACCATTTTACAACTTTTTAAATGTTTCTCAGGTAGAAGTTCAACACTTGTATGTTAAAACGCTAAAAGTTCTTGGCTCACATTTTTCCGATCGATATTGCAGTGCCGAAAAAAATTCCAACTATAAGAGGCCGATATGGAAGAAGAAACATAGAAAGTTAAGTTTTATTTAATTGAGTACCGTAAAACGAAGTGAAATTGACATTGAGGGTAACTTTGACAGTTTTTGGGGCTACTTTAACGGAGCCTCAAAATACGGTTCAAATGTGTGCGCAATTGAATGTGTTTAATTATGTTGTTCAAGTTTATTATAATGTTGCGAAAGTTGTTTGTAATGTTGCTCAACTTGATTTCGATTTCAATGATAATTACAAGGCTGATTAAGTGCCTACAATAGTACCCTGGGTATTTGATACTTCAATGTAAAATGTTTCCTTAATAAAGATGACAATGTGATTGTAAAAAAATCGTTGTTTTTCATTTAATTCCACAACGCATCAAATATTAATTTTTTTAGTTATCAAAATGATATCAACGTAATCTTTGACGTAAGTTGTCTTTGACGTCAGTTGTCTTTGACGTAGTCTTGACGTAAGTTGTTGTAACGTAGTCTTTGACGTAAGTTGCATTTCAATGCCTAGTCAAATAAACCCCACACTCGAGGTTACTTTGACACTTTAAAAACAAAATATATAAAATTGTGGGGGTGTGGTGAGGCTTGATTTTCTTAGACGTTTCATAGTCAAAGGACACATTGTTCTATTGGAGCAGAAAAATTGGAATTTAGCATGTTAAAAAACGTTACCTACAAAAAACGTTTAAAACCTGTTCAAAGTAACCCCGATTTAAGGTACCTACTGAAAGTAAAGTTTAAAGACTGGTAACTGAATCAAAGATGAAAAATAAGTTGATTATTTTTTTTAGATATTCCAACAGTTTAATATCAATGATAACTTGAGCGCGTGATAAGAGCTTCATATTTGATGTGTGTGACGGGATTATAGACTGTTATGTAAATTTTGTTTAAAAAAAAAGATGATTGTCAACCCTGACCCAATGCCAACCTTCCTGGAAGATCACGCCCTAACGTCGCCATGTTGCAATATTTTTTAACGAAAAAATGTATTTAAACAGTTTAATCGTGAAATGGTACCTAATGTTTCATAAATGTGAAACGTTTCGTTCCTTCAAAATAAACACTATCAAAATTGGCTATTTTTTCGTCCTCCACATGTATTTTCCCCTCAAAGATTTACGACCTCAACTTGGAAAAGAAGAAGGCTTCGGATAAGCATCAAAATAAAGAAATGAACAAAAAAATCGTTGCATTCAAACGATGCAAACTTCAACGTCACAACTTTGTCCGAGGCTTAGCCATCTTTCCGCAAGTTACCAATGTGTTATCTTAACTGCTCCGATATGGGGACATTTACTATATTCCACGACTCCGATTGCTCTCACTATTGCCGAAAAATTGTGACTATTTCTGTCATCGCGTGGACATTTTTTTGGTCTCGTATAAATGTTTTATACACTCAGAATGCGAGTCCACTTTCTTCTTCTAACTGAATCTCACTTTCCATTGTAAGATTACGGACATCCGCTTCGTCGACTGCCCGATTGGAAAAAAAAAGACAAAAAATGGAGAAAATATTTTAGATAAGATCCGAGATGCGTCGTCGTTATAAAATATCGAATACGTACGATCGCCAAACAAACCCTAAAGTCCTATACAACATTTATAATTCGTATTTCGATTAAATATATATATATACCAGGTGTAGAAGTACGAAACCGGATTTTTTTTGTAAAAATTACACGTCTGTTTGAAAATGATAAAATCGAATGGACACGGCTTTCTGCGTCACATTCAATTGATCCGCGAGTTCTTGTTGACTTTGAGTATCATCTTTATCCAATAAGGCTTGCAATTTGTTGTCTGCGAACTTTTTCGGTAGTTTCCCACGCTCTTCGTTTCTCACGTAAAAATCACCACTTTTGAATTTTTCGAACTACTCGAAACACTGTGTTTTGCCAAGAGCACGTTCACCGTAAGCTTCGACAAGCATTCGATGCGATTCTGCAGCAGTTTTCTTCAAATGATAAAAGAAAACCAATGCTGTCCGCAAATCGTAGTTCGTAGGCACAAAACTCGACATGTTTGAGGTTATAGAATAATATACCGGTGTAGCTTGGATTGTTGTGTGTTGAAAATCTTCGTCAGCTGTTACAGGGAGATGATGGCGCTGCAGAAGCGGTCTTACGGTCCCTAAACTGATGGCTAGCACCATCTATAGGGAAATTCCGGTTTCATGCTTCTACACCTGGTGTATATATATATATATATATTCAATCGCACAAGCTTGTATTATAAAAAACGTACTTTTTTC
The DNA here is from genome assembly GCA_951751655.1 of Ophion costatus. NCBI lineage: Eukaryota > Metazoa > Arthropoda > Insecta > Hymenoptera > Ichneumonidae > Ophion > Ophion costatus. The sequence continues at coordinate 21,873,558 of OX632363.1, forward strand.
CAAAGTGACACACACTTTCACACACATACAAAGCATAATTACGCATCATAGGCTACATAGCAGCGACGACAACGACGACAAAGAATTCCTACATGAATCGATCACGAGGATTTGTCCTTTCTTTTTTTTCAAATCCTTTGCTCACCCCCCCCCAAATAACCGAGCAAACCCGAATCACGCAAAAACCTTTCTGAGAAAAGAAATCGCCCGTTTTATTGTGTAAGCAATTTACCACTTCAAAGCAACGGAAAGAGAAAAAGAGAGTGAGCGATGGGGGAGGCGATGTTTGTGAAAAAAAGTCCGGATGTGTGGAAGAAATAGAAATATCGGATTGAACGGGTATTTCGAAGTTCGATATATATTTTCTCCGTTTTGGTTGATAAAAATGACAAAGAATAATAGAGCTTTGAGTGAACGAATTGTATAATTCGGCACGCTTAGCTAAGGAGGAGTTTTCAGGATTAGAACGAATGTTGACGAACGAAAAATGCTCTCTCGTCAAATGAGTGAATTGTCAAAATTCGTTCAAGGGAAATATCGACACTGGCGAAAAAAGTAGTTACAAGAAACGAAAAAGAAATGTAGACGATTTTCGCGAATAAAAATTAGCCCAGCTGCTTAGACACGATTCCTCGTTACTATGCGATAAAAAAAACTGAATTATACTTCCATGCGAATCCCTGATCGCGAGCAGACCGGAAGTCAAGTATGTCAAAGCGGTGACGAGATGAGGGCGTGTAATGTTTTGCGAACGTTTTGAAACGATTCGTTCTTCCGATGGCTTTTCTTGGCAATGAAGCACATTGCTCTCACAGTGCAGTGGCCCAGGGGAGTTCGAACGCACGTACGACCCAATCGCATCGTCCCTCCGTACCGGAAATTGGCGAAATCGTAACAAAAAAAAAACAACGTAAAAAAAAGAATAATTCGTAAAAAAAAAGAGATCCCTCTTGTCCAAATCATTGCTGTATTCGCTCATATCATTATCGTAGCATCTATCTATAGTACATAAAACATAACACTAAAAGTTATTTCAATTCGAGTAAACCTATTCAATTTTTTTTCTTCTTTTCAAGATGATTTGTATATATATATATATTTATAGTAAATTATTGTATTTAAACGCACGCTTACGTCTAGCTGCATACGATTTTCCATCTGTATTCTTTTTTTTCCTCCTCTTCCCTTCATTTCATTTTTTCCTTTTTTTATAATATATAATATAATAATATACTATGTCGCATATAAAAAACAATTACTTAGTTGTAGAGTACAAGATCGCTTCTTAGTTAAGTTCTTGTTGTTTTTTTTCCACCCATTTTTTCTTCTTGTTTCCTTTATCTCGTTATCATTTATATATAAACGTGAGACCCAATCAATTTATTGGGTTGATTTTTTCGTTTTTTCCCCCGTATGTACGTCGAAACCATACGTGTTCCCGCATTCCTCCTCCCCAAGAGATAATTGGGCGAAAAGTTTCGACGAGGAGGACCTCGTCGAGGATCCCAGTAAAGAACGTGACAATTTGTTTTTTTTTTTACGCACTCGACTTTTCGAGTCTCGCAAAATTCGATGTCTCGCCGATGGAGAAATTAATATCGACTAGCAATAGCGCTCGAAGTTCGCGTACTTTTTATATTGCACATCGAAAGAAGTGAGAACGACAACAAAAAATGGGAAGCAAGTACGATCGATTGATTCGTGATGGAATTCAGTGACACGGAAATAATCCTCTCCGCCCTTATTCGGTGCTCGATTTTCCTCTGAAGTGGATACGAATTCGAAGCGATAAATGCAGCGCATTTTGTACGTTACGAGCGACGGCAAGGCACGCTCGTGTTCCATTTTTCGTCCACCGTCAATTTTTCTTCGATTTTCACATACTCCAAAATTTTAGTTGCCGAGAGACAGTTCGTCATCGCGATTACGCACGATCCGTCACAAAATCAGCCAGTTGTACAAACGGCTCAGTTTCGGAAGAGTGTAAACCCCTTTTGTGGCACTGATCTCTGGACAAATAAAAAAATCGCGACTGTCTTAACGCCGCACTCCTAATTCTCACTTCGAAAATTTGTCGTATAACAATCTTATTGCGCGTGTACACGAAAAATCTAATCACAAATCTCGATAGCGAGGCTATTAAAGAAAAAAACGAGAAGGGCGTTCGAATCGTGAGAGACAAAAAAAAAGGCGAAAATCGGAGTCTCAAGCTAGAGAAAACGAAGGAACAACGCGTGTTCGAAAAAAAAATGTAGCCCTACAAACACGCTTTCATTCTGTTCCAGGGTTGGAGGAAAGAAAAAAAAAGCGTCTCGTCGATCGTATCCCATTTCGTTCTTTGTGTTTTTCTCGATCTTGCGACTGGCAGGTCTGAGCGTTTTACCCGTTGTGTCGTGTGTAGCTTGCGTTCTTGTTTCCTTTCTTTTTCTTTGCGTTCTTTGTGGTGTGAGATCGGTCCGAGTAATATCACCGACAAATTATCGTGTTTTTATCGTTTCTTTTCTCTCATTTTCTTTCTTTTTTTGATTTTTGTTTTTCCACTAGCTGAAGATGGAGTCTACATCGCGACGTTGCTGGCTCAATTGAATCATCTGCTCCACGTTCCGTCTCCGTATCCTAGAAGATCCTCCCATTGAAATATTTTATCGTCTCACACCGTGTATTATACTACTTTGGACTCGTTCTCTAATCAAATACGGCCTATGCGATTGAGAGAGACAGCGAGCGAGCGAGCGAGAGAGAGAGAGAGCGAGGGTGAGAGAGAGAGAGAGAGAGAGAGAGAGAGAGAGAGAGAGAGAGAGAGAGAGAGAGAGAGAGAGAGAGAGAGAGAGAGACAAAGGTCGGTGGACAGAAAGACAAAAAGAGAGACAGAGTGAGTTGGACGAGAAGCAAAACGGCCCGAAAAATCGATGATTTGAGCTTCGTTGCGAAACCGGAAATTAGGCTCTTTTCCACCGCAAAAAAACGTGTACCATTGATTCAAAAAACGAGCTTTTTCAAGGCGTCTCGCGAGTTTCCAATTTTTCGCCGAAAAATTCGACACCTTCGTCCCGTCACCGTTTTAAGCGTTTTTCAGAATAAGACACGCGCGTTCGGAGCGGACAAAGAACGATATGTAACTGTTCTTGTTTCTTTCTCTTATTCCTTCTATCGCTTATTTCTACGTCGTGAATGTTGCGAGTCTGAGTAACGTAAAGAATATATAGAAACACTCAAAGCGACAAATTCCCATTTTTTCAATTCGTAACGAAAATAAATAGGGGAAAAAAAAGTTGCGAACAATCGGCTTCTAGCGATCTTTGAGTAATATCGTAAGATACTTACTTTGAAAGCCCAACTTTTTAACTCGACGTTCCAAAAAAAGCGATACGGAAAAGTTATGATTTCGAATGAAGATTGAAGAAGGGTATCATTTTTTTATTATTATTTTTAAGTGACAAAGAGCCCAAATTCCTAGAAAGAGCAAAATCATCGATTCATTTCACCATCTTTGTGACAGAAATCGTTATTACCGACAGCGTTACGAGAGTTTTCGTCTCGAAAGGAAAAAGAAAAACAATTTTCTCTCCTCACCCGGACGAGACCGTTTAGTATGGATCGTTATTTTTGTTGTTGTTTTCATTGTTTATCTGCGTCTGTCAGTCGATTCGGATATATCGAGAGTCAATGTACCAAGAACGCGTGCACAATATTCGTTTCTTTATCCAGTACACGATAAGGGCTCTAGAGATCGCTGGAACGGCTACAAAATGGCGGCATCCGCCATTTTAGCCACACGTGTTTAGCGTTCGCCCTTTCGGCGGCTCCTTTCTTTTTTCTCTTTCTTTCTTTTTATTTGTTTTTATTTTTATTATTTTGCAAAGTGGCATCAAGAATTAATTCGTTGCTGGTCGAGTCCATCGATTGTCAGGCACTTTCCCCGGGATAAATACGAGAGCACTCACCACACTCGGGCAGGTAGAAGGGGTGCTCGTGGCAGCAGAGGTAGGCACCGTCAATATTGAATAATATTGTCCACAACGGCAAAGCCGCAAGCACCAAGGCCGGCGCTCGACATTAAACGGACTAATTCACGTGCGTGCGACACCGCCACTTCGAGTGGTGGTCTTCGAGGAAGATTGCTCGATTCTGTAAACCACGGAACGAGTGAGAAAAACAAGAATACGAGTGTGAGACTAGTCGGAATGTTTTAAACATTTTTGGATGGTCTTAAGGACTTACACCACTGTAAACATCCAAAATTTAGTGATATTTCGCGATTTTTTTATTGCCAAGGTCAAGTAAGAGGATAACAATGTTCAAGAATGTGTGATAGTTAGAGATCAATTCTTCGCGATATTTCTTTCGAGCGGAAGGCTAAGTAAGAGGATAGTAATATTCAAGGATAAGCACAGCAAGAGAAATACGTAGGGGATTTTAAAAATATGCATTTTTGTGTAATCGGCAAGCGTCTAAAATAAAAACTCAATTTTCAAAATCAAACTCAAAAAACTCAACTCATGGAAAATCTCGTACGTATTTCTCTTCGAAATGGTATTTTAAAGATGTGCTCAAAATTTGGAGGGTAAAGAATGAAAATTGTTGAAGTTTTGCTGCGTGTTGTGTTGAAAAAATGTGCTCCGAGAAAAACGGTAGACCCACACAGACCTGCGGACCTTTGTTTTACAGGTACCAATCTTTTTAGCCTTATTCTAAATGGTTCGAAGCATTTCTTAAGAGAATAAAAAAAAACAATTTTTTGAAAATTCTACAGTGGTGTTACTCCTTAAGAAGTTTCGGTACCATTTCTCAGCTGCAAGAGTGGGGATGAAAACACAATGAGTTTTCGGCAGGCTTCCAACTTCTTGTAAGTACAATTTTATGTAAAAAATAATATATTGTTCGGCAATTTCCCACTCATAATATTGTTGAAAAATATTTCTGAGCCACGATATGATATTAATAATTTTTATTTTTGGAATTGAACATAGTTGCAGTTTTATTCAAGAAAAAATAATTATATTAAATACATAGCTCCAGCGTTTGATAAAATCGTTTTTATTATTGCTAGTTTATATACTGTACACTTTTACGTGTCTCGAGAAAAGAGGCGTTATTCCGAGATCTTGAGTAGGGAAGGAGATATGAGGGCAAATGTGGACGCGCGAGCAGAGGGCGCGGTAGGCGTTTTGAACGATAACTTTAAACAGTTTTAGGATGTTTCAATGTAATATTTTCAACTTCGAAAATATATGGTCTATCGTCCGTTGAGCCATTTTTTAATTTTTAAATTCAAAGCGTTTTTAATTATCAAAGCGCGTGATTAAAAAGAAAAAAAATGTTTTTCCTTCAAGATCTGATAACTTGTTTTTTGCAATTTAAGAATTTGGCTCGATAGACTGTAATTACAACATTACAAGAATCGTTTGCGATCCATCATAGGCTTGAACAATGTAAGGGCCGTGAATAGTTTATTGTTAACTTTTAAAAAGTCATGTCCGGATTTTTCATTTACGATTTAAACTTGAGAAAAGTTCCCGAAAACGTTGATTTTCGGCCTGGCTGGACGCGCCTAACCTGTTGAGGCAACTTTGTGAGATTGGGAAAGAAAGATTTACTTCCTTTTTTCTACGCTTTCTAGAAGATTGCTTCCAAGAGAACAGGAGTGGGCGGAGGGAGGAAAAACGTACCGAGTATCGCGGAGTTGAGCCTCCCGCAGACGGTTTCCCTCTGCTGCGGATCCAACTGCCAGCCAACCGGTGAGTTCCAGGGATTCGAGTAAGCGAGTAAACTAAAAGCGTCTTGGAGCATTTTTTTGTTTGCCTCGTTCTTTCCGTGCTGCTGCCGGAGATGTATCGACTGGGAGTACAATTGCCTCCCGAACTCGAGCATCTTCTCGATCGCCTGTTTGTTACCGCCGCACAATTGTTTTTTGCTACATTTGGCGCTCGTAGCCTCGTTATTAACGCTGCAATTGCCGTTTTGCTGCTGATTTTGATTGGCACTGTCGATCTCTGCGATTCGAAGAACAAATTAGACAGGTTGTTATATCAGTTCGAACATAATCTCAACTACCGGATTGTCAACTTTTCAAAACCATTTTCGCTTCTCACGCATACACATTTGCAATAACAATTCTTTCCGCCGATTGGAATTATTTTTATTCAAAACTCACGAATAAATTCGGCATAACGTCTGGAGACGTAGTTTTGCTTCAAAACGTCTGCATAAGCTCGACATTTCGAAAGGGAGTCTTTTTTATCGCATAGTTTCATAGCATAGGGCCCTAACTTTTGTTTGCAACCGAGATTTTGTAAAAGTTCAAAAAATCGATGGAGTTATCATTTGTACTCTGTTTTGTGTATATTTTGAGGAGCTAATAGTAAGTTTGCGAAAAAGTTCATTTGAGTTTGTTCGAAACGATTTTAAGACCGCCATATCAGTCTTTGGTCTATCGTGTCGTTGTTATCCCTTAATACCTCCGTAGAGAGAGTTATTTTTCGATCGCAAACGATTGGGAAGATAAAAATAAGTGAGAAAATCGTCGTTTCAATTTTGGTTGAGTGATTTAGTTTTTTGGCAGTGTTGCCGTATTTTCACTTAAGATTGTTTTATGCAAATGCGATATCTCTGATTGCTCGATCGAAGCGTTTCAACTGGTGGGGAAAGCGCCTTTAAGGGGTTAGGCTACTGTGAAAATGACGAACACTCGGTCGTCGCTTGAGGCAACTCAAATCGACGAGGAAGGTCCAACATATAGTGCAGGAATCGCAGATTTAAGGTTAACTAAGCGCGTTTTTCTCGAAACTTTTTTTTTTCAAAACGATGCACACGATTTCTCGAAATCTAATGAACGGACTGACTTGAAATTTGGTACAGTCATTCAGGGTAAACCGAAACCGAAAGCTTTTCTTCTTAACGTTTTATTTTCATTAGTTGTTAACAATGATGTCGTTTGTCCTCGGAAAGACGAAGAAAAGATTTTTTTATGATTGATATACGATAAGAAACAAAGCTCGGTCAGGTCTTAAGAAAAATGATCTATTTCAAGGGGGGAGATATGTTTAGGCGAGGAAAAAATTTGCTCATCTTCATGATTTTTTTCAAAAGAAGAGATTTCTTTACTTTTTTTTGGACTTAGGGTGCGTTTTTTTGCTACTTTTGGCTGTTACATGATATTTACAACATTTTATGTATCTTTAAAAATGACGGAGGTATTGCACTGTCTTCTAAGCTGCATTTGCAAAACTGGCGTGACGTAACTGCAACATCGCGAAAACTAATCGACCGATTCTAATAAAATTTGGTATAAATCTTTTTAACCTTATTGTTTAGAACATGATCCTAAATGTTTTTTAAAGGAAAGAAAGTATTCTTCTATTGCAAAAAGTAACCATCTTTAACGGAGAATTCTTTTTTTTTTGTTTTAAAGCATACCATTTCATCGATCTTCAACATTTTTCACTTTTCCTTGGTTCATACTCTGCGTATGAGTGTTAAGGGCAGATATACACCTAGGAGCCGGAAAAAAAGGTCATTCGTGTGCATTTTTTCGAAGAAAACTATTTGAAATTTCGGATTGCGGTTTTAATGATCTAAAAGTATATACGTTCAAAGATATGTTTAATTTTCTTTATTTAAAAATATCAAAAATATACGAGGATATTGTATGATCCTTGGAGCGTCGTCTATACACCATTATCTAGTACGTGTCATAGAATTTTTTTCCGTTACTTAGTTTTTGTTTTATAGGCAAAATAATATCTAATTTTTGGCCTAAAAATCATTATTTATGTTCAAACGTCCGCCATTTTGTCATAAATCGATATTTTCAAAATCGGCTAGACAAGTACTAGACAATGGTGTATAGAATAACCACAAAAAATCGCAAGGCAATCGGTTTAGTGGTTTTCGAGAAATTTTCGGTACCGATTTTTTTAGGACGCTCCAAGGATCATACAATATCCTTCTATATTTTTGATATTTTTAAATAAATAAAATTAAACATATTTTTGAATGTATATAATTTTAGATAATTAAAACCCCAATCCGAAATTTCAAATAGTTTTCCATGAAAACATTCACAAAAATGACCTTTTTTCCGGCCCCTGGGTGTATATCTGCCCTTAATGAAAGACAAATCGGCATTGGTTTGTTTTCCTCATATTAATCCCGTCGACGCTTCGTGTCACGCCGTCCGTCATCTGCTACAACCCTTTTGAAAGACCGTGGCACACCACCGCTATTTTGGAAGATCAATTTAATAATAAAACATACCCTTGAACTCAAAAATGGAGAATAAATCTTGCCTTTAAAAAAAGAAATGGATATCAGCAATTGTTTCCTCGCCTAAAGGTATCTCCTCCGTTAAGAAAAAAATCTCCTTTTTATTTCAGATCAACCGGGTAGCCAAAATCGAGTCCACCTTCGAGCCCCTCACGTTCTAAGGTCCTTCACCAAATTGTTTCCAACTTCTCTAATTACTTATATTTTTCATGAAATTTCACGCACAACTTTGTTAATGTCCGTGCAAATAAATGTCGAAACGATTTTCCATCCATCTTGCTTATTCCTGCAAAATTATTATTTCTTCAATATGCCCATTTCCGGGCCGTCACGGTAGTCCAACCCCTCAAGTTTGTGCGAAATGAAAGAAGAACTGACCCATGTCAACGTCCTCGCCGTTCTGACACTTGAAACCATTTGAGCTTGGATTACCGTTCTGATAACCATTGGTGTTGCCCTTAACGCCATTGATAGTCGGGTTCGCACTGTCCTCCATGTCTACGTCCTCCTCGTTTTGCCCATTGATAAATTGTTGTTCGACGCTACCGGCGCCGTTGATCGTGTTGTTAAAGTTCATCTCGTCGATGTTTCCGTTCGAGGATGCTTTCGTGTACGCCTTCGTCGATTGTATAACGCTCGTTTGATTGTCGTTCGTGCTTTGGCAAACCTCGGAATCACTCCCGTTAACCATCTCGACGAACTGACGACACTTCAGGGCAAACATCAGATTCGAATCGCGCTCGAGAAGACCGGGATATAATCGACTCGTTAGTTCTATCGCCTCGCCCATTCGTCCGGCAAGTACGAGCTTCAAAATTCCTGCAATTCAAACGTTAAGTATCGAGGATCAAGGAGATGCAAGAGGGTCGATCCAATTTTCCTGCTTACGCGCTGCAGCGGGTGGACAAGCAACGCCATAAAATCGCTCGAAAGACTGAAACTTTACGACATCGAATCGTCGTTGGAACCCAACGAAAGATCTTTTTTAAAAAATCGGTATTTTTATCTCCATCTGAAATCTTTTTCGCAGATTTGGGTTTTGCAGACCTCTAAGGAGGTTGCTATAAAAAGTTCGTGATTTTCGTAGCTTGATTCTGCCCAAGTATATTTGGGTAGCGTGGGTTAATAAATGTTCAATGCGTTCCAACGAGATTCGACATCGCGAGATTTCAACAGTCGGCGACAACCAGCTGGAACTTTCGCGATAAGAGGAATTTAAAAAACGGACGTGTTAAGGCTGGACAAGGCCGCAATAAGAATTAAAGGTCCATTGGAGATACAAGCCCGGGAAAATGCAGCTGAGTTTTAAGGGGTTAGGCTACTGTGAACAAAAAAAAACATTTTTCGCTTGAGACCACTCTAATTGAAGACGAAGGTTCAATAGATGACGCAGGAAAAGCAGATTGAAGGTAAACTTGTGATTACAACGATGAAACTGCTAGTAAAACTTTAAGGATGCTGAGTCCCTATGAAACATGTTAATGTTAATTGTTCAATAAATAGCTTCTTTATCGTCATCAAATTTTTACACGACCTTCTGAATACTTGATGTAAAAACATACCAAATCTTCAGAATTTTATCATCATTACTTCAACCTCCTTAGGGGTTAAAATAAAAAATAATAAGAAAATTCCGAAAATTTGGTATGTTTTTGTATGGAGCATTTAAGAGGTCGTGTTAAAATTTCACGACGATTAGGAAGCTCGTTATTAAAAAATTAACATTTTGTTAAGAACAATTTTTAAAATAAATAAAAAAAATTATCAATAAACTTCGTTTGGTTTCCGTTGCTTTCAGTATATTGTAGATATTACAAAATTGAGAGGTCAAAAAAAACTGATTGCAAAGTTACATCAGTTTCCATAAGACAACATTTAATTTGTGAATGTTAATTGTCCAATAGCTTCCACGAGCTTCCTAATTGTCGTGAAAATTTTACACGACCTCTGAAATACTTCATACAAAAACGTACCAAGTTTTCAGAATTTTATTATCACTTGCGATTGGGGACTCAACATCCTTAAACGCATTTTCCGCGAAACGGATTGACTTGAAGTTTGGTGCACTTATTCAGTGTAATAGTAGCTGAGTCTTGACGGACGTTTTACTTCTTAACAATTTTTAAAAGTTATTAACAATGACATTTATTCTTGAAAAAAAAATTAACATTTTATTATTCGATGATTGTATCACGATAAAGAAAAAACGCTCGATCAAGTATTAGCCAATATTATCTGTTAAAAGAAAACCTTTTTTGTTTCAGATCAACCCGGTGGCCAAAATCAAGTACACCGTTAAGCTACTCTCGTTCAAGGGTCCTTCACGAGATTATTTATAAATTCTTTGATTATTAATATTTTCTTGTGAAATCTCGTACACATATTTGTCAATGTACGTACAAACAAACGTTTAAACGAATTTTCAATAATCTCATTTATTCAACCTTTTTTTTTTAATAACCCTGTCTTCAGGTCGTTACAGTAGCCTAACCCCTCAAAACTCCCAATGTATGTCCTAGATGTATATTAAAAACAATCGTAAGACGAATATGTACACGGAGCCTCAAATGGCCAGTTGAAAAAAGAATTCAAATCGTTGTTTCACCTCTATTTGTTGATATGTAGCTTCATTAGGGCAAAATTCTTCAGAGTATGCCGCGTATCAGAGTGAAAGCCGAACGAGAAAATAATTCGAATTACAGTACGTTGCAACCCGACGATTATGTTGATAGCGAGGGTGGAATTGGCCAAAAAGTTTCTGTCATACATAAACTACCGCCACGCAAAATCTAAAACATTCTAGACTATTTTGTCATTTTGCTTTTTCTCATCGTATCCAAGAGTAAAACAACGTCCCGAGAGACAGCATCCAAAAGTACGTATTGAAAGGTTTATAATTCTTCAACGGGTTAGTGCATCGAGCCTAAATTTTGCAAGCAGGCTTCGAACAAATGAAGTTATAATCCATCTAATTTTGATCGTCATGGTAAGGTTTATGTAACTCCCCTGCATTCTTAAGGCCTCATATACCTTTGAAAACAATAAATTTATCGTTTTTTTCATTGCCTCAAATGATGCGTGGGCATCCCAAGAAGCATAAGGTGGATATGTATAAACGTCCCAAGAATTATATGGTCTGAAAAAAATGGTTTTAAAACTTGAACCCATGTTTTCAAAATCGAACGGACTCGTAGCTCTTACAATTTTTAACCGATCGACTTCAAATTTCAATTGTAGCTTCTTAGATAGATATTCTATCGGAGTAAATACGATTTTTACTATCGACTAACAATTACGGTTTTTATAAACACATTAAGGCCGTTCTTTCGATAAAAAAATGCGTTTTTTTCCAAAATCGTGCCAGATTTGCAAAAATTAATATTTTGTAATAATGATGTGCACTTCGCTAGCAGAATTCATGTAGATTACGAGAAAAAAAATGATTTAGGTGCTCATGTGCGTCTCGACGCGTCCGCCCGTGAAGGGCCTGGAAAAAAAGGAGTTCTCTTTCTACCGGCCATGGTGGTGCCATTTTGGATTTTAGGAAAAATAATTGATTTGAGTTCTTATAGATATGTGAAACAAACTCACCAAACTTCATTCTGAATGCTTTATTAGTATTTTTAAAAAAACCAAAAAAAGCCCGAAAGAGCCTTGTTTTTCGACCATCCAAAGGTATCTAAGGCCTTAAGTTAGGGTTCCGTAGCTTCGTTAGGAACCCACGTAATGGTAACATCCGATCCAAATTCCAATGCGGTAGAAAACTTTACGATTTAACGTCCTTCATTGATTCTCCAAGGACACACGAGGCCCACGTTCCAACCAGAACATTTTCTCGCGCAGCTTCGAATTTTTTGTCCAGCTCCAAGTTAAAGCACGCTTTTTAATGTATACTTTTTTCTCTTCAAAATCGTGCCGTGCATTCTAAGATTTGAATGAATATGCCACAAAAAACGTTTGTGCGTTTAGAAATAAAAGTGCGCAGTTTTCGCGATATTCAAAGCCGAAAACCCACGTGGGGTCAATCTGGCCCTCGTAGGCACTTCAAGACTCGCCACGGACGCGTTTTCCTCGAAGGGTAAGAACCATCGTCCTTTTCAAACACCGATGACGATCAATATTTGCCGCGTGAAATGTTTCGAATAGTGTCTGAAAATGCGGCAAATAGGAACTTGTCAAATCAAATAACGCTTTTCTTATTTTCTCGAAACTCGTTATTTAGGGAATCATCGCAGTGTAACATTTTCAAAAAAACGATTTTTCTTCTTGCATTATCCGATAGTAAAGACGATTATAAACACGGACGTGGCATCGCCGCTTGATCGTCAGTAGGCAATTCATATAAAAATCCCGCACTCGTAACTTTAAACGCGTTTTTCTCGAAATGTCGTTTTTCGAAACGGTGTACACTCTCAAAAGGAGAGTTTTCAAGCTATGCGCCTCAAATTTTGACACAACATTCTTCGCGCCATTCTCTATCTTGCTGTGGAACCTTTTTTTCTCAATCTTCGTGTTTTTTAACGAAAAACTGTCGAAAAATAAGCCAAATTCGTTACATCTCTCCAAACCACCGTCATTTTGTCAATTTTGATTTGAAAACAATCTCCATATCAAAAGGACTGTTTTTATACTGCCGCGTACACCGTGAGGATTCCTTTTTTACGAAGACATTTTCAACTGTTAAGAAAGATGTAAAAAATAAAAAATAAACTTCAAGGAATATTTTTTTGTTCGTCGTGTCTAATCTTGACATAAAAAAATCAGACGGATTAGCGTATATTGACCATGGAAAATAATTCACGAAAATCAGCTATTTTTCGGCCCGTTCCAATTATGCCGCAATTTAGTCATTAAATTCCATTTTCACGAAGTCCCTTCAAACTTTCACTTTCAAAATACAGGCGTGCAAGAGTCAGAACGCGGGGGAGGGGGCACTCTTCCGTGAAGTTCCTAATAGCTACGGAACCCTAAAAAAGAAAATTGGCACAGTATTATTTTTTGACGATGCCCTTCAGGGACGCCGAAAGATCGCAAGAAACCGGCGGTTCTCCACGAGATTCGGTAAATTGAGAGAGGGAGAGGGGGAGAGAGAGAGAGAGAGAGAGAGAGAGAGAGAGAGAGAGAGAGAGAGAGAGAGAGAGAGAGAGAGAGAGAGAGAGAGAGAGAGCTTCTCACATGACAATGACACCACAATCGTACATCTATGAACCTACTTTGTCTATTCTTAATGGAGTTAAGGTCTTCATCGAAGGTCTGTCCGGTACTGCTGGCGAACGCTTCAGCAGTGGCGCAGTAGCCGTGATGGACGAGATACGTAGAGACCATTCTGTCGAATTTCGTGGCGCACGTTATTCGGTTTGTCGATCCTTCGTCGATTCATAAACGCCGTTAAGGAAATCGCGTCCCTTTCTCAAATCCAAATATCTCGTTCTTTTCGCCTTCGCAAGATTATTTACTGCACTGTCCCCCTTTTTGGGCCCCCCTCGGTTCATCGAGGATCGGCACTAGTTCGAAGTTACTTCGAGAAAGGCTCAGACACGCGAAACTCAGTCATTGGAGAGAGCAAACGACAAAAGAAGAACCGAACATCCCGGATGTATATTACACATACGTGTTCATACACGTATACACATTTGCGGTTGAAAGTATGGAAACACTTTGCGGTTCTTCGACTAGAATAAATCGTAGCCATGTTTTTGTTGTTTTTCTGTATTTTTTGGTGATTTCTTTTAAATTAAAAACTCTATATCTGTACCTGTGATGAAAAAATGCATTTCTTTATCACCAACCGTTTACCAGTGAACAAAAATCGGAATTTGCCCATTTTCCCGGCCCTCTGTGTAGATGTAGCCCCTTTGAACTCGAATCTGTTCAAGTGTTCATTAAGGCCTTGGGGCCACTGTAACGGGTATAAAATCATGTGCTAATTTATTCGTATGAAAAAGTGAAAAACTCATAAAATTACGTACATATATATTTAGTATGAATATCAAGCTGTTAGGAAATATATATATTTTTTTTCGCTGTACAAAATGGCCGACTACTCGAAACTTCACGAAACAGCGTGACAAATAAATTCAACAATTTTCACTCGATTTACTTCAAATTTAAAAGTTGTTCCTAATTGCATTTCGCAGAGAAGTACGTAAGGAATTTCTGATTAATCGAAGACTTTTCATTTAATGAACAGTTTATGAGCAGTTATAACGACATTTTTCACTGAAAATTCATTTTTTAAGTTCAAATACCTACAACTTTTGAATGAAACAATATTTTTCAAATTCCGTACGTACGTCTCTGGGTACTCTGATGTAGATTGACGAGAATTTTTGTTTTTTGATTTAGGTAAAAAAATTGTAGATGCTAAACGTCACGCCGCGGAGCGCCGAAAAAAAGATAACAAAAGATAATATTAGTAGTCGGCCATTTTGTACATCGAAAAGAAATATATATATATATATATATATTTTCTAACAGCTTGATATTCGTACTAAATAGATGTGTAATTAATTTTATGAGTGAATCACTTTTTCATACGAAAAAAATGGTTAAATTCGCACATGATTTTATATCGGTTACTGTGGCCTAAGGCCTTAAGGATGTTGTGTCCAAACTTGAAAATGGTGATGAAATTTTTAAAATTTGATAGGTCATTGTGTAAAACATGTGAAAGGTTGTGTAAAAATTTCACGACGATTAGGAAGCTGGCTACTGAGAAATAAGAATCCACGAATTGCACGCAGCCTTATGGAAACTGAAGTAACTTTGCAATTCTATGAGCAAATAGCAAACGTTGCTATTCGTTCTCAAGAAATAGAAGAAATATTTGTGAATGATCGTTTTTTTTATTTCAAATATATCAAAAACAAAAGTGGTTTTATGGTGCAAAAAACGACGTCGTTCGTCAACGAAAATGTGTATTTAAATTTCCCGCTACTTTCGGTCTATGCAACGTTGCCGCTATATTCTTATATGTTTTTCCTCAGGTGTGATTTTTTTGTATTATTGGCATCAATTTTTATAACAAAAAAAAATAATAATTGCAAAGTTACGTCAGTTTCCGTAAAGCTGCGTGTAATTTGTGAATTCTAATTTCTCAGTAGCCAGCTTCCTAATCGTCGTGAAATTTTTACACAACCTTTCAAATGTTTTACATAATGACCTTTCACATTTTTTTAATTTTATTACCATTTTCAATTTTGGACACAACATCCTTAAACGATATTTTCTGCACACTTTGTATTAAAAGCTACAGTTTTCCGCGCATTTTCCACGAAAGCTGACTATCCTTGCGAGGAAAAGAATTTTTTAAAACACTCACTTAGGGGGCTGCATACGCTCGAAATTTTGAAAATACGATTTTCATCGTATAGTTTTATAGAGAAAAATGGAAAAACACTCCCCATTGAGGGGTTTGCATACGCACGAAATTTCAATTCGGCACTAACCTTACAGCACACCCGGGGCCTAAATTCCAGTTTGTAACGAAGATTGTCTAATAATTCGAAAATTGGAAAAGTCACGACGATTTTTGTGAAGGGATCGCCCACCACCTACGGCCAACCGCCCTGCTGCGATTTGCTCTTTTTCATTTGCGTTTTTCTCGAACCTGTATAGTGAATTCGAACCAAAAGCAAAGTCGACCTGTTTTTTGGGCCCCAAGCTTACGCAAACCTGACATAGGCGAATCAAAACTGAATTTTGACTTCTTCGGGTACCCTGAAGAAATTCCTGTGGCCACTTTCCGAAAAACTACACGCGAGTTCATACGAGGAGAAAAAGTAGCAAAAAAATAACCATGTCGCCCAGTGAGTGAAAAAGTAGTGAAGCATTCTTGTGCTGCAGAGTTTGCTTTTTTTAACCCCCGATAGTATCGCGAACATCGCTTTGCTCCATTTTTTTCCCCTGACCAGGAACTTTTCGTCCCGTTCGAGAACTCGTAGAGTGTTTCCATACTTTTCCCCTGTAGTGCACATACGCGTGTATTTTTTTTGCGCGATAATCTTGAGCGGTACGTACTTGTGGAGTACAGCTTGCCACTGTCCCTGTCCGTGGTCAGGTGTCGGATAATTTATAATCTGCAATCTCGTTCGTACTCGTAACTCGTTTATCATGTCACCGATATCAAATACGAAAGGTGCCTGACCGAAATTGGCGTCGACCATCTCGCCGGGTGTCTGCAGACCCACGGTCGGATACAGATTCGGCTGGAACGAGAGAGAACGGAGGCGTTAGTTTTGGTCACTTTCGTGATTATCGTTGGAGAACGTTGTTCGAAAGTTTGCCAAGGTCCGGAAATTGGGATATACCCCGCTTTACCAATCGTGCAACGCTGAAATAACAACAACTGTACATTTGTACATGTGTACATTCCACCTCGAGAGCCGGCCTCAGGATTTAGATGAAACGAGGTAAATTGTGCGGTTTTTTGGGGAGCGAGAAAGCAATTTAGCTCGGTGTGGACTTTGGAAAAACTCGCTCGGAGGGTTGAGGCAGGGTTGTTACGCATTATTGACTCAACAATTCCCTGAGGTTTCGAGGTTTTCATCAAATATATATTTTTTTCATTAAAGAGCACTACTTAAGGCTGGAGTCTGAATTAGAAGGTCCAAAAAAGCGTTTTTTCGGAAATTTGTTTGGAAGGGAAAAGAACAAGTGAGCCCACCAGTAAATATTGAGGTATCTTTTCGTGTATATTTTAAATGTATAAGAAAAATGCTCAACGTGCAACAATAAACGACTGCAGATTTATCACCCTTGACACTGCATTGGTGGACTTGATAGCCAAAAAACTAAACGACCTATCGAATTAAACCAAAGTTTATTTTCTTCAGTATGAAAATCTCGTTGAAGTGGAATTAAAAAGTCATTAAAAAAGTATTTTTTAATCATTTTTATAGCACGCTAAAGTGTTTTTATTTTACAAATTTTTTTTCTTTCAAATCAGACTTCACGATTTCTTCAGCTGTTTCTTAGTCCGCCCAAAAGGAAGAGATCCCGTGAGAAGGCTTTTTTGGACCTTCTAACTCAGGCTCCGGCCTTAAGTCTCGTTTAAAGCATACTAGTATTTATAAACGTTACAAACTATACGGGAAAAATTATATACGTAGAAATAGCAATGAATCATTTTTGTGAAAAAAAAACATTTTTAATCGATTTAAAAAAACGGAAATTTTCAATTCGATCCTCCTATTAAAAAATTATGTTGAATTAGATAATACAAGTTTTTTTTAATATCAAATATATGGAAATGTTAAAAACTTAAATACATTTTTTTCAAAACTGAAATTCGGAAAAAATTTAAACATTGTAAAGTAAAAAAAATACGTCCAAAACAAATACAGAATCTGTTCTTTATAATAAACAGAAATCTATGTGCCCGTGACAATAAATAAAAAAGAAATATAAACACGTACATATCATAATAATGATGTGGTTGTGTATCGACAGATCGAATGGAAATGTATGGTGCTGAAGTTTGCATCGTTGGAATGCAATGAATATTCTCCTTGTTTTTCTTTATTTCTCTATTTTTATTATTATCTCAAACCTTCTTTATCTGTATTTGTTATAAATTTTTCCATGAGGATCCTCGAAAATGTTTCAGTAATTATCATAGTCTGAATGTGCAAAAAAAAACATGGATAGCGAGAAGAAACTATATTTTCGTTGCAATCTGACGATGCAAACTTCAATACCATGGCAAATGTATAGAGCTTTACAGTAAATGAGTTTTCAGTTTTTTATGTTTTCATCGTCTGGCACTGATATAACTTTTGTTGTATAAAATGAAGAATAATATGAATGTTAAAAATATACAAAAATATTTATTTTTAGTGTTCAGTTTTTTGTCAAGTCGGTTTCATTCTTCTTGATTCTAGCGACAAGTAAATTCTGAGAAAATTCCAGAGAATTTCCAAAATTCCCTGACTTTTCGTTGATTATTCCAGGAGGAAAGAAATTTCCTGTTTCCTCGGTTTTCCCTGTTTTTCATATGCGTAACAACCCTGGTTGAGGCTGTACACACAAATACACCTCCAGGCAACAGCAGTCGAAATAAAAAATCTCGGATAGACGGCCGAATTCTTTTTTTAACTCGTTTTATATGTTCCAGATCAACCGGGTGGCCAAAGTCAAGTACACCGTTGAGCCCTTCACGATATTGTTTATGACTTCTTCAATCATTTATCTTTTTTCTACGCAATTTGGTACACAACTTCGTCAATGTACATACGAATAAATTTCCAATGGATTTTTCAACCATCTTCAACCTTCAAAATAATTTTTTTTTATATAAGACTGTTTTTCTTAATATTTAACTTTCTTGGGGGAAAACTTTCGAAAGCGTACATCTTGAGGAGTTTTCCCCGACTGTCGCCAAGCGTTTCACCGACCAATGCTGAAGGATATTGATTTTTCAAAGTCACAGACATGTCCGATAAAAGTGCAACCTCGAAGCTCCCGTAACGCCATCATTTTCGCGAAGAAAAAAACCAAAAAAATCTACAAACATACAATTCATAAGTTGCTTAGAAAAATCGATAATTTTGGCGCTATTGATATCCCTCGCGGACACACGAATTGTTTGGTGACGTAAAAAATTCAGCGCCACACTTGCCCATAACAAACTGTTACCTAACGGGATATACATTTAGATGGGAAAAATTAAGCAATTTTGAGGGATTTTTTAAAACGAAGAACTAATCACGCTACACTTATTAAAGTGTGGGTTATACTTTAATAGTATATTTAAGTATAGGGAACAATTCTTTTGAATTCATTTATCACCAAAATGGCGGAGTAAATCAAAATGGCGGACAGTAAATAAAATGAAGAAAATGCAAATCTAAGAGAATGGCTTGCATTTGCACAAAACAAATTAACATTTTACGAATAATATCTGTAAAATTTGGATTGAAGAAGTAGATTTTGTTTTAATTTTTTCAAAAACTAGTCTCGTCAACTAGAAGGTAACAATATTATTGGGAGTACAAAAAAGTCTCCGCCGTTTGACAAAAGATGGCCCCACCGGGAGGCTATGGTTGAAATTGTCAGATGTAAAGCGTCATATCGTAAGGTTGGACATCTGGCAAGACCATAACCTTCAAATATTAGCGATTTTGTGTCAGCATCGTATTATTTTTTTCGTGCGAAAATGTCGAGTTTCGAGCCGAATAAGCGTTATTTGCGGGAACTTTTGATTTGCTTCTTCAATTTGAAGAAATCTGCAGCTGAGCCGCATCGATTGCTCGTAGAAGCATATGGTGAGGCTGCTTCAAATGAGAGACGTTGTCGAGAGTGGTTTCAAAAGTTTAAGGAGGTACGATCATTACTACGAATCCAACTTTCGGATTTGAAATTTTTATACGATTTTCACGAATACTTTATGCGCTTATTGCCAAAACTTAAGCTACTTCGACCGTTTAGTTTTTTCGAATTAAACTGCAAAGTCGAGCACTCTGAGTTACCGAAGCGCGTCATCTTATTGAGACGGTCAACCGGAAATGCGCTGATCGTGGTTTTTCTGCTCACGTATCCAACTAAACCCGCTGGAAAACTGAAATTCGACAGATTAGATATAATAGATATTGTAAAAAATAAGAAAATCAATCTTCACCGTGTAGTTGAAGCACTGCATTACAAGTTTCAACTTCCGGTTGAAAATGGTCAGAACGACGAAATAGCACCCACAGACTTAGCAACGTCGCGAATAACAGCTGATGCGTTTGGCGAACATAACCCAGCTTTGTTTTGAGATTAATTTGAATAGAAGCCGCCACAAAATATGCAAACAACAATTAATGGAGTTTTATCATTTATCACGTATCAATAATATGTATAATTATATTCTGCCTATCGTGGTAATTCCGCTGAGGTAATTCAAGCCTATTTTAATAGGTTTCCGGCTGATTTTTGTTGTCTTTTTAGTCCGTTTTTTATGGTGGATATGTTAATATTATTATTATGAAGATTACTACCGAGTCGTTGACGATCTAATTTTTCAGTTTTTATCTGTTCACGTGCAATAAATTCATCATTTACCACAACATTTGGCACACTATAATCGATAATACGAATAATCAACACAAGTAAACATCAATCAGAGCAGCTGTGGGTAAAATAAATTTAGATTCTTCTTTGATACTTGACTTTGTCTTTGATGGTGACTTTGACGTCGAAGGCAAAGAACGTAGCGGAAGGCCGAAAGTGTACGAAGACGCGGAATTGGAAGCATTATTGGAGGGAGATTCGTGTCAAACGCAAGAAGAACTTGCACTTACGTTAGCAGTGACTCGACAAGCAATTTCAATTTGAATAAAACATAAAGTACGTTGCTGACGCTTGCATCGTTGAAATGCAACGATAATTCTTTTTCATTGTCGTTTTTCTCCATCTTCGTTGTTATCCAAAATCACTTTTCATAGACTCAGGTTCGAAATCTCTAATTAGACTCTTAGAAAAGTTCACAGTAGCTTTGAATTGCCAAAGAAAAATTTGCAATTGGAACAAAAAATGTTTTCGTTGCATTCCAACGATGCAAACTTCAACATCATACATAAAGCACCGTTCTTTCACAATAAATGCCCAATTTTTTATTAGAAAAACGGCGGAGACTTATTTGTACTCCCAATATCAATATTTCTGCCAATTTCGAAAATGCAGTTTTGAGAAAAAGGCGTTTGAAGTGACGGGCTGTAATCTTTGATGTTTTTTGTATTTCGCTTCGAAACTTTGGGAAAATATTCGACATATATAGTTCTGTCGTGAAAAAAAAAACGATTTTTTGATCGATTGATGTGGACTGAAGTCCCGACTAAAATGGAATAATTTTGCTGTTTAATTAGTGACAAAAAAGGGACGCATCGTTTTTACCGGTAAGTCTGTGAAGGCAATGCCAAGATGATGGCCGTTCTTCGTGTAAAATGCGGTGTTATCGACGAGATTGACACCACAGCCGATAACATCACCGGTGGTGAAGGTCGGCCCGTAAGGCTGTCCGGTGCCGGACGAACAAAAGCTGTGACCGTCGTCGCCGTGATAACCGTAAGAGTGCTTGTCCCATCCTGGAAGTCTGTTGACGTTTACCCCGTGAGCCGACAGTCCAATTCCCATGTAACCGTCCCGTCCTTTGCTCACTATCTTCACCTCGAAGTAATACAGGCCGCACGCGGCCGGTATGGAGTGCGTTGTGCGAACACTGGCAGCGTCTTTGTGTGTCTTTCCGTAACCTTTTTCAAAACGGACGAACCATTAATCTTCATCGACAAAAAAAACCTATGGATGGAAACATGGCGTTTGACATTGGCGAGCACGTGTAAGCGGGGATGTGAAAAGTTTTTTTGTTCTGAAATGTGGCGGACATTTTTTTTATTTTCTGCGTGGCATTCTTTGCGGGTGAAATCCGAGATATGTTGAAATTGGTGATTGAAAAAAAACAGTACGTATTTATAGTTATTTTTGAAAGTTGGTACAAATAATACTAACGTGATGTTAAGGATGTTGAGTCCCCAATCGCAAATGATAATAAAATTCTGAAACTTTGGTACGTTTTTGTATGAAGTATTTCAGAGGTCGTGTGAAAATTTCACGATAATTAGGAAGCTCGTTATTGAACAATTAACATTCACATATTAAATGTTGTCTTATGGAAATTGATGTAACTTTGCAATATGTTTTTTTTTGACCTCTCAATTTTGTAATATCTACAATATACTGGAAGCAACGGAAACAAAACGAAGTTTATTGACACATTTTTTTGTATTTCTTTTAAAAATTGTTCTTAACAAAATGTTATTTTTTTAATAACGAGCTACCTAATCGTCGTGAAATTTTAACACGACCTCTCAAATACTTCATACAAAAACATACCAAATTTTCAGAATTTTCTTATTATTTTTTATTTCAACCCCTAAAGAGGTTGAAGTAATGATGATAGAATTCTGAAAATTTGGTACGTTTTTACATGAAGTATTCAGGAGGTCGTGTAAAAATTTCATGACGATTAAGAAGCTATTTATTGAACAATTAACATTAACTTTCAACAATTCAACACATTTCAACAATTTATTGAACAATTAACATTAACGTAAATAAACATTAACAATTAACATTAACATTAATTAACACGTTTCATAGGGACTCAACATCCTTAAGATGTTGGAGTTTGGATTGTTGGGCGGATTTAATTTCTTTTCACAGATTTTGCCTACAAAAGTCTCTCAACCCTTTTTCGAGATATTTATTTTATATTTATTTAGAGAGATATATTTATTTTGAGACATTACAAATCTATGAAAAAAGATGGTCTATCATAATAAAAGTATGGAAAATAAAATTTCAAAGCGGAACTTTCATTGTTCATAAATAAAGAGAGAAATTGTTGGTTGATTTGCTATTCTTGATTAAAAAATGTACAAGCATACTTGCTCCGTGAAATCGTATTTTATTTATTTTTTTCGAAATATTACGTTTGTATGCAGCCATGATATTGAAGTTTGCTTCGTTCGAACGCAACACAGATTTCGTAGTCCAATTTTTCGGCCAAGCTTGGGCTACTAAAATCGCTTGAACGTTTTCAGGACTCTGCGCGGAGTTAACATCAGAGAGAAGCAGCTTAAATTCGCGAAAAAAGAAAAGATTGCGATGATAAACAAAATGCAGAAATGTACTTAAAAAAAAAGCACGTTCGTTGCCTTCCAACGATGCGAATTTCAACATTGTATGCAGCCAGAGTTCTTATTTTTTCTTCATGAACATTTTTTTCAATAATAATATATTTTACGGTTATATCAATCACACAGAAGCTTAAAATAATTATACTTATGTAGATAGTTTTCCGAAATATCACGTTGGAACAGAATGAAAATATTCTTTGGCCTTTTATTTTTTATTATTTATATACTATGCAGGGTTTAACGAGAGAACGGCACAGTGCCGCGCAGCTGCGAGCGGCCTGTGGGTCAGGTGGGGGTAGTGAGGCCTGCTGTTCAGTACCGTATTGGATCCTGCATCAACGTGGCAACGTGGAGAGGGTAAAAAGGGCGGCGCATTAGGCAAGATCTGACCGCATCGGACGAATTTGGATTCGGAAGCGTGTCGTTCACTCGTTGAACGCAGTATATGTTTTTATCATTTACGTAGCCTAAGTACGTTGTAAAAATATTTTTCATTGTATTGCAAGTGCAAACGTCAAAATCGTAAATATTTTGAAATTTCATTAAAAAATTGTCCATGAAGAACTGTAAATTGTGTATTAAAAACCAATTTGTTAAGTTTTCGATCTACCCACTCTGAAAAAGATCGTCTTTGTTTTTTGCCTTACAGAAACTACCAGGAACCTTTCGTAAAATGATTTCGAGTGTTTTAGGTCGGTTCCAACAGAGCGCAGGACTCGCAGAAAAGGTTTGAGCTACCGATTTAGAAAAGAAAGGAATCATTGGAATAATGAACGAATTCCATTTACGTATAACGAGATACACGTGATGTGAAAATATTAGGAAGTATATCAGTCGAGTATTCAGGGTTTTTTTCGTTCAAGGATGATGTGCACAGCGATTTCTTTCGGATCGTTGATACGGTTTATAAAATCGAAGGGCAGCGTTGAATGTAAATGAGGCAAAGATATTGCTCAGCCGATCAAAGGAGTGTTTCCTCTGCTTTGCCCCAAGTTTTACGGTTCTATATCGACGAGCATCATGTACTGGTCGTAATATTCGGCCCAGATGTGTATTCAGGCATTACCCGATCTATATATAATTAACATCCGGTTCAATGTATTTCATCAATACACTAAAAAAAGACCAGAAGTGTGATATTTTTTTTCTCCTTGTCATTGAACTCATTTCATTTCCTAGATTTAAAAAAAAAACACTGCAAGAATTCTAACGTTATTTCTCTTTATAAATTCAACGTTTTGAGAACTGGTATTTTATCTAATAATTTTTCAAGAGCTTTTTGCGGTATTAAAATACGTTTAGCCAAATGTGCGATGTTTTTGTTTTTTGAAAAACGTTGGCCCTTCGTGCGGGACGACCTTTGCCAAATATTTTCCGCATGCATATATTTTTTTAATTTTTAGTGAATTAAGAAGAAAAAAAGAGATGGTCGTGCTGAGAATTGAGCGAAGTTGCGTGTGAGTGATTTAGTGATGTCGCATCGATGAGGGGCGCTAGGTGACCCAGTAACCTACTACCTTGCCACTATTCCCTTCTCTCTCTCTCTCTCTCTCTCTCTCTCTCTCTCTCTCTCTCTCTCTGTGTGTGTGTGTGTGTGTGTGTGTGTGTGTGTGTGTGTGTGTGTGTGTGTGTGTGTGTGTGTGTGTGTGTGTGTGTGTGTGTGTGTGTGTGTGTGTGTGTGTGTGTGTGTGTGTGTGTGTGTGTGTGTGTGTGTGTGTGTGTGTGTGTGTGTGTGTGTGTGTGTGTGTGTGTGTGTGTGTGTGTGTGTGTGTGTGTGTGTGTGTGTGTGTGTGTGTGTGTGTGTGTGTGTGTGTGTGTGTGTGTGTGTGTGTGTGTGTGTGTGTGTGTGTGTGTGTGTGTGTGTGTGTGTGTATAGCAGGAGGACACAGCAGCTTTGCGAAATCTCAAATTGCCCGCTGTATATCACTTTAATCACGATACACGCCGAGACTTATCGAGGCGCTCGGATCGTTATCGACAAGTTATAGTCTTTTGTAAATTTCAAAAAGGAACTTCTAGACTCTGATAAAATAAAACAAACGTGATAAATGGTGCAAAAGTTGGCTGGGTTTATCGGTAATCTACATTAATAGACTCCAAGTCGAAAGGCGTTTTCGTCATCGACCGACGTGACTAGGTAAATGGTTAAGGGGTTAGGCTACTGGAGATGCAGAACACTGGTTCGTAGCTTGAGGCAGCTGAAAATGAAGAAAATGGTCCAACATATGGTGCAGAAATCGCTGATTGAAGGTAAACTAATTATTACAACGATGGAACTGCTGGTAAATTTTAAACGCATCTTCCTCGAAATTATGCTTTTCAAAACGGTGTACACGATTTCTCGACATCTTATGAACGGATCGACTTGAGATTTCGTACACTTATTCAGTGTAATGGTAGTTTAGAGCGTTTTTGAAGTTTGCGTCGTTGGAATGGAACGAAATTACATTTTTCTTTTCCTTTTTTCTCCATTTTTATTGTTATCCAAAATCATTCTCCGTAGATTTAGGTTGTACGTCTCTAATGAGATAGGTGCGAATTGCCGAAAAATTTGCAATTGGAGAAAAATTACTTTCGTTGTGTTATAATGATGTCGAAGTTTGCATCGTTGGAATGCAACGAAATTCTTTTTTTCTGGAGTTCCGAACGTTTTTTCACAGATTTGAGCTATAAAAATCACGCGAACATTTTTTAGGCTCCATCCTTGGCGATCTACAACGCAAGTCTACAAAATATGATTTTAGATAATAATGAAAATAAGGAATTGAAAAAAAATCGTTGCATTCCAACGATGCAAACTTTAATCTCATAGTTTAGTCTCGACCTACGTTTTTCTTCTTAACAATTCGTCTAAACAATTCGTCGATTTATTGAAAATTTTGAAACGTTTCAAACTTCTATTGCCGAATTATTTTGACGGTGTTCAGATTTTCGGAGTTTTGGTCTTTCGTGTAAAATTCTTTCGAAGTTTTGTTCTTTCGGGGTAGTATTCCTTCGGAGTTTTGATCGTTCTGATCATTCAAAGTTCGTAATTTCAACCCGGCCCCATCTTGAATTCCGGAACCCTAAAATTCGGAATTTTAAACCGTCGGAGAATTCAAACTTCGGAACTTCAACGCGGCCCCATATATTTCCTCGAGATATCGAAGCAAAATGTACAAAATTTTGTCTTTTGATGATTGAAACACGATACCAAAAAAAAGTTCGATCAAGGCTTGACCAATATTATCTGTTTCGAGAGAAAAAAAAACGTGTTGCGTAGTGAATGACAAGTACAGGCAATTTTTCACCAGTTTGCTTTTTTTAAGGCCGTGTCGAGGCCTCGCGGAATTTTTTAAGTTAGCCTCGAAATTGAGTGACGTTTTAGCCACCTCCGATTTGCCTCGGAATCAAATTTGGAGAATTCTCAAAATCGAATGACTTCAAAATCACTTTTTCCCACATACTCGTATTTCCATCCGAAAAAGTAGTAACTCGTATGATATAGATTATTATTATTTATTTAATTATTCAGATTAACGCTCGTACGCATGAACAAGCGGAAATTGCACGAAAATTTGTCAATCTTCTGGCCGTAGCCCGTTGCACAGAAGCTAAAGAATATTCGTCAGCTTGGAGCCCGAAAATAGACCGGGAAAGTGACTTTATATACACTCAGTGACAGAAGTGCTGGAGTTATCGACTTTCTTATCGAATACTCCATTCCTCTCCTTCTACCTCCTCCCTCGCTCTCTTCCTACAAAATCTCAAACTCTGCGGTAAACACGAGAGCACGGTCAGAACAACTAACTTTCCATCCTCGTTGACGGAATTCGTTTAATACGATCCTATAAAAAAGCATGTAAAAAAAAGCGCTGTTCCAAGAAAATACGTAAATGTAGCAGTGAGATTAATATCCGAGGAAAATAATATCAATATGAAAATACTCAAAACGTAGAATGTTGAAATTTTGTTTTTCATCAATAAGCGATTAAAAATGGAGAAAAAAACGTTCTTTTGGATCTTCGCGACTTTTCGTGCAATTTTCTTGATTACAGATTTGAAAATAATATATCGCGAGTAAAATAATATATCGCGAAAATAATAAATGTTGACGGACCATTTCGGAGATTGATTTTACGCTCTCGTCTATTGTATTCGCAAATTCTAAAAATATATATCATTGTTCGAGTGAGTAGTGTTGAGAAAAGAAAAAGCAAGATCTTTCGGATAGACACGAGGCTCCAGATGACATTGAGACTTCTCGAACATGTCCAAGGCTTGCGTGGTGGCGTTATGAACGCATATTAAATGGCTCGATGGCGATCGTGTCTTGGTTGCATTATATATCGTGTCTTGATGCGAGTTGCATATCGCTCGGGCATATTTGCGGACCTCGAACGTCCGCACTTCTATTATTACATCCTTGGGTTGCTTGGGCTTGGCTACACGCGAAACCGCCCGATTTTAATGCTGATTTCCCTTTCTAATACTACGAAGGACAAAAAAGACTATCACCCTTCCAAAATTCCCATTTTTTTTCTACTCGAGGGCAAATCAATTCGGATATTGTCGAAATTGGAGAAAACGTTTTCTCGGCCAGGCAAGCACTGGTGCAGAAGAGCCGCGGTGTTAAGTGCCACATGGAAAACTCGTGCGTCGGAGAGGTGAAAGTAATGCTCGTCCAAGTTTCTCAACGCGTTAGGGACTTTTCAACGCTTATGCGCAAATAATTGCGGAAAAAATAAAACAAAGAATAGATTGAGCTTAGGGCAGTACAGAAGATTGCTATCGTTTCTTACACTTTTCTCTACCGAGTTTTATGCGTCAGGCTAACAGGAGAGAATTAAAGTGTAGGTTTCTTTTTACCCAATCATTCGCTTTTTGGAAATATTTCATTATTTTTTAAATGGGGTTGAAGTTTGCTTCGTCCGAATGCAACGAGAATTATTTTCAATTTCTCATGTTAGTTATTATCCACAATCACAGTTTGCAAATTTGTTGTCGATGGCTAAAGAAGAATCGTAAAAAATGGTGGCGTGATTTTTGCAGCTCAAATCTGCCGAAAAAATGCGGGAAGTAAAAAAAAATTCTGCTTTCCAACGATCCTAACTTCAGCGCCATTTTTTTGGACACGTTTTTTATTTTCTATTTTGGTAAAGTTAGTTTAAAAAAACGAAGTATTAAGGGGGCGACACCTTTTCGGGGGGGGGGGGGGTATGCTTATTTTTTTAAGGAAAGAATTCTTTTTTTGAAGAAAAGAAAAGAGAAGAGAATTGTGAAAAGCTAATTCAACTTCATTAAAGTTTCATCGGTGAAAAATCGTTCTAAATACCTGAAAGTGCTAAAAAACGGCCAACACGTCATTTTGAAAACAAAAGCCTGTCCCGATTTGTAGTTCTAGGGTTAAATATGGCGGAGGTATGGCACGATCTCCGAAACTGGCGTGACGTATAGCTGAAAAACTAATCGATCGATTCTTATGAAATTTTGTATAAATCTCTCTAACGTTATTATCTAAAACATGAACCTCGATGTTTTTGAAAATTAAAAAGTCTTTTTTATTAAAGAATGTACCCATTTTTCGAAAAATTCAATTTCTTTGTTTCAAAGCGTACCATTTCATCAATTTTCAACATTTCTCACTTTTTCTTAGTTCATATTCCGCCTACGAGTATTAAGGAAAAAAATCTTCGTTGGTTTTCTTTTCGGATTAATCCCGCCGACGCTGCGAGTCACGGCGTCTGACCGTAAAGATTCATAACAAAAAATACCATGTAACAACTAAATGTAGTAATAAAACATACCTCAAAGCGAAATAATGGTGAAGAAATGTTTCTTTTTGAAAAAAATCATGAAAATCAGAATTTTTTCCTCGCCCAAAGGTCCCCCCTTAGGTACTTACTTTTCCTATTTCTTTAGATAGCTGATTTTTTTCGTATTTTTCTAAAAGAATTTCATTATTGGTACATTTCAAAAGTTTTTTCCATACATTTTCTGATCGCTGGCCTGCAAAAGAAACACTTTTTAAAAAAGACAAACTGAAGATAAGCTGCATCGAATGATGCTGACGAAAAATGTTGTTTTCCAGGATAGAATAAATAACTTTCGATTGCCATTCAAACGTAATTAATTTCTATTCAACTCGTTTCCTGTTTCTTTTCATGGTATTGTAGTTTGCATCGTTGGGACGCGACGAAAATTATTTTTCTTCGTACAGTCCAGTTTTTCATCACATTTAGGCTATAAAAAATCACTTAAACATTAAAAAAAATTCTTTTTAGGGGTTCACAACCTGAAGCCGGAAAAAAAGAAGTTTTAATTGTAAAAAAAGGAAGAAAATATTAACTTAAGAAAATAAAGAATTTATCTTGCCTTCCACCGATGCAAATCTCAGCACCCTTAATTGCCCTTTAAATAATAAAATTTCGATAGAACTAAAAACTATTTGAGCCGTCGTAATAAATTCGTTACCCGCGTTCATACTTTTTCCCCCGAAATCCCAGTCCGAGGCAAAAATCGGCTCTGTTCAATATTTCAACCTGTCGTTAAGCTCGAATTTTCTACGTTCACTTGAGATCCTAGCCACCCCGATCTGTGCCGCTCTGTCGATCTACTTTGTCGACGAGAAAAATTTTAATCCGACGACAGAAATTTGCCGATATCGGAGATACTCGAATGGAACTCTGCGGCATGTGTACGTGTGACGACTCTGGCAAGGTTCTTGGCTCTCAGTGCGATACCGCATGGCGAATCGATCGTCGGAGCGTAGGCTCGAGCGTCGAGAAGTAACGATTCGTCCATGATGGCCCTAGCTGTAACTATAGGGGCCAGCAAAACTACTATTACACAATACGATTTTTTATTTATTTTTTTTTCAAAATAAAAAACATTTGCAATAAAGAAAACAGTCTCACTCGTTATTATAACTATTAAATTATTCAATGAATTTGGACAATCTCGCGGAGCAAAAGTTCATCCGGTGAACAATTTGTAAGATGGTGAAAAATTGCCCGTGGGAAATAATGTATACACGTAGGTAATCCGAACGAAAAATAAAAAATTGCACAATTCGACGGAGATGTGGATAAAATTGACCTAAAAAATCAGCTATATTCAGCTTTTTCAATATCAAGTATTTGAATTGAATATCAAGTTTTTGATAGTTTTTTAGTATAGTTTTGAAAACGTGTTTTTGAATATCAAGTTTTGAATTGGAGTTTGAATCAAGCTTTGAATATCATATCCTCTTACATCGACGAAACCGACTCAATAAAAGATTTGCTTTTCAATAAAATTTGTGCATCACGATATGAAAAAAGGAGGAACGTTTACGTCTTTCCTTTCGTTTTTCTATAAGCTAAATTGTTGACACGGAGATATTAGCAATACACAGTCAAGTATGATAAAAAAATAAAAACATTTTTTTAATACTCTCTTTTTACTATCCCATTTTCTAATATTTTTTTACATTAAATTTTTTAATATTAAATATTTTAATATTCAGTTTTTTAATATTCAACTTTTTAATATATTTAAATGCACAATTTTCTTGTAATTGCCCGATTGAGGTTACGAAAATCGGTTAAATGTTTTGTTGACATTTTTAATACAGATCTACGATCTGAATTCGCAAAAAAAGATTTGCGATAATAATAACGATGAAAAAGAAACAAAACATTGAAACAACGAATATCCGTTGCATTCAAATAATGCCAACTTCGACACAAAAAACCTTCCTCATTTTTTAATTTTTTTATTTGTCAGGCCTCGGAGTCCCTTGCAACTGTGTTTATAACTGCACCGGAGCACAATAACGATGAAATTAATAACAATAATAATCGTTACGAGTATTTGATCGGGTACGATCGTCTCTGTAATTATTGACATGAGGAAACGAGCAATTGTTTGCCCGAGCGTTAGTTTTCACGCTGCACCGATCGCGAAACGAACAGTAATTCGTCTCTTCTTTTCAGTGGCCTTTTACAACAAATACCGATCCTGTTGTACTCCGTGCGACGAGCCTCTCTCGCGAACTAGCCGCATGTTGCACTCTCGTAACTTCGTTGGAGACGAAGAAGAGCAGCGTGAATAATGCAACAACGAATTTACCTTCTGGGTATAAAAAAACAGCGAAAGGCCGCGCAGGTGTGTTAACAAATTCGGTCAGATGGTTTTTTTGTATTTCGTCCGCTCTAGGCTAATCCAGATAGAATTCAGTCGTAAATTATCCTCATTTCAACTATAGTATAGCTGCAATTTTTGTAGCGTTATAAGATCATCGTACTATGTTGATATTACAGTATGACAATATTACAGCATTGCTTATAATGGCTAAAATACTCTCGGATTTTCAAAACAAGGCATGAGCCAGCTCAAATTCAAGAGGAAGGTCCAACGTATGGTGCAGGAATCGCAGATGGAAGGCAAACTTATGATTACAACGATCGAACTGCTAGTAAGACTTTGAACGCATTTTTTTTCTCGAAATTATGTTTTTCAAAATGGTGTACCCGATTTCGCAAAGTTTTATAGCCTAAGCTTTTGACTTTAATTTGCAGCCTAGAATCTGTGAAAATTCCAAAAATCCACCGAGTTATGAGATTTTTTGTGAAGGTTCAGAGTGCCCATTGGACTATGGCCGGCCGCCCATTAGCCCTTATCAACCGTTTTTCTTTACTTTTTTCTCGAAACTATGTTTTACGGAACGGTGTAAGTCGTATCACAATCTATTCGTCCGATTCATTTTAAATGCGAACAGAGCATAGTTTACATTTTCTACCGTATGACAGGATGATTTTGCGATATATTTATTCGTTTGGTAACAATAAATGATTAAGGGGGTATCCGTCTCTGGAAACTTCAAAGAATCCATATTCTTTTGCATTTTTCGCATATTGTTATAGTGTGAACTTTCAAGAATACTTTGAGACCAACCGGACATCAAAACAGAAGAATACTCAAAAGAGGCCCGAACTGCCCGCAGATTGCATAAATTGGATGTGCAACACGATCTCGATTATGAAGAAGGACACTTACATGGTGCCGGAATCGTGGAAACCTATCGGCGATGCAGTAATGACGATACTTTGTTCAAATAATAATTTCATTGTTTGCCAACATTTTTCGATTTTAAAAAACCCACACTTGGCAAGATCTATCATTCGAATGTACAATCTCGACGTCGTCACGCCAATACTCTCAGCAGAAAAAAATATTGTAAATCGATCGGTTTTTATTACTCCAAACTTATCCAGACCTGTTAAGAATACCGTAAAATTGCAATTAACCTATAGTATTATAGTTGCAATATTATAGTGATGCTATCATACAATTGCAACTGCGATAATATAGTTACGAATTATTCGAATGGATAGGGAAAATTGTGGAATATTTCTTACCAAACTCGGAAGCAGAGCAAAAAAATGTATTTCTTTCCTTCCTCAGTACAATTCTCTAGTTGCCTCGTTCCCTACGAGGGAACTAGGGCAACAAACATAGCCCACCAAACATAGCCCAACATAGCCCACTATTACAGTATATGCTTTCGAGTACAGAAGAAAAAGCCATCTTTCCCAATAATATCAAAGGTTGCATCGTTGGAACGCGACGAAAGTTCATTAACCCGAACTTGATTTTGCCAAATTTGCGCTACAAAAATAGCTTAAGGGGTTACTCCCACTTGCGATTTTGAAAAAATCGATTTTTTTTAATTGCATTTATTTGAAGTATAAGTGTCTAAGAATATGTCCTGAAGATTTCAAGTCAATCCGAACAAAATTGACTGAGATATGAGCGTTGAAAGAGAAGAATCCGTGAATTGAAGAACTGAAATTGAAACTTTAAACGCGTATTTCTCAAAATGGCATTTCTGAACTCGGTGACCAAGATTACTCGAACACTAATGAACCGATCTTCTTGAAATTTTTCAGGCTTATTTAATACATAAAAATGTACTCTTTAGCCGTTCGATTTCTTTTTCGAAAAAAAATGGCCGTTTTATAGCCAAAAAACGGCCGTTTTTTTCGTTAAAATCGAACCATTAACTTTGACTGTCCGCCATTTTGTGAAAAATGAATATTTTTTAAAATCCTTCGATTAAAGACTAGTTTATACTTATATTTGACTAAATCCATCCGTCTTTTTTTTCAGATGATCCACTTCGCCGCAATGTTGGTCACCGCAAACCGTGTATATAAAAACATTATTTCATTGACGGCCATTTGCCACTAAACAATGTAATATTTTTCAATAAAAAAATTACTGAAAGTTCTTCAAGATGTGTTCTCCAAGATGGTATATTGATCGATTAAAAAAGTTTTGTAGTTTTCTTTAAAAAAATTCATGAAAAAGGCCTTTTTGCGCTACAAGTGGGGGTAACGCCTTAAACACTTTTTAAGATCCTTATTTTAAAAAAAGCTACAGCCTGTAAAAATTTCAAATATCTGTAGGACAAGATTTTAGATGACAAAGAAAATAAAGAAATAAAAATCAGGAAAAACTTTTCGTTGCGTTCAAACAATGCAAATTTCAATATCGTTTTCCCTAACCATTCCTCACAAATAGTAACTGCATTCTCTTTGTAAAAAAAACGTTATTCAAAGTTGTGCAAATAAAACTCTTTAATAACAATAATAATAGCAGTAACTGCATTCTAGTATTTAAAAAAAATCCACGCTAACAGACCCAATGCTGCTACTTCGTATGCAGGATACATATGTGCACTTGAAGAATATTTAAAATATACATTCGCAGCCACAAGTGTGTAATCCGCATTGAATTTTTTAATTCATATACCGTCTTGGAATTGTGTTGTCTTTTTTCCGAACGCTCCGAGACTCGAAACAGTTACCGCGAGTAGCACAGAATTGTTCACTCGATATAATAATATAACGATTCTATAATTAGCGCTGGCGGCTTGAACGGGAGAAGTTTGCGCAGAGAGTGAAAAAGAAAAGCTGATTACGGCGATTCCTATAGCTGACGACGTAGGCACACGTGCACGGGCATTAAGCTGCCCCGGAAAGAAACTTTTTTTTTCTCCCCTTTCTTGCAACGTCGGCTGTAACACTGAATGCACAGACGGAAAATGAATATTTGCTTCTATGAAAAATTCATTACGCGATTTTGTACGATTACAGACAAGTTTTCGTTGCACTTTTTCTTTTCCTAGAGAATTAAGTAGCAGGGGGGGGACAAAAAATCGTTGCTCCCTTCCGTCTCGAGTCTTCTTCTCGCGTGCAACTGGAGCATGTATGCAACGACTTGCAAGGCATGAAGTTAAGGGGCCAGTCCACGTTGAAAATTTCAAACAGTCGATTTTTTTTTTACTGTTTTCGAAAGTTCGACATTTCGAAATGCGTTTTTCTTGAAACAACGTTTTCAAAATCTAGCTCCATATCGTATCTCTAAAACTAATAAACCGATTCTCTTGAAATTTGAACCACATAATGTAAACATGATTCGCAACAATATGACCCTCGATGGATTTAAAGTTTTAATTTTTACTTTTTTTTGCGAAAAACTGCGAAAAAACGCTTTTTTTTTTACTTTTTTAGTTTTTCATCTGCCATTTTTTGAGTTTGTGATAAAACTTTACATCCGAGGGTCATTTTGTAGCTGGTGTCATTTTCGTGGCTCCAAAGTGGACTGGCCCCTTAACGGGCTACATCTAAAGGGGGTCTCAAAATGGCCTGACATTTTAAATTGCGCGCCATTTTTTTTGTGGCGAACATAGAGTACTAATCTTTGAGAACTGGCATCAGGAAGTATTGAGGGTTAGTCATGGAGAATCACATGATCGAGCAACGCATAGACAATTGTTATTTGGTGCATTGCAGGCGAAGTTTCATGGTCGTGTTATCTTGCGCCGTGGCGTGGTCAATTGGCCACCAAGATCGTGCGATTCAAAGCCATTGGGCTTCTTTCTTTGGGCTTTTATGAAAGGAAAAGTGCATGCTAATGATCCACAGACCATTCCGGAGCTCAAGGAAGCAATTGGAGGCACCATTAATGAAACGAGTCCGCAATTATGCCAATATGTTATTGAAAATTTCGTCAAAAGAGTGAACGTTTGCAAACAGGGACGAGCCGGCCATTTATCGGATATTGTGTTTCACACATAACCTCTATGTTTGTACCTTCTGTTGACCCATCCTTCACACACTTATATTTGGCCACGATTTTGACACACTGGGTCAATTTGACCCGGTTAAGTACTTCGTCCACCCGCCCTCAACCACCCTTCGGTCGGTTTTTATGGAAAAAATCCGGGATACACTTTGAACGATTCTTAAGGGCAGATATACACCTAGGAGCCGGAAAAAGGTCATTTTTGTGAATTTTTTCAAGGAAAACGATTTGAAATTTCGGATTTGGGTCTTAATTATCTAAAAGTGTATACATTCAAAAATATGGTCAATTTTCTTTGTTTAAAAATATCAAAAATATACAAGGATATTGTATGATCCTCGGAGCGTCGTAAAAAAATCGGTACACAAAATTTCTCGAAAACCAATGAACCGATTGCCTTGAGATTTTTTGTGGTTATTCTATACACCATTATCTAGTACTTGTCATAGGATTTTTTTTCCGTTACTTAGTTTTTGTTTCATAGGCAAAATAATAACTAATTTTTGGCCCAAAAGTCACTCTTTATGTTCAAACGTCCGCCATTTTGTCATAAATCGATATTTTCGAAATCGGCTATGACAAGTACTAGACAATAGTGTATAGAATAACCACAAAAAACCTCAAGGCAGTCAGTTCATTGGTTTTCGAGAAATTTTGGGTACCGATTTTTTTACGCCGCTCCAAGGATCATACAATATCCTTGTACATTTTTTATATTTTTAAATAAAGAAAATTAAAAATATTTTTGAATGTATATACTTTTAGATAATTAAAACCCCAATCCGAAATTTCAAATAGTTTCCCTAGAAAAAATTCACAAAAATGACCGTCTTTCCGGCTCCTAGGTGTTTATCTGCCCTTAATATGCCTGCATAATTAAAATTTGGGAAGTATGAAATTGAATCGTTGTAAAAAATTATTGAAAACTGTCAATTTTGGGAAAGTGAGCGTTTTATTTCAAATTCGTCCGGGTCAAAATGACCCAGTGTGTCAAGGAAGGGTTAAAATAAAAAATATTCGTACTTTTCAAATAAATAATACGTTTTATTAATAAATAAAACTGCCAGGTCATTTTGCGATACCCTTTACCTAGATGAGTAAAAAATTACATTTTCCAAAAATATTTCTTATGCGATGGTATCGCCTTTTAGCTATATTCACGGAAAATTTCATAATATTCTTAAAATTGAATGAGCTAACAGCACCATGCTTCAAACTTCAAACACGTTTTACTCGAAACACTGTTTTCGAAGTCGGTGGACACGATATTTCGAGAACCACTTGATGAATTGTTTCCGAATTTACAAGAGATACGACGAGAAACGTGTAAAGGTCGTTGACAATCTCACTTTTTTGAAATCGATCTTCTTTCTTTTTAGTTACGCAAAAATGACAACTTTTTTCATAAATTTTTCATACTCGACTTTCATTTCGTAACCACGTTGTTGAAAAAAATTGACGATCGTCAACGACTCGTATTCATTGTTACCTTATACAACCCGTTGAGTTTTTCGATTTCAGATGGACCGTTTAAGCTCGATAGTGTCCACCGCCAAACGTCGCGAAAAAAATGTTACCATCTGCGGTGGCCATGTCTTTGTAATTTTTCTGTATTTTTTGGTGACTTTTATTCGAAGCCTATCAACGTATGTATCTTAGTGTTAAAAAAAATGCATTATAACCAACCGATTCCCAGATTTTTTTTCAACATTTGGCCATTATTTCGGGCCTCCAAGTAGATGAATCCCCTTAAAATGCGCACCGTTCGAACCCAGCGAGAAACACAATTTCATCGCCTCATTTTCATTCCATCGCCCCAATTTTTTTTCAGCGAGACCAGGCTACGAAAATAACTCAAAGAATTTTTAGGACGCTCTCTCGCGATTCGTGCCGTAAATCTGCACGATAAATGTCAATAACATAACATTTTTATTTGGCGCTCCAAGCGCCGAAGCAAGTTCGTTCCTCGTGACTTTTCTTCTACCATTTCGAGCAAGGAAAAAAAATTCACGAAAGGTGCAACGAAACGTGAAAAAAATTCTACAATCGATTGTACTGGAGGAAAATGCAAACTTTCCGCATCTATGCTTATAATCTATACGACCAAAACGAAACAATGCCATATCTATGTGCTCGTGTGCGTGTGTGCAGATACAAGCTGGGCTCCGTTTTCTACCTGGATCGATCCTACGCTTACACGAAACCCGACAGCCCAAGGGGTCTCTGCATTGAACATCGGAGGGCATGGTAGAAAATGCATAAGTGAGTGACAGAGGAAGAGAGAGGTAGGGAGGGAGAGCGAGAGAGAGAGAGAGAGAGAGAGAGAGAGAGAGACTGAGGCAAAGGGAAACAGACGGAGAGTGAAGGCGGATGGGATTGCGAAAATGTCTCTATGACAAAACGAGAGGAATTGAAGGAGAAAAAGTGTGGAAATTTTTCCACGTTGAGCGAGCATATATATATATATATATATATATATTTAAACGTGATCTTTCCTAAACGACTCTCTTCCAACCTCTTTGTTGCGATTCCTTGAGCATCGTAACATCGAAATTTGTACCGTCGTCGAATCATCAACGCGACGCTAAGAAAAGCAGACAAAATAAATGAAGCTAAATTAAATAAAAACGATAAAAAACGAATCTACGCCCGGACGTTATCCAGCGTCAAGGAACGCTGTGTCGAACACCATTCGCTTCTTCGCAACGGTAATAAACATGAGATTAAATCCGAAAGGAGCCAAGAATAATCTCCTTCGGCAAAAACGTATGTACACGGGGGAAAGCAAATTTTGTAAATCGTGTATAAATTGTTGAAAGTAAATTCACAAAATTTCAGTATATAGCACGTTTCGGTAAATTTCAGAGATAAGTTGAGTACTCCGCGAACGTCTGTATTTTGATGACGTTGAAGTGTGCATCGCTGGAATGCAACGGAAAAGATTTTCTTTTAATTTCCCAAATTTTCTTTCGACAGATTTGAGCTACGGAAATGGCGCAAACGTTTTTAGGGTTCTTATTTGGCGATGTGCAAAGTAAAGATGCGTACGATTTTGGACAATAATGAAAGTTTGAAATTGAAAAGAATTTTCGTTGCATTTCAACGATGCAAACTTCGACCCCCCTTCATTAGGATGGTAAGAAATGGGATTGAAGTTTGCATGGTGGGAATGCAACAAAGATTCTTTTTATTTCCTTAACTTCATTGTTATCGAAAATTATATTTCACAGGTTTGTCGTCGATCGCTAGATGAAAATCCTCAAAAATGTTTTCGTGATTTTCGTAGCTCAAATCTGCCAAATTTGCGATGTAAAAAAAGAACCATCTTCGTTGCATTCCAACGATGCAAACTTCAACGTCATGGTAAAAAAGTGTTGCGACACAAACGACACCTTTTCTAAATAAACACAACATTTTATCGAGACATGGTTAACGTATAATATTGCTCTCTCTTCATCTACAACTCCTGTCCAACGCTCTGGCAAACTTTAAATGCCAGCCGTGCAGAAATTTTGAAAGTTTGCAATTTCAAAACTTCGAAAGTTTGTTTGGGTTTGAAATTTGAAAAACTCTTCAAGGGTATTTTGAGAATCCGTTTGATTGACGAATTGTTTATCGCGTAAATCGTTTATCGGGCGAGTACGGTGAATGTAGTAATACTTTCCATTCTAATTCTCAAATAGTTTTTTGTATCACTTTAGCTACGTGGGGCCGAGCGTTGTCGCGAAGAAGACGAACTTGTCGATGTCTACGGACGTTTTTGTTTAAGGCCTTAAGTCACAGTAACGAGTATAAAATCATGTGCGAATTTAACAATTTTTTGTTGCATGAAAAAGTGATTCACTCATAAAATTAATTACACATCTATTTAGTATGAATATCGAGCTGTTAGAATTTTTTTTTTCGACGCACGAAATGGCCGACGCCGTCTATACGATAGGATAAAGCCAAAAAAAAATAATTTTTTGAAAATGTTACACTCTGATGCCCCTTCATAATTTCAGACAGCTTCTGCGATTGTGTAGAGTAGGTCTCAGTATTTATTGTTGTTAAGCAGATGTTCAGAAAATGCTATGAAGAATATTTAACCGAGCACTTTAGTGTCGCAAGACTTTCTTACCAACCTAATATTTTGTTCAGTTCGTTTGTGTTTTTACAGACCACGCACGGTATTCACAGTAATCTTTTCTCCATACTCCATCTTTTCCATTATCATTTTTGTTATTTTCATACATTATTTCATATATTTTTATATTCATCGTGTATATCACTTTTTTCAGACGAAGCTTTTCCCTATCAGGTTATTTAATACGCCCACGTACACAGGAAATCCGCTAGCTTTGGTTTTTCTTCGGATACGTAAAAGTATCATCGAGCAATTCACAAATACGAGAGTGCGCGACGCAAATAAATAATGGCCAATGGATATGATGACGATAATAATGATAGTGGCAATAATAATGATAACAATAACGAGACAGAGGGCGTTTGTAGCTGGCAAGCTAGTTCACTCGTCGATTGCTCAATACCTCTTTTTCCAACCCACACTAAAATTCCATACGAAAAGAAATAGTTTTTCCCAACGAGCACCGCTGTAAAATAAATGTCGAAAGGGGAAACAACAGCTTTTCTTTCTTCGAAGGCATCGAGTACTACGAGACGAACCTCCCCACCAAGAATATCCACGCGCACGACGAACAGCTGTCATTGACATTGTGCATGCGCGATGTATTATCCTCGCTCCCTCTTTCTCTCTCTCTCTCTCTCTATGTCGAATGCTTCCAACCCCCACTGCGCTTGAATTTTCCTTTGTGTCTCTCTTCTTCGAAAATCGCAAGAATCTTCGAGAAAATCTCACAAAACATCGAGATCTAAAGATAGCGCGTAAAAGATTCGAAGTGGAGAAAAAACGTTTTTTGACCAAAAATACGAGAGAAAGAGAAGAGAGGGGGAGCGAGAGAGAGAGGGGAAACCGAAATCGGACGATCGACGCAAAGAGAGCGAGATGGAGAGTGCTCGCGACTCGATCAGCTGATTCCTTTGTTTGGGTCGCTGACACGCAAAAAATGCTCCTCTGACAATTTAACGAATCAATAATGACATTTGGAAAAATTTTCCCGTCGATGTGCCAGCTTTATTTGACGAGAAAAAAAATTATTTTTTCTTTATTCGAGCTTTCTTGGTGTTCGTGCGTGTTTCGGAATTAAAACGTATATTCAAGAAGGTCGCACGCCTGAACGTTGCGCGACGAGAGACTTACGTATATCTTTTTACAGATAGAAAGAGAGAGAGAGAGAGAGCGAGGGAGAGGGAGATGGAAGGAGGCAGAGAGAGAGCTATAGCAGCGCGCGCCTGAGGTCGAGGAAGTTCTGGCTCGCTCGCTCTCCCTCTCTCTCTCTCGCTCCCTCTTTCATACTTCCAACGTACCTTTGTAATTAACTCGAAGATTATTTAAGGAAAGTCCTATGTAGTTGTACTTGTCCTTGGGGCTCCACGATCTCGGCAATGGTGTTTCCTCTTCGTTAACCATCGGATATAACATCTTGAGACGATCGACAGGCTGATTTTGTTCCGAATTCGTTCTCGAAGTCTCCATAACACTCCGTTCCTCGCTGGTGGCGGCCATCATTGTCATCCGCACTGCCCTTCTTTCTCTCACTCACTCCCCCCACCTCGGCCGCTACTCTTTACGAACGAGTCTAGTTTTGCCCTGCCTTTGCCCTGTCTTGCCTGTTTAAACCTCTCTTCCTTCCTCCCTCGCTCTCGCTCGCTCGCTCCCTCTCTCTCGCTCGCTCGCTCCCTCTCTCTTTCTCTCCCCCTCTCGCGATGGCTGTGCTTCTCACTCACTCTCGCGAAATCACGGAGAGCGAGAGAGAATATGTATATACGTCGTATATGCGTATATGGTTAAATTTTACAACAGCGCGCAGAACGAAACGCGCATACGTTTCGTAGAAACACTCTTTTTGTTGTTACCCCCGTGTCACTTCTTGTTTTTTGTTCTCTCTCTCTCGCTCTCTCCCTTATTCTCTTTTAAAAAAGAACAATCACGAATTAACGAGATAACACGATATTTCCGTTGCCAGCTCGAGCAATGTCCGCGACAAGGTGGATACGCAGATTGACAGTTTCGGTTGTCGAAAAAGAGCTCCGTTATCGCGACGTTTAGCGTAATTCAACTGGAGCTTTGTGTCGCTGCTGACTTTTTGCATCGCTGCTGCTGCTGCTTCTGCTGATGCTCCTCAGCGCTCTCTGGCTCTGCAATAACTGATGGACTGTGATGTGTTGAACCGAGCCCAGCGCCACCTCCCTCCCATCAAGGACGTTTGCGATCCTGTGGCGGCTGCCGAAAACCGCGTAACCGTCCTTACCGATAGAGTGGTGTCTCGATGGAGAGCGCAATTCTGGCTAATGGGGTTTCTCTTCTCTCTCGCCGACTAAAACCTGCGAAAGGAAGCTTAGGCCTATTGAATAACTCTTAACAACTTTCCTTACCGTTAGCTAACGACGGCCAATAAGAGGCTTCCTGGCTTCTGTAATCGTGCATGCGATTGGCGGTCGCGAAAACCGTCGCTACCGAGTACCGAATGGGCCCACAGATTTCGATGGAGCCGTGAAGCACCGTTGCGAGCTCCACTTTTTAATCCGACTCGCGGCCACATGCGTCGCTGCTATCGGAGGATACTCCCCACCCGCGATCTTCTGCCTGCCACCCCATGCCACTTATTAGTGCCCCGTGTGATCATTTGAACGATAACCTCGGTCCGTATGTCATCTCATGCTTTTAAGAGGGAATGATACCTTATCGCGGTCGGTATGGTAAAACGATTATAGATTCCCACGAATCTCTGAAACGGCTCTTCAGATCCCGTCGAAACTTTGCCAAACGACGTCAAATAGTTAGACGAACGGCTGTCTTCTCCTCAAATTTTCCGAATTTGAGAAAAAAAATGTAGATTGGGTTATCATAAGCCAATCTACATTCTTCTTCTCAAAATCAGAAAATTTGAGAAGAAGAGAGCCATTCATCTATCTACTTGACGTCGTTTGGCAAAGTTTCGACGGGATCTGAAGAGCCGTTTCAGATTCGTGGGAATCTATAATCGTTCTACCATACCGACCGCGATAAGGTATCATTCCCTCTTAAAACGGAATGGCACCTCATCGCGGTCGGTATGGTAGAACAATTATAGATACCCAAAAATCTCTGAAACGGCTCTTCAGATTCCGTCGAAACTTTTCCAAACGACATCAAATAGATAGACGAACAGCTGTCTGCCCCGCAAATTTTCTGAATTTGAGAGAAAAAAACGTTGATCAGCTGATGATAAGCCAATCTACGTTTTTTTTCTCAAATTCAGAAAATTTGAGGGGCAGACAGCTGTTCGTCTATCTATTTGACGTCGTTTGGCAAAGTTTCGACGGGATCTGAAGAGCCGTTTCAGAGATTTTTGGGTATCTATAATTGTTCTACCATACCGACCGCGATGAGGTATCATTCCGTCTTAACGT
This sequence comes from Ophion costatus, assembly GCA_951751655.1. NCBI lineage: Eukaryota > Metazoa > Arthropoda > Insecta > Hymenoptera > Ichneumonidae > Ophion > Ophion costatus. The sequence continues at coordinate 21,916,121 of OX632363.1, forward strand.
ACTGGTCTGACAACGACGGTAGTGGGGGTAGGCACGCTAAGCTGCTCTGGTTTTTTCCCGATTTCTGCCGCTTGGTGCGCGACGGCAATGGTAAGTAGTGTGCAGCGAAGCGAGAAACAGCTCTTGTGTCTCTTCCCTGTTGATCGCAGCGCATGCGCCATTCACCCTAGCTTACCGTATTATCATGTGAGCTGCATAATACAAAATAATGTGTAAATTAAAAAGAAAGATGACTACTTTTAGAGAAAAACGAAAAACTTTCTGAATACATTAACTCATAACAGCAGCTTATTGTTCCCTTTGTACTATATTTTATTTTGGATGTTTATTGATGTAGGCAAGTAGCAATGTAAAAATTGTTTGCCGCTGTAGGTACACTTTTTTTCTTGTGTCTTTACGAATGTATATCAGGTTTAGATGATTGCGTCATTCGGCGCCGTCATTGTGTACCCGTAAATCGCGTACAACGTCGTGGTATATCGTTGCGAATGAAGATTTTGTGCATTTATAATCACGCCACAAAAACAAACATAAATACCTTTGACGAATACAGCGGCAAGAGATAAGGGGGGAAATACTTGCATTTCCTACTGGTGACGCGTGGCGGCACCTAGGGAATCGAAAAGTCGAGCTCCTTAGCGTGCCACTCTCATCTCGAAAATTTAACTTCGTTGCAAGACCTATATGAGTCCGTGGCCGCATCTTCTGTGTCGCTCCTCACCCCTCACCCTACAAGTTTCTAGCGTACTAAGGCTAAACCCGTGCCTTTGTCTCACTTGCGGTCTGGTCGCCGGCTCGCGAATACAACTAAAATTTTTTATATTGCATTTATACCTTTGTTGTTCCTATTGCCTTTATATCAGTCTTGCCTTACATGAAGACTTTACTTATTATACTTTGGACGAGTTTTTACTGCACCGGTGGCCCGCCAGTTTATACTGCACCGGTGGCCCGCCAGTTTATACTGAACCGCGCGGCCACGGTATAATTGGTAACCGTGGCGTGTTCCGTGCAAACTTATACGAGAGTAAAGATAAGCTTTTTCGTGAACGATCGGATTCCGCGTGTGAATATTGTCCGCGAGTAATACCGAAAATCAAGCCTCCTCGGTTATTTCTAACGGTAATTTCAAATCGGCACGCTATCCAGTCGTTTATAAATTGAAGTACGAAAGTCATCAACAGGTGAGAGAGAATACGCCGGGATCAAAAGACCCTTAGACAACGATGACAAACTCAGCGCAGAAAAATGAGAAAAGAAAGTCGCGCTTTTTGTTTACCTGAATGGAACGCGACAGTTAGTGGTGTCATGCAATTATAAACTTCTCGCCCTTTTTGGAGAGATAATCCGTACGCTCAGTCGGCGAGAAAGGCGGAAAACCTCAGAATTGAGCTCCACTACACGCTGCTCTGCCTGAAAAGAGGGTTCGGCCGTTATCGGCAACTGCCACAAATCGACAACGCCGAAATCCCTATCGTGGCATGAAATTTGATCAATTTGTTTTGCCGCGATTAGCGCGTTAAACGCGATAAGCGCGTGTTCGAAAAACAAAAGATCGCATTGTTTGCTCGGCGAAAACTCGCGCTACTACGGTAATCAAGACGGCCGCTAACGAAATACTGGAACCACGTGGTGTGGAATAATAATCTACTGTTTTTTCGGCCATGTCCGGCGTTTCGAATAATTTCGCAAGTCCTGCAGAACAATGTATGCTGTCAATAAAGAGTACGATTAAGCTCGGGAATTCATACCGGAGAAGGGATATCAAATTTTGTGAGTTTATTTTCCTTTTTGTCGCTCGTCACTCAATGTAACGCGAGTTCGATTGCGAAAAAGAGATCACCGTGCGAGAAATATTCAGAATCGTAATCAAACGGCTAAGCAAAAAGTATTACGCTGAGTGTAGAGGCAAAAACTGATATCAATGACTTATATTTGAATTTTTTTTGAGTTTTTGAGACAAAAATGACCCTTTTGCGGAATGTCCAAATTTTAATATGCTTTGATTTTGAAAATAAATGGCCTAGAAGATAAAAAATAATAGAATGAGGTTAGAATTTTACGATGCGTGCATTTTTGTATAATAATCAAATTATCGAAAGGATCACGTTGTTAATGTGACGGAAACAATTGACCGAAAAGTTTACTAAAATGACTTGAAATTCAGGGATGAATTACTTTGTCAAAAGTGCAATGTTGTGGAACCCTCGTCATACTCGACGGAAAGGATGTCTACTTCAAACCATGTTTTTTCAACCGGCACAACTCACAAGTTCAGAGCTACTCTGTAAATCGAAGATCATTAAAACAGATGAGAAAATCTTAGCCGCTCGCTCACTGGAATGTACAATTCTGTTCACAAATACAATTAAGCTCCGAAATTCATATTGGAGAAAAAATGCCAAAACTATTAAGATATTTTTTTCTTCATATTGCTCATTGGTCCAACAGAGAGTAAGTTTGGAAAAAAAATAGATCACGGTATAACGAATATTGTAAATCAAAACGATACACATCAAAAAGTATAACGCTGAACGTATGGCCAAAAATGTAACTTCAAAAACTCAAATCGATGAGTTATACTCTAATATATTTGAGTTTTTTTTACGAAAACAATGATGCTTATGCGGAATGTTGGAATTTCAATTTGATTCGATCGTGAACATAAATGGATGAACAGACATTCAATAATAAAATCAGGTAAGAATTTTACTATGAGTGAATGTCCCATCCATATTATTAAAGATCACAAGGGCGTAATGAAATTATCGGAAAGATCATTTTATTGGAGGGGTAGAAAAAAATGTACCGGAAAGTTAACGAAAAATTGCCTAAAAGCTAGGGACGAGTAGCTTCGTCAAATGTGCAATGCCGAAAAGCGCTTTTTGTACTGATTGGAATGGATATATGCCGCAACGTATGTTTTCTGCCGGCTGAAACTCACAGGTTCAGAGCTACACTTCGCAAGGCACTTGCAAAGTTTGAGCATTTTTTATTGAACAATATTAATAAACAATGTTGTTTAAACAAAGTGTTGCGGTTGCGGCTTGGCCAGCCAGTGTAGGTTGTTCGGGTAACTAGGATGATATGGAATCGACACTGAAGAAATTTCTTCTAGTGTAATAATAGAGCTTTCGTATAAGCGCATATTTAAAAAAAAATTTGTTGTGGAAATGATACATTGTCATTTTCTGAATGGATAAACGCCGAATGGATAAACATAAAAAAATCCTTCATTCATACAGTAAGAAATGTCATCGGCTCTGTCTGTACCGTGGGCGCCGTGAATTTGTTTGAGGATTTTTTCGGAGTTGTATATTCCTAAACGCGTGATTGGCGATTATGCTTATCGGGTACGTTACACTATAAATTAATGGAGTGCAACCGTTCTCGTGTAAATAAAATGAATAGACACTGAATGTGGAACACAATATACAACTTTTAATATTCCAAAACAGAACGGAATACAGTCTTTTGGCTATACAAATTTTACACAAGGGAACTAATAAAACAATGTTCGGAATGAAGCGTTCAAGTTTTGGTCTTTATAATATGACAATGAGTTCAGTCGAATGTTTGGCGACAACCAACTCTTCTCGTAGCTAATCGAAGCGTTGTATCCACAGCTGGGAATTCCTTATTTGGTATGAGGTTGAAGTTTGCATCGTTGGAGTGCAACGAAAATGATTTTTTTTTATTTTACAAATTTCCTATGGCAGATTTGAGCTACGAAAATCGCGCAAGCATTTTTATTCGAATTTTTATTTAGCGATCTAAAATAATCTCGCAATATATGATTGTACATAGTAATGGATAAAAGAACGTGAGAAGAATTTTCGTTGAATTCCAACGATGCAAACTTCAGCCCCATTTATTTGGTAAGATTCGAAATCCTTCATTTTCATTGGGTGAAAACATTTCTAATTTGTATGTGGGCGCATCCCTTTGTGACCAATAGCAAAAAGAGCCGTACAATAGTGGGGGTGGCACGGAAATGCCGAAAATCCCCGAAATCCATAGGAAACGACCAGGCAGCAATAGATGAAAAAAAAATTCCGGTAAAACCTTATATACTCTAAAATATCACGTGGAAGCAATTAACTGAAGACCTTTTACGTCGACGAAAAAATGTGCAAAAAAGTGATCGAGACATTTGGTTGCCAACTGTGCAATGGCCTTTCCCGGGATTTTCCCGTAGCGGGAATGCGTCGCGCTGAACAAAAGACCCTTTTTTATGGACGCCAGGTCAGACAAGGATCCGTCGACCTGGTAAAGCGCCGAAGAGTAGTAGGCTTACATTCATGCATCGTTCAGAAAACTAATTTCTTAACGTAATGATTAATATAAAATATTGAACACTTGATTGAATATTATACATTGCGTGATACAACACGCAACACTATTCAAATTTGATGTGAAACGGACGAACAGATTTTAAAATACGACCTACACAGATTCATGAAACGTAGTTTTGAGAAAAACGCCAAAGAAAAAAACGTGCATCGCAGCAGGGCAGTTCGCCGTTAACGGTTGTTACGCATGTGGAAAACCGGGAAAACTCGGGGAGCTCCTTTCTTTCTGGAATAATCAGGAGAAAGTCGCAATTTTGAAAATTCCCTGGAATTTTTCTAAAATTTCCTTTCTGCAAGAATTACGAAAAATGAAACCGACGTGAAAAACAAAAAAAAAATGACTCCATCATGTACAAAAAAAGTTAAGTTAGTGACAAACATTGAACATTTCGAAAACTTAAAGCTAATTTACTCTAAAGCGCTATGCATTTGCATTGGACTTGTCGATACACAACCACATAATTTTTATTGTAGATAAGTGTTTCCATTTATTTTTAATCAACAATTTTTGTTTAGAATAGAGTACGGGTTTTGTATTTCGTTTAATGTTTTTTTTTTAACTTTACCGTATTTTAATTATTTTTGGAATTTCCGTCCTTTTTTTTTTAATTTTAGTATTTGACATTTTCATACTTATAATTGATCTTAATAAAATTTATGTTATTCATTTCAACCTCGGTTTTCAATATGAGGATCAAATTGAGAAAAGTATTTGATGAAAACTGGAATATTTACAGAATCTGTGTGGAAAACCTGGAAAGTGAAGGAATTCTTGAGTCAATAATGCGTAACCACCAGGGTATGGCCAAACACCTTTCTTTTCATCTCTTGTATTCGAAATCCAAATATTCTTTAGTCTCGTTGTTGCTCGAAATTACGAGGGGAAAAAAGATAAAGTCTTTCAGCCTCAATGTATCGAAAATTTACGTACAGATTCGGGAAATTATGTTAGCGTCGTTACAATTCTTTGTATCGCATTTTGTCACGCGTACAATGAGTTTCTACTACGCGGTTGCAAAAAGACGGACGCCTGGAATTTACCAGATATGGCAAGAATTAAAACGATCGCGCATTTACTGTATTTAAGTGGGTTGGAGCGTTAGCCACAATCCGAGATAGAATTATATATATATATATATATATATATATATATATATATATATATATATATATATTGCCGAGACTATACCAAATCTTTACGATTTTATGAAATTGTTTCACCACAAAATACCAGGGATAAAGAATAGTTGATAGTGATTAACCATTTTCAACAACGGATTAACGCAAGTTAAACTTTTGTAAACTTTTAGAAAACAAAAACCCTCATCTTGCTCATCGTAAACCATATATATTCAATACTGAACCATCAAGCTTTGATGCAAAATTACAAATCTTGGCTGGCGAATAAAGAGCATGCTGCCAACCTCGTTTGCCCTATTTGGGCACCGCTTAATACTAATTAATGATAATAATAAATAATCTCGTGGTATAGTTATAAATTGGCATAATTATTACATTTCATTCTGAGTTGGATAAAACATTCGCTGACACAGTTTTTTTCATAATAATTATCGATAATATTACACGTTTCCAAGTTAATGCATAATTTTGCCCTTTAGTTATATATTTTATGTAAAATTAGCACCTACACAATAAATCTGTCTCGAATGCATTTTTTTGAAGTTCATTTAAAAAATTCAAAAACCGTCAATTGCGTTAACTAGACCGTTCCAACCTCTTAAAAAAAAGTAGCCAAGGGAGAATTTTTTTTCAATCGCAATTTTTTTATTCGTCAGAAAACAATGCAAGGCGCAGGTACTTAAATTTCCCGGGCCCCTTAACAGTAAGTTTTTTTTCCTTCTTCTTCGAGTACGGCCATTCGTGAACGATAGGGTCCGACGTAACAAAAAGATCGACTGCTGTGCTATGTGCATAAAGTGGGCCTCGAATTCCACGTAAAGTGCCCATGTAAAGTGCCCACGTAAAGTGGGCCTCGAATGAACTGAAATCGAAAGACAAAAATCGATTTTTTAAATCTGTTTATAAAAAAAATTCTATACTCGGCAAATAGAATTTTTCGAGCCTCATTTCCTGTTGCTCATGCAGAAAAAACGGCAAGGAGAACTTGACTCTGCGATCTTTCGTACTGGGAAGAAAAATCATTTTTTTTCGAATGGAGGCCCTCTGAAAAATGATTAATTCGTTATTTGCTGCTTTTCATTATTGTCCGTTCTCTAGGAGACGATTTATTCCGTAACACAACTCCCCAAAATTATTATCCCACAAATATTTGTCGTAATTTATCGTATTACCGGAATTTGTGTTTTCAACATATGATATCGATGGACCTTTTGAAGGTAGATTTGTGCAAAAAGCTTAACTTCGGAGTTTCCCTGATAAGCCTTACTACATTATTTTTGTCGAAAAACCGAACCAGACTCAAACTTTTTTCAGGACGAAATCATCGTCAAACCCAAACAAACTCAAACTCTGTTCTCGGTAACGTCTGGGTTGTTTTGGGTTTGTATTCAAATTTGAGGAAAACTCGTAGATTTAGCACATGATACTCAAACATGCCGAAATCATTTCAATTTTTTCTTCCCCAAAAGCGAATGTGCCTGAAGTTTACATCGTTGCTATGCAACGGTTTCATTTTTTTTTTAACTTTTTAATTTCCTACAACTTCTTGCTTAGTTCGGCTCTAGTGACTAAAAAAATATGGTGAAATGAATTAAAAATATTTTCGATCATCCGCACCAACCCTTATAGGGGAGTGAAATTTGAAAAAATGCTATCTCCCGCACGTTTGATATAAGTAATCGTTTTTTTTTTATTGGCGTCGATGTAAGGTGGCATGAAAAGGGCCTTGAAAAAAAATCTCAATTCTCTAAATGTTCTTGATCGCCCTCGAATCGTAGAGACTTTTGACGGGCGTGCATAGCTTCGATGGACGAACGAAAAAAAATTGTGGCTACGCATACATCAAGTTAGAAAATAAGCAGAGCGGTCGCAACGGCTAAGAATCCGTACCGTAAACAGAGCGTCCCTTATATTTGTCATTGTTATTCTTACGAGGTTCCCAGCATTCCGTATGATCCCGAGTATCAGTGCCCGACGATTTGTCCGCACTGGGGACCAATGGGAAGGCCGATACTTGAACAACGAGAGCTCGGGTCTCGGACGAACGCTCGAGACATCGTGAGTCAGAGTTGCAATACGAACCAAGCGCTTGTCCTTAGATCTCTCAGTCCTCAAGCTCAACTTCAACTGACCAAACGGAATGGTATGCTTATTTTGCTGTTTTTCGTTTTACTCTTCTGATTATCGTTGCCGATATGCTTCCATTGATCAAATATGTATTTTTTTGCGTTTTAACAGGGAAAAAAGCGTGCTGAGGAATGAGCGTTTGTCGATGTGTACACCTGAAGAATTTGTATTTCGAAGGACCTCGACGATGTGAAAGCCGGCATCGGCGTAAATTTCTCGGAAAACAGCCCCCGGTGAGTTCTGAACTTGATCTTCTGATCCGACAAAAAAAATTTTGGTGGAAAAATGAACGAAATACGAACGAAATACGAGTGATCTTCTTAAAAATTACTCGAAATTGGACCGCAGCGGAATTTCGACTGTACGTTAAAATTTTCGTGGTGATTATACTTCGATATAGGATCGCGAAATACTGAATATTTATCACAAATTTTGCTTCCACCTTTGTTATTCAATTTTGATAGAATCCATTTTTCAAAGACGTTCTTCCATTGATTTTACCAAAGAGGCTTAAAAACAAATATCCAGGCAATGCAGAGAGCCCATTATCGTTCTATCGTCAATTATCATTTCATGTTCGATTTCAAAACATATAAAATTTGTATAAAATGTTATTTTTTGTTTATTTCTTGTGAAAGATTTTTCTAATTTCCTTCCGACTAGGGTGTTTGAAAACCAATTGGTAAACGAAAATCAAGGCAATGCACAGTGCATAACAAAATTCTATTTTCAGTTCTACTTTCATGCAAGATCTTAACATACTGGCTACTGATAACGAACGTTACTTCTTGCATTTGATCAATTTTCATACAAAGTGTTGAGAAAAATCTTCTAGTCATTATCCAAACATTATTTCAAACCCCTACATCCGAGTAACACAAAATACCAAATAAATTTTACTGAGAATTACACTTCCACATCGCCATAAAATTCTAAATATTCATACCGCATTTTACGTTTTCTTTTTTTTTCCACTTTCCCTGACAAAGAAAAAAAAATACAAGAACAACGTGCTCAGTGTCTTTCCAGTGAATCCACTGGAAATCTGTTATTTCTTAATTCCGAATAAAGATACCATGCCTGCAAGGCTACTGACTCACGGAGTTCTGATTCTTTCACAGAATCGTTTTGGCGAGCGTGGCCAGACCTGTGGACAATGCAACAACCGAGATACATGCGGTGACCAGAGCCGCAGATGTTGCATTAGATGCAAACATGAGTAGATCGTGTATTCGCACAGTTGCGACGTACGCAATTAACAGCGTAGGCACGTTTATGTCCAATACGCAGAAGGATCATCAGAACACGGATGCAGACTACGCAGTGTCGATGAAAACAGACGTGAACAAGATGATATCTGCACCAACCAGGTTGGGCGTTGAATATGTGAGAATAACTTGATTTCGTTTTCTCTATGTGTAATCATGGAATTGTGGAATTTATGCGAGCTTGAATCATTTGAACATCATGTCATTGATGAAGCTTGTTGCCTTGGCTGGAATGCAACAGATGCTTTTGGTTTAAGGACTTAGGCCACAGTAACGGGTATAAAATCATGTGTGAATTTAACAGTTTTTTTTCGTATGAAAAAGTGGTTCACTCATAAAATTAATTACACATCTATTTAGTATGAATGTCAAGCTGTTAGAATTTTTTTTTGTACAAAATGGCCGACTTTCTTTTGTTATCTTTTTTTTAGGCGCTCCGCGGCGTGACATTTAGCATCCACAATTTTTTACCTAGAACAAAAATCAAAAATTCTCGTCAATCTACATTAGAATACCCAGATAAGTGCGTACGGAATTTAAAAAATATTATTTTATTCAAAAGTTGTAGGTATTTGACTTTAAGAAATGAATTTTCAGTGAAAAATTTCGTTAAAACTGCTCATAAAATGAAAAATTTTCGATTAATCAGAAATTCTTTTAAATTTGAAGTAAATCGAGTAAAAAATGTTGGTTATTTGTCACGCCAATTGGGATAAGAGCTGTTTCGAGAAGTTTCGAGTAGTCGGCCAATTTGTACATCGAAAGAAAATATATATATATATATATATATATTTTCTAACAGCTTGATATTCATACTAATTAGATGTGTAATTCATTTTATAAGTGAATCACTTTTTCATGCGAAAAAAAATTGTTAAATTCGCACATGAATTTATACCCGGTACTGTGGCCTACGGCCTTAATTTAATTTTTCAATTGAATTTCTGCGGTGATTTTTATATTATTACATTTATTATTCAATTATTTTTATTTCTTTACTTTTTATTTATTTGTTGTTGAATTTATTTATTGAATTTAATTGAATTTTCGGTTATTATTATTTTTATTATTTATTTAGATTAAAGTTGTAGATCTTTACTAAGAATAGGCAAAATCATTTGCGTGATTTTCATACCCTTAAGCGGCGATAAAAATGCGATCAACGAAAGAAATATTAACTTCCATTGCATAGCAACGTTGCAAAAATGTATGGTCGATCGTGAAATCATAGCAATAAATTCGCTGTTTGTAAATACATTTAGGACGTCACGTTTACGTGGCAAATTTTTCTCCCAGTCAATCGATGCGAGCGAATGCCCCGTTCTGTCTCATTTTCATTGCTGTTACGCATATGAAAAACCGGGGAAATGAAAGGAATTTTTTCCTCGAATAATCAGGGAATTGCGAAAATTCTCTGGATATTTTTCAGAATTTACGTTTTTTCAAGAATTACGAAAAAAGAAACCGACTTCAAGAAAAAAGGCAAAGCATAATAATGAATATTTTCGTATTTTTAAAAATATTTATACTATTGTCCATGATATACCAAAAAGCTATATCAGTACCAAATATTGAATATTTCAAAAACCAAAATCTAATTTACTCTGAAGCTCTATAAATTTGCATTCGATTTGTCGATACACAACCACACAATGATTATTGTAGATATGTGTTTATATATATTTTTTATTTATTGGGATCGACAGATATATTTCGGTTGAGAATAAAAAAAGGGTTCTGTATTCGCTGTATATACATTAGGTTGGTTAAAAAAAACGATTTTTTTCTCAACGGAAAACCCAAGTATGTAAAGAAAAAGAAAGTTTTGCAAAATTTGAGGGTTCTAAAAATTTTTTTAGTTAGTGCTCAAACGCCTTTTTCATGATTATCGGAGTATTATTTTTTTTTTGTATCTCGACGCAGAAAATTTTATTGCGTGATCCAATGTAAGTCTTGATTTATTTTTTCTGTAACAATATATGTAACTCGGTTGTGAAAATTATTTGAACAACTTGCTGAACAAGTACACGGTGTTTACATTACTGAACGTCTAACAAGTATGCGTAGTTTTTTTTGAGTAATATGTTGTTTTGGAGTAAGAAAACGAAGAAAAGAAACGAAGCAAGAAAATGAAGAGAAAAAATTGACGAAAAATGGAAAAAAAATTAAAAGTCGTTTGCGCACTACCTAAAAAAAGTTTGGACCTCTCAAATTTTGTATGAATTACTTTCTTATGACGTAGTAACATATTCCGTTGAGTACCGCGAAAAAATATTACTAATTTTTTTTTTATTCATTCGTTTCATTCATACATATTTTTAAATTTGCAGCGCTTAAATTATTTTTCGCATTGCAGTTAAATAAAAATTATGTTAATGTTTAACATTTTTATATATTTAATTTCCAAAAGACCTTTCTTTATTTTTCCCCAATCTGCTTAGAATATTTGCAAAATTTGCCTGGAAAACACGGAAAAGTCAGGAACTTTCTGAGTCAGTAATGCGTAACAACGCACAGAGGGCGATCGGACCCTCCGCGAAACTGTTCATGAATTGGTCATTTTTTTAACTTCTACAAAGTCTATTGCAAATTGAAGTTAATGCCATACAGTATAAAACTGAACGATAAAAAAGGGGTTTTCGATATATCAAGCTTACGCAGACCCCTGAAAGTAAGGCAACTCATATTCTCAGTCTATCTCTCGCGCTCTGCCTTCCACACTTCTTGAAAATTACCTCAAGGTGAAGCGCAATTTCCAACCGTCCTTTACTCTTTCTATCCTTCCAGAAGAGCTCAGAGCGCTACCGCAAATAATTGACAACTGTTTTGGTAACGCGATGGAGCGTGTTTCGTATTATCTTAATTACAGTACAGGGACAAATTACAGGCAAAGGGGAAACAACAGTCCGTGCTTTAAGGGGCCAAGTTCCCTGGGTTTCGGAAGCAAAGCTTGAGCCAAAATTTGGATTCGGAGCGATTAAGGATCGAAACGGTCGTGGAAGTCTGCCATGCGCCCTTAGACGCGATGATGTCGTCCGATATGGTGATCTTAACTACCGCATTTCGCGACTGGTCTCATCGTAAGGTCTGAAGGGCAATCTCGAAGAAGAGTCTAACGAGAATGGCAACTCGAATTCGAGAGGGAACGAAGAAAGCGACGGGTGTGGAAAATGCAACGGCACCTGCGCCAAGAGCCCGGAAGTTCCGGCACGACCGGATGCTTTGAGGCATTCTTGTGCTACGGATTGAGGTTCATATTTCGGGATTCTGAGTTCGGATTTACCGCAGTATCTTGTGAACAACTTTCGACAGTGGCTCTCGCTGGAAGCTATGCGAGAGCCAGTAACGGATTTTGGCTGTGAGGCTTTGTGAGTGTGTTAGCTGAATTCATAGATATAATGACATTTCCAATGTTTCCAGTCCCATCGCTTACACTTTTACCGCGCAGTTGCCACTTCACTTGTTTCACTGCTTAAGGCGGGATATCCATTTACAACGATCAAGAAATCGATTTGTTTTTCTTTAAACGATAGAACTATGTATGTGGACTGTTTTCCTAAACCTTCAAAGCGATGTACGAAAAACTTGAAACGGTACAGCCCGTCAACGATTTGCCTTACCGCTCGCATTCGTAGCGGGCGTACACTTCCAGAGCCTTTTGCTCAAAACTGCATTTTCAAAATTGGCCTGCAGGATTACTCAAAAACTATTTAGCCAATTGAGTTGAAACTTGGCAGAAATATTAATAATATTGCTATCTTCTACTTGAAGAGATTTTTTTCGAAAAATTACAAAAAAGAACTACTTTTCTAATCCAAATTGTAACGAAATTATGCATGAAATGTCGATTTTTTTTTTTGTAAATGCGTGTTATTTTCTTTAATATGCATTTTCTTCGTTTTAATTACTGTCAAATAGAAACTATACACATTCTAACAGAAAAAATGAATTTTTTTGCCAATCAAAGCCTACAGGAAACTAGATTGCATGCCGATTCGCAACTCCTGCAGGAACCTTGGTGTAACACTCTGCCACAACTCCGCCTTTTTGATGATAAATGAATTTCCAAAAATTGTTTTCTATACTTAATCGTACTATTAAAGTATAACTACAGATTAATCAATATAGAATAATTATTCTTTGAAAAATCGGCGTTTTAAAAATCCGTCAAAATTGCTTCGTATTTTTCCCGTCGTATCGTATTTGCCCGAGGGCACAGGCAAACTAAGCAAAGTTTGCGTCGATACAGGGGGTTCTACTTTCAGGAATTGGATACTTTCAGCCGAGTCATAAATCAACATTCTGCAAGAATGTTTTAAAAGCGTATCGTACTTATTGGTATTTTGACTAAATATGTTTTTTTTTCATAACTGAACGATGAGTTATCCGTGCTCATATACGGTGGTTTAACCCTCTATCGAAACACCGCGCGCCCATGGTCGGTATGGTAGCGGCCCATGGGTTGATGGATGTTAAACATCTAAAGAGATTCTTGTAAAGTAATGTTATAGGCACAGTCTGACCATTCAAATTCCTTTAATTTTGCGTACCAAAACACATTTATTACAGTTTGAGGACATTTTTTTATGTCAAATTTCGCTATTGAAATGTTTATAAAAAATCTTCTAAATAAAAAATAGAAAATGGCTAGGCAGGCGCTAAAGAATTTGTTGCCGACGATGTTGAAAAAGGTGAATTAAAATAATATTTAAAACTTTTCAAGTTATCGTGCAGACCGTCTCGAAAAATTTACTTTCGAGAAAAATCTAATTGAGATTTCGGAATAGTTTTGTTTTTTATTTTGATTATCATAATAAAACCTCCAAATGACCGGATCAATTTTCGAAGGTTTGAAATTACGAAAATGTCGAAGTGTAAAATAAATTTGATTTTCAATGAAAAAAAAACAAACCATTTCTTATCAGGCACTGGATAAACACGTTAAAAAATCCTCCAGTCATATGATAGGAAATGTCATAAACTATGCTCTATCCAACTCAGACGAATAGATTTTCAGATCCAACTTCCACCTTTTCATAAAATATGGTTTCGAGAAAAACGCAAAAGAAAAAAGGATTAATCGCAGCGGGATGATTCGCCGAAGCGCAGTGGGCGATCTGACCCTACACAACCATCCTTATAACTCGGTCAATTTCAATTTTCACAAAAATTTTGTTGCAAATTAAAGTTAAGTTCCTAGGCTCTGAAGCGATGCATGAAAAAAGTTCCAATAGTTTCCTCAAAGATAGTTAAAGGCTAGGAAGAACAAAGCATTGAGATCTGTAGAATTTACTGATGCGGGGCGTGACGATTTCCTTGTGCCCTGAATATTGTTAATCGCCAAAAAATTGAACTCCGTTTAACTCCGTCAAATAATTTCAGGTGCATTCCGTGAAGTGTCCTGTGGCACGCTTCCACTTCGCCCTCAAGTCAGGAGCACACGTTTCGAAATTTGGAGACGGCTTCTCGTTCACGACAGTATTGCAGAACTCGTAGTTTTTGTCATCTGCTCCCCACCCACGAAAATTCACACTACTGCAAGGAGTTAAGGCCCAGTAGGCGACGATTGCGGTGAGTCCATGTATGTATGCATGTGTGTATTTGAACATTCGTCATGTGGTATTGCCGCCAGTGGAAACGTCGATCCGCTAGATTTTCAGAATTGTCGATGATATTTTCAGCTTCGTTGGTACAAATTTGCTAGTTTTATGTCAAAAAGTCGACATAGTTTTATGTTAAAAACTCGAAATATTTTTCTCTTATGTCCAAACACCAACTTCTGCGCCATTTTTCCATAAAACCAGTTAAAACCTCTCAAAATGTGTATTCCTCCGCTGTTGCAAGCGCAACGTTCTTGATTTGCATATGAATTCGATGGTATGGCCATCCTATAGTGAGCACAATCTGGAAACCTGTTTTCAATATTTGGCAAAATGTCGACCATCACGTTTTTCTTGCAACAATATCGTATGTACACGATAAATTCCATCTAAATTGACCTTATCGTTTGGTCGAAATTGGGTTCTAAATTCCGAAGCGGTCGGAGGTTGCGATATATGGCCTTCGCAACGAATCCGGCGGAGATATCTCCCACTTACTGTGTCACTGCAAACAAAATATTTTCATTGACTTTTAAATAAAAATATTTGTAATTACTAGGTATACAAAAAAAAACGAAATAAATTACTCAACAATGCCAAAACAATAAAAAAGCTCATAATATTGCTTTAAAAAATGTGTTACGTCCGAGGACGGTTAGAAAAAGATATATTTTTATAGGGAGTTATAAGCGTCGAGCGGCTAACGCTTTACTCCGTTTACTACCCTAACGAGTCACGAGTGCTCTCCGGGACAATAATTATGTGGGATCGTTTGCTGTGAGACCTGGAGACATCTTGTTTCTTTTATGGATTTGGGAATTCGAAAATGACCGGACTTCAATGTCTTGAGGCACACAGTAGTTTAATTGACAATTAATAAAGAAATTAATTCATACATTCCGAGCGAATAATTTGGTTACGTGTTACGTCTTACTATTTTACCATTGTTACGTCTCGGAGGCAGATTTAGGTGGGACTCGCGAGGTTGCCGAGTTGAAGCGTGAAGTTTGATTCGATTTAGGTTGCGCAGTGAGTCTTTGTTTGGCTTTCGCATGAGTTCCGAACACAATTTAATAACAATTTGGATTTAGATGAATTGGAGGTGCGTGATTCTGGTTTGAGAGTTGGTTTCGTCCGACCGATTGTTAATTGATCGAATGAATGTTGTGACGCGTAATTGACACGATTAACTGTATTAGGCTTTCACTCTTACAAACTTGAAATTTTGTACAAACTTAGATACGCATACAGTTGTTTAAGTATCGTTAGACGGAAACATAGGCAAAGTATTTAATTAAGTGAGAAGACTATTCGATTCGGAGATCGATAACAGAGTGACGCTCCTTCGTACTACAAAAAGCGTAGAGAGTTCGGTTTTACGAGGGGAAGGACGTTTTTGGGAGAGTGCATTTTCTATTATGCGTTTTTTAGGGATTGGGTAATCGGTGGTAAAAGTTACGTTAATTGTCGTGATTAGTTAGCAGAGTAGGGAAGCATGATCCTAAATGTCTTATTGGGTCGCGACTGAGATAGGCGCAATCGCTGCTCTATTGCCGAGAATCTGCTTTAGCGCACGCGTTCTCGTAGGTGTTGCCGAGGGCCAGTTTTAGGACCGCGTGAGTCACGGGTGAGTTTTCCTTGGAAGTGTTATGTCCCAACCGGCGGATATCCATCTCGGTCAAGAAGAGCGATCTCCCCCTTTACTCGTTATTCGGACAATCCACCTTATGTTAGGACAACTTGCCCTGTTTCGAGCCTATCCTTGCGGAAAATTGCTCAGGATGGGCTGGAAAGTGCGATTCGCGATTATAAAGCATGGCTCGTTGTTAAGAAAAAAATTATACAAACGTGAAATATTTAGTTAAAATGAAGAGAAATAATTCCACGTTGAAAAAGAGGGTGAATTCCATTACGAACTATTTGAAGTGCAAAAATTATCGGGTTTCCAAACATGATTACCAATTATGAGACCAGAATGTTGTCAGGGTGAAAAGAACGATGTTGTATAAATTCCAAGCTATTAGGCGTTTAATTGAGAAGACGTCCGAGATCGCTGAAATGGGAGAACATCGCCATCTTTTCCCTTACGTGTGTGAAAAATATTCATGATTACTTACTTCGTTTGGCTCAAATGAAATGGAATGGGTGAAACCCAATCGCTTCTGCTGCGTGAAACAGTGTAGGAATTCGTGAATGCTAGGCAGTAAAGATGTCAAAATGCAGGTTTGGACTCTTGATCGTTTTTGTTTTACTTTTCTCTTTTTTTCACAGTTTTCACATTTCCGAACTCTTGTTGTAAAACCGACTTTTACTACGACGGCGATTACACTAATCGTAGAAAGATTAACGATAACTAATTTCTTGTTTCAAAGAAAAGTCGACGGCGATTCCTTAGGTAGCGAACTTAACTGGATAAAAAGTGTTGGGAGACTTTCCTCCAATTATTTAATAATTATATATGAAGTACAACACGAGTTATTTTATTATGGAAACTTATGATTTGCCTGTTATGTTTAAAAATATAGCTAATTACGGTTTTTATAAACAAATTAAAGTCGTTTTTTTGGTCAAATCTGAATTTCTTTTTTCAAACTGGTGCCATGTTGCGAAAAATCAATATTTAACAATAATTTTGAATACCGCTTTAGATAATAAATCTAAGAAGCTGCAGTTCAAATCTTAACTCAATCGGATAAAAATTGCACGAGTTTTGCTGCTCACCAGTTTCAAAAAATGTGGTTTCGAGAAAAACGCGTTATAACGCTATTTATTTTATTTTTCATTGGGAAAAATATCTATATGTACCTTATTATGTACTTAATAGAGCCCTGAAGACTTCAAGCATCGTGCAGAATTGCGAGAAAGCTATATGCAAATTTCAATTTGCAACTTCTTTTTCGAATTTTGACGAATTTGCTTCTTTGAAATTCATAAAAATTGCAAAGCTTTCATAATTTGCATTTATCACCACTGATATAATTCATATAAGAATGCTCACCCCACAATCCATTGGTTCATCGTTACGAGAAATTGACACAGCGTCTTGCGTCAACCTCCACGGAGCCAGCGGTGACTCGTAGACGGTGCCATCGGTCAAAAGAATTTTATCGCATTTGTGGATGGACTCCTCCGCGAAATGGTACTGGCACATATTCTGATTAGCTTTCAATTCAAAGCCAAATGCCTTATTCCATTGACTGCGCCTGTTATTGCACTGCAAGGCAAACAAAAGTATTCACAGTTATTATTATTTTCAAAAATTATTAAAGCGTCATATCTTGAGTAGCTGTTGCTCACACACGCATGTAAAAAGTGCAATTTAAGTACAATAAATAAATAATAATTCCGTTGCCTTTGGAATGGAACAAAGTGATCCGGCGCAGTCCCAAGCCTTGTCGCTTCCTTCGGTTTTTGCCACATCCGTTCTGGCATCCTGGCACCGCACACACCTGTTACGTTCGGACGGGACGATTTTGTCTTACCTTTGGGTTCTTCAATATGACCCCTGTTTGATATAAGGGAATAGCCGCACGTCCCAGACGGGCCCGGCAAACTCTCTCGTGGAAATGGGGGTGGAGAAATAACTTCTGACGAATGAGGGTTAGGGGTAAATGCTTATAAGTGATATTTTATTATCCTACTTTAAGCCTACTTACAACCGTCGCTGGTGGCCAATAATCGCGCCTTTACGCGGATCAGCATACCCCGCGTCGCTCTCTCTCGCTCTCTCACTGTCGGTCGCGAACACTCTTCCGCGGGGACAGGCTTCCCCGCGATTCTCTCCCGCACACCACATGTCACACTTACGGTCCTCTATTTGGATCGGGGTTTTACCGTAGGCCCCCGCACCTTTCTATCTGACTCGAGAATTATTTGGGGTAATACAAGAATAGGAGTTAAATTTGATAATAACACTGATGTCTCTGTGCGGGTCCGCCGGGTCGTCAGCCCGGACTTACTACACCGCCACGAGTTCCGTGCTATTAGGGGTTTTCTAGTAAAGTCTGACGTCTCTGTGCGGGTCCGCCGAGTCTAAGGCCCGGACTTCTTACACCGCCGCAAGCACTGCTTTGCTAGGAGTTTTTCTCCGACTCCGGGAACGAACCGTGGACAAATCGGAACTGTTCATCCTTACTGCCACCGGACCGACGTTAGCTCGGTCGCTATTAGCCGGGGGGGGGGGGCGGTTTTGGCAACGTCCACGGAAACTTGTTCGTTCCCCGAGTCCCACGGTCGAACCCCGCGGATCGTGCGAGGCTCGATCAGCGGAATTCGACCGGGTACATCCGGTTGCGTTGACATTTCGCAACCGACATCGCACAGAGACATGAGGCAAATTCTTACATTTTAGTTTACCTTATGATTATGATTTTAACTTACAATTCTAATAATAAATATACATTAAAAATATTAAATTACAATTGAATTTAATTTACATCCGGCAGAATGGAAAATAATTAATATTTTACCTTCAATCACCGTGCAGATCCGCGGGGACTTGGAGATTTGCGACTGATGTTTGCGTTACTTCAGCACAGAAGAAATATTGCAACGATATAAAGAGGACTGCAGTAATAATTGTCGTATTACTTTTCCCGAAAGTACAAATACAAAATTGAAATTCGGAAACTACCAGCACAAGGAGATAGTTCCATTTGTAATTTACGCAGATTTGGAATGTTTTCTTGAACCGGTCACAGCGCCGCAGGCTAACACTGTAAATTATCAAAAGCACACGACTCACGGTATTGCGTACTACAAGCATTGCAGTTTCAATGACGCTCTCTCGGAGTACAAGGCGTTTCGTGGAAAGACCTGCATCGAAGGGTTCAAGCGTGAATTAGAAGGACAGGCTAGCTCATTGTACAACATTTCCCAGACCATAATACCAATGAAACCTTTGAGTAGCCACGAAAGTCGAAGTTTCAAGTTGGCTAAAAATGGTCGCATTTGTGAAAAATCATTTGCGCCCACGAACGTGAAAGTGCGAGATCATTTTCACTTTACGAGCAAATTCCGCGGCGCCGCTCATCAAGACTGTAATTTGAATTACAAAATTGCCCATGTAGTACCGATAGTTTTTCACAAATTGTCGGGATACGACGCACACTTTTTGACAGTAGCATTGGCTCGAAACCTTCGAAGGATCTATGAGTCTTTTACCAATCAACAAGGAGAAATATATTTCATTTTCGAAGCGCGTCAAAGGTACACGCGTGCAGTATCGATTCATCGACTCTTTGAGGTTCATGCCGAGTAGCATCGAAAAATTAGCATCTTACCTAAAAACCGATCAAAAAATAGTAACACGCAAGCATTGCGCTAAGGAATTGAGCCGAGGAATTTTCCTTCGAACTTTAGCCAACATTCTTTTGCAGCAGATGTCAGCGGGTGGATTCAAATAAACCGCGCACCCGTTTAACGTCAACGGATTCACGTCAACCACGAATTGCCTGACGGACCCGCTCCAGGACGATACGCACAACAGTTGGATTGACAAAGGAGATTTGTGAAGAAAAAAAAACGTTTTAATTAAAAAGTTGTTTTCGAAAAAAAATCTCATTTTCCCCTCACATCTCACAGCGTCATGCAACGGAGTCATGCCAAAAAGTCGTCTTAAATTAAAGATATCCGAGGCTTCGGTGTCACAGCAGACGCGATTCACGCCGTCCTCATTCTATACGCGGAGGGTGTTGCCACGAAGTTCACGTTTCCGTGCTCTTAAATTTTTGGTGGCTGCTATGAATTGATGCTGCCGTTGAATCTCTATGGACTCATTCTTGTCGGGCCCCATCGTCTAGAAACAGAGAGGAGGATTTTTTTTTATTAAAACAATTATTTGCACTTAAAAAAATATTTTTATTTAGTGCGTACTTACCAAAATCATATTTATTCCTTCAAATACGATGGAATACCTTGAATGTGAAAATACATCTGGGTGGAAAAATGAAAAGATGTCGAATTCAAGCCAGAAGATATTTTTTTTTTGTATAGACTGACCGTCGCTGCTGTATAACTCCACTGACAAAGCTTGAGAGAGGTGTCGTCCAGAGTGACTTGGGAAATTACTCCTCGTCGAGGTTCCAAAATTCTTCGGCTTATTGCCTTCGCGCTAAATAAGCAAAAGTACACGTGTCGTAGTAGCTTGCAACAGGAAAAGCGTTTTTCCCCAAAAAAATGTTATGCGTTTTTTCCTGAAGTTTTTGTCTTTTTACCTGAATCTTCACTATCTTCTTGAAAAAGATCTTCACTCGTATGTACGCTGGCTTCACTGCGCCGTGAGTCGTTGTTGTCGTCGTCGTCACTCTCGTCGGCTGGAGCTGGTTCGTTAGGCGGTCCGTGGTTGACGTCAATCCGTTCACGTCGAATGGGTGCGCGGTTTATTTGAATCCAGCCACTGACATTTACTGCAGAAGAATGTTGGCTAAAGTTCGAAGGAAAATTCCTCGCCTCGGGCCATTGCTCTTTGTCTTATCCAATATGAAGAAACAGCTCTCACATTTATGACCAACTCATGCAACTTGACGCTCGTCAACGCATAGATGCTACCTGACGCCCGTCGACGCAATCCCCTCCCCCACATACTTGATAGTCGCTGTGGCGGTTCTCGTGATCGTATTGACGGAAGCGAAAGTGTTGATGATGATGATAGTCTACGAACGTTTATTCCCGATGGTCCAGCTACAGCACCGTCAGATTGTCGTGACCTGAGGGGACGTGGGCATATATATATATGTGTGGTATCCCTCTTTCTTGCCTAGGCCTAGCGCAAGTCGGTATGGTAGAACAATTATAGATACCCAACAATCTCTGAAACGGCTCTTCAGATCCCGTCGAAACTTTGCCAAACGCCGTCAAATAGATAGACGAATAGCTGTCTGCCCCTCAAATTTTCTGAATTTTAGAAAAAAAATTCCGGGGCAGACAGCTGTTCGTCTATGTATTTGACGTCGTTTGGCAAAGTTTGGACGGGATCTGAAGAGCCGTTTCAGAGATTTTTGGGTATCTATAATTGTTCTACGATACCGACCGCGATGAGGTGTCATTCCGTCTTAATAGGTGGTGACTAGAAACTTCAGTACTTACAAGGGGTTGTCGTCGGAGAAGAATATACCCACTGCGAGATAATCTTCGGCCTGAGTCCAATTTATCTATACGTCTTGAAAGTTCACATCCATCGTGTGGTGGTTTTGCTGTTGAAAGGCTGTTGAAAGGCCGTGGTGGTTTTGCTGTTGAAAAGTCGTGGTGGTTTTACTGTTGAAAGTGGTGGTTTTTCTGTTGAAAAATATCAAAACAAGGAATATAGAAGGAAAAGCAACAAAATGAGGTGATGAATTTTACTTGTTGCGAGGTCGATGACTGATGTCGATTAAATTTGGCATGCTTATAGAATAGGTAAAAATGGGCGACCCGTTGTCACGTCCTGACGGGACGTGGGCATATGTTTTATCGCGGTTTCCTCTTTTTAGCCTACGCCTAGCGCAATAGCTCGGGATGAGGGTGAAAAAGGGAAAGGTGCATGCAAAGATGGGAATGACGCAGTGACTCGATTAAGAAATAATTGATCTATGGAAATAATTAACAATTTGGGAATTATTGAAATTAACCAATTTAGTTAATTTCGTCAACGTGAAAATACATAGAGGTTCGCTTACATTTATGATGCGCTGTAAACCGATAATCGGTTTACAGCGGTTGAGTTTGGGCCTCCGCAGATAGGTCGGACCCCTCGGTTGCGCACGCTCGGTGGTAATGTTGAATTTACACGTTGATACAAATTTTTACACATGCGAGTTTCACACATACACATTCAAGGTAGACAGTTAAATGATTTCTTACAGTTCGCGTTTTTATGAGGAACAATTTCGAAGTTCATGTTTCGCGTTTGCTGTCCGGAGACAGATCTTCTACTTATTCCGATGAAAGTTGTTGGGAGACTGTTCTCTACGAGTGGTGATGGAACACTCTGACTTGATGATTTCCTTCTTCTAGGATGTAGGAAAAATTGGGATGCTGAGGTGGTGGGAGACTGGCCCCCTGGGAGAGTGCACATTTGGGGGTGCATTCTTTTGGATTGATGGAAAATATGTATAACTTGAAATGAGAGTGGGAGCGAGGAGTAGGTTGCGATAGCCACAACCGTCGCTCTATTTCCGGGAATTGGAGCTGCGCTTCTTTATCTGGAGCGCGGAAAAATATAGACGAAAAAGGGGCCTTGGCGGCGCCAAGAACGCACGCTCGAGATAGGGCTTGTTGACCGAGGCCCGCGAGTCCGCATGGGAAATATCAACGCAGTTTTATGACCGCGTCAACTTCCTGGGTCCGAGGATTTTCTCCTAGCGAGTGTATATTTTAAGGATTTGGACATTTTTCCGCTCTTGGATGGTCGTTAGCATTCGGTATCGTTGCGTCGTTATATATTTACGTCTTTACGAATATCATCACGCATTTCTTGCGTGTCGCTACACGTGTTCGTCATCCTTGTAACCCGAAGGTTTCCTTTGTGTATTTTTGGTCTTAAGGACACTGCGATGTACTCGGACTCTGTTCGGATTACAACGAGACTGTTCGAAATTTTCCCGCTTGTATATTTGTTCTCGATATCGTTAAGACCGCTACGCTTTCGCGTGGGAAGGTACGAGAAACGCTTAGTTATATTATTATGGATAGGCTACGTTTCCGCCGTGGTAGGCCTAACTCTAAAGAAAATATTCAGATCCGTCGAAAAATGAGAATTCCGCTATCGTGCTATTAAGCTTAAAAATACATTGTATGCATTTGGTCACGACGTAACACCTCCCCCCTTTAGGATTGAGCGTCTCGCTCGATCAGGTTCGTTGAGGGTTGCAACCGAAAATTTAGTGGCACGATAGTATCAATTCGCATTGTCATTGATCGACTTACAATGTGACTTAAATATGTTCGAAGATTGTTGTCTAATATGGCGGTGTAAATTTGATTATCGCCTTACAAGAAAGTTTTTTTTTTATGTATTGTAACGGGTGTTAATTCGTTACAAATAAATTTATAGGTTCGGGGACTCGAACAGGGAAGAAATTAGTAGAAACTCAGGTGTTTTGGGTATTTTTAACAAAATAGGATTTATTCAAGTTTTTTATGGCTCGATATAAAATAAAATAACGCTATGTATGAGTGTAATGTATTGTTTGTGTTGTTTTATAGTGTGTTTCGCAATATATGTCTCGGTCGGTCAATTACTGATTACTCGCACGGTACATTTCGGTCGGCTTGAGCTTTTATCCTGGATCGATATCGATTATCACGGGTGGTCGCTAGCGGCGCGGTAGGTATCGATGCTTTGCCTATAGCGCCGCGGTACTTTCCCTTGGGACTTTCCCTTCGAGCGCGTCTAGTCACCGCGCTCTCTCACTCGTGGCGCTAGGACTCGCGCTCGACGGGTCGTAGGCGCGCGCTCTCTCTCGTCACGCGTCGAGATCCACTTCCCCCACCCTAGCGCTGCCCTTCGAGTCGCGGTGATCTACGCTATCTCCCGATCAATTATCGCGCGTCGATAATTGTCGCCCGGTCCTTGATCTTGGCGTGCGATGTCGCCACCTACCCGTCTATGATAGTTTAATCGAGTGATATGCCGCGAGCACTCGAACGACCCTTTTTTGCATAGATTTCGGGGCTCTCGTAATTTCGGGATACCTCCTTGTACTTTCTGTGCTCCTGATCCTCATAACTCGATTATTGCGTTGCTTTTCTGCAAGTGTGTGTGTGAGTGTGTGTATGTGTGGGTGTCTGTTTCGTATGACTGTAGCGTATACTTTCTTATCTCCTAATATATTATTTCTCGTCTTTTCCAATATTTAATATTTTTCCCTTATATCTATCGTCACGCTCGCTCGTAATGATACCTTCTCATATCCTATATTCTCCTGCGACAATTTTCTTATTTATTTTTCGATAATTAGTCGTTACCCTTAAGGGGTTAACTTTCCTTATTGCTCTTTTTTACTTTTCTTTGTTTTTCCAATATTTTCTCACAAAATTAGTTTTATTGTAATTCTTCTTCGTTTTTTGTTCCTTAACGTTCCGTGTTCCAGAACTTTCCACTCCGCAAGGGCTGTACTTGGTCCAGCAGTACTTGTTATCTCCCAAAAAATGAAAAGAGCTCTCGAATGCCTTTTTGGCGCAACTCCTTGTTTCTCTTGTTTCTCAACGTTCCGTGTTCCCAGCGTTTCCTTCCACTAGGGATGTACTTTGCCAAGCAGTACTAGTCGATCCACGAGGGACTCAAAGAGTCTCTTTCCTCCAAAATTATCGTCCTTTTATACCCATATTTTACCGCTTTTTCGGTCCCCTTCTCTTCCGTCTTCCTTTAATTAGATTAGCGGTTATCCGGATTTTACCGCTTTTCCCTCTCTCCTGTATGCGTCTGAATTTACCTCGGTGACCGTTAGTCTCCCTTTGTTATTGTCCGCCATTAATTTAATTAGTGTGGTCGGTTCGACCAACATGGCGGACTTCTTGGTCTTGGTATGTTTTTACCCTTTACCCCTTCCGTTTCCCGAAATCGCTTGACTCCTATGTCTCCTTGGGGCGATATTTTGTTGTTTATTTCATGAGACGGTCTTTTCCGTCTCAGTATATATACCTTTTTACTTCACTATGAAATATATAATAGGTGCGCGTTTTCTTCTCTTTCTTTTTTCTTATGCATGTATACTTATTTACTTATTACAAGTCATCTTACTTGACAAGGTTAAAAGAACAATAATAATGAGGATAGAGAAAAAGGTTATTGAGCATTATGAGAGTGGTTGTTTTGATACTAGAAAGTCTTCTCGTGCGAACTCAAGGGAAAGGAACGTAGATTAGGAGGTTGATCGTACCTTGAACGATCAGAGACGTTAATGCAGAAATCGGGTGTTGCAGCGTTG
Source organism: Ophion costatus (assembly GCA_951751655.1). NCBI lineage: Eukaryota > Metazoa > Arthropoda > Insecta > Hymenoptera > Ichneumonidae > Ophion > Ophion costatus. The sequence goes on from OX632363.1 coordinate 21,941,515, forward strand.
GCCTTGGCATGACCCTTTGGTTCGACAGAAGGAGCTGTGACGAGCTTATGAAGTTGTTGACCAGTTTCATGGCTGACGTTTTCTTCTTAGGTCGTTTAGCCAGGTGCATCAGGAGGTGCGTAACCGAGTCCTATACTGCACCGACGAGGTAGACCGACCGGCCGTACACAGTATGTAGGCTGTATGTATGGATCTCCGATGAGCATGATCGTTTGCACAATGGGTGACCGTTTGCATCCGGGTGACACCAGCGTTTGCTGTACCGAATGGAAGGAATTTTTCCCCAGGTGCGATTTCAGGTGGAGTCCGCTTGATATTGTAGGTTGTTGTTGTCCAGGAGATTCAACAACTTCTCTCTTTGGTTAACAGTATTTAGACCACTGATGCTCCGTGCCATATTGCTTAGGGCAGCGGGTTTTCTACGGGAAACATTATGCGTTCTCGTACGTTGTCGATATTTTCTTTGGAATAAATCCCACATGATGCTGGGTTGGTGTATCGCCAAGTAGATTTCGTCGTTGCCTTCACGCTTGCAGGTGGTATAGCTTCGATCGCAACAGGTATATACTAGGTGTCCCCAAGAAGTCAGATGGGGGAAATAGGGAGTTGAAAGTCGCTTGCATTTCGCTTTTTCATAATATGTGCGTTTGAGGAGTAAGGAAATATGTTTCATTCTCACGAGCGACAGGCAATTGATCGCAACATTCTTTTAACCTGGTCAGGCTACTTCTATTATAATAAATTGAATAACGTATACTTGTTCGCCTACAAGTATCGCCATATAGTCTGGCGTCTTCATTAAATTGTACACAATTCGTCCGAGGCTTGGATCGCTAAAAACAAAACGATTTTGAATCATTTGGCGCTCTCTGTTACACTATTGCTTACGCATACTCTAATATAATAATTTGATAATACAATTGAAGGTCTACGTGTAGGAGTTTCCAATTGGCGTAAGCGAACATATTTATGTTCGTGACTGGAGATATTATTCGAACTGTGGAAAAATGAGTTCGGCAGGTTTCGAACATAAACAATTTCGAGTGTTCTGTATTGAAGATACTGTAACCACACATTTGATTTGTTTTTCTGGTTGCGAGTGTAAAGGTGATATCGTTAGATGTTACTGAGTACGTTGATAAGGGCTATCTGAAAACAGTGTAATTATTATGGTTATTTATTTAATTAGGATTAAAATCGGATTCGGTGTCTCTGGTAAGTTTGTGTTTCTTTTTGTTTTTGATTTCGGTGTTAATGTGCGAGTATCGCAATCGGTTTTCATGCACTATTCGTGTTTTGTTACTACATTGGATTTTTACGTTACCCTTGTCCAGTTTTTCGAGAACCTTATGTGGTCCGGTATGATGGTCTCCAAGTTTACCTGGTTTGGGACCCTTTTGGAGGTAAACAAAATCTCCAACCTTAAAACTCTTTGGATTAGCGTTTTTATCATAATATTTCTTCGAACGATGTTTGGACGAGACTAGGTTTTCATAGGCGAGGTTCCTGATTCCATTTATTCTCGTAATTAATTCGATTAAATATCCGCGATAAGTGGGCAACTGATCGGATTCTCTAAGTGGTTCGCTTGATGGAACTCTCGCTAGTTTGCCAAAAACTACTTCATATGGAGTATACTTTGTACTCTCATGAACGCTGGTATTATATGAAAGAGTCGCTAATTCTAGCCATTGATCCCACTCGTTATCTTTATCGGTATATTGCTTCAAAAATTCAGCTAGTACGTGATGGGATCTCTCAAGGGATCCGTTAGATTGTGGATGAAATGCCGTTGTTCGACATCGCTTGATTCGAAATCGTTTAGCGATTCGCTTCATGAGGCCACTTAAAAAATTACTTCCTTGATCTGTTAATAGCGCCTTGGGTGCACCAAAAACGCATACAAATTTCTTTATAAATGCATCAGCGACCGTTGTCGCTAGTGCATTTGGGAGTGGAATAGCGACACAAAATTTTGAAAGGTTGTCTTGGATAGTCAGAATGTACTCGTTCTGATTGGACGTACGTTGCATTGGACCTACTATGTCCATCGATATTTTTTCAAAAACCGTGCCCGGTGTATCCGTTATGATCATTGGCTGTTTTGTTTTGACTCTAACCAGTTTCCTTAATTGGCAATCTAGGCATTGTTGAATTCTTCTCTGAATGTCCGATTTCAAGTCTTCCCAAAAATACTCTCTTTTAATTCTGTTATATGTCTTGGAGACGCCTTTGTGTCCTCCTATAGGGGACTTGTGCATCTCGTAGAAAATGGAATCTCGTTTTTCAGTTGGCACATAGCGTAGTGTCCCTAAGCAGATGATTACTCTTATTTCACTGGACTTGAATGTTTCTTTTATTATGTTCAAGACGTCAGCCCATATTAGGCGCTCGACGTGGTTACTGTGGCAAATACTCACTGATTGGAGCTTGAGATTTTCG
>OX632363.1:22553956-22700704 GCA_951751655.1 Ophion costatus
GCACCTCAGTCGCAGATATGGCGGAAGAGACCAATTTATTTCAATACGTGTTTGTTGCTTCAGATAAAATATATCAATTAGTTTATACGGAGTATCTCCCGTCCGTTTATCGGACGAATAAGCGTATGTTATTCGTCCGTATAGCCGCTCAGTTCACGCTTATGTCCAGTGGGCGTACATATTATTGGGATTCGTGTAAGCTAGTATCCGGAGGAATAACATATATATAAATGTCCGGATAGAATGTGTTAAATTGTTAAACAAACTATCCGGAAGAATAATTTACACGTAGTCATCCGAAGAAAATCTTTATAATTTTGTTTGTGTTTGGGTTGGATGATTTTGTTTGGTTTGCGTTGGTTGGTTTTGTTTCGGTTTTAGTTTTTTTTTGGGTTTCTGTTGTTTGGGTTGATTTGTTTGGTTTGTGTTTGTTTGGTTTGGGTTAGTTGGTTTTGTTTGGGTTTTTTTTGGTTTCTTTGCGGATGGGTTGATTTGTTTGGTTTGCGTTGTTTGGGTGTGTTTGTTAGGTTTCGGTTGGTACGTTTTGTTTGGGTTTGTTTATTTGGGTTAGGGTTTGTTTTTTGGGCTGGTTTGTTTGCGTTTGTCATTTTGGGTTTGGGTTAATTTGTTTGGGGTGGTTTGCTTGCGTTTGTCATTTTGGGTTTGGGTTAATTTGTTTGGGTTTGTGTTTGGGATTGTTTGTTTGGGGCGTTGTACAGCGTCAACCACGTGGAATTAGCCGCTGTCCGGACGAATAACCGGACGGTTAGTATCAGCGTAGTTTATATCATTGTGGTAATGAGAGAATTTTATCGAATATCATGCTACATATTTTTTTTAAATGATCTATATATATGTACACAGGGTGTCCTGTCATGAATGGATGATCCTACAACTGTCGATAGGTCAGATTATGTCCTACTATATGCTGGAATTTCAGTTTCGTAACAGTCAGTTTTGTGTGTGTGTGTGTGTGCGCGTGTGCGCATTCCTCTCTGCAGCACACACACACACTCACATCCCCTTCGATGTGTGTGTTGCATATAGACAGACCACCAATTCACTCAAATAAAAAAATGTTTGACTCTACGAACATTCTAATTAATTAAAATTTGAAAAATTAAAGGGTTTCACCCAGTTAGAATTTTTTAAAACATCGATTTTTCGTTTTCGACGGATTCTTATAATATAACCTTTCAAGAATATTATCTGAAAATTTCAAGTCGATCCGTTGAAAGTGGGAGGAGTTAAGAGCGTTTATAGGTAGGTCCGGCCAACCGGTCGATACCTGACATAAAACTTTAAAGCCGTTTTTCTCGGAATGACTTTTTCAGAATCGGTGATCCAAATATCTCCAAAACAACTAAACTGATCTGCTTTAAATTTCACAGACATTTTTTGTATACCAAAAGGCAGTTCTTAATCCAAGGATTTTTTTTTCAATTCATACTTTTTTTTTATATCAAGGAAAATAGAGTGTTCTTTTCACCGAAATTTCGACGACCACATTCGATCGGCGAGCATTTTTTCACAAATCATTATTTCATTGAATCCTTCGATTAAAGACGAGATGATACGGTACAAAAACTAAATTCATTTGGTTTTTTGATATCAGATGATTTGTTCCCGAGCAGGAGTGGTCACCGCGAAGGCCCTTTTTTGCACAGCGGTCTGTGCAATTTACTTTATCTCCGCCGTTTATAAATATTTCCCAATAAAAATATTGTCAAAGATACTTGAAACGATACCCTTCACTATGAAAAAAAAACCTTAAAAACCTGCACCCATTGCCCCCCCAAAAAAAATTCGCGAAAACACCTCTTTTTCCGGCCGCGTACTAGGTGTAACCCGTTAAACAGATACATTTAGTGGATTTAACTAAATTGTTTTTTTAACAGATGAAATAGACCTTTAAATAGATCTTGATTCGAAGAAAAAATATATTTAAAATAAATAATTCCAATAATGAAATGCAATAGAAAAAATTCGATTTCACGAAAAATTTAGTTAATTCAAATTTTCAAAAATCAATTTGACGCATCTAGCTTATACCACTAGAATTTTTCCGTCAGTGTAGGCACTTGGCACAGAGCAAACACCTTAATTATCTATTCGGGTCGCGTCTATTCGCGATCTTCGTATATTTTTTAATGAGCCGAGAAGAAACGAATGTAGAAAAAGAGGATAATTCCGACACCAAAAATTGTCGATGCACCGCGGATAGGAGTACGAAGTTGGTGGTTCAATTGATCGGTGTCGAGGGGGGAGAAGACGACAAAAACTGTCAGCGTCTCTTTATTCGATCGAGGCAATGAGCGATCGGAGAGCCCCCCCGTGAATTGTTAATGCGCATGGAGTTCCGGCGAAGCGAAAACATCGCTCGATTCACTTCGTACGACGGAGGGTCATCGCGCGCGAGCTCGTATACCCTCACTGTGCACATGTGAAAACTCGGATCGAATACTGATCGAGTGCAGTGACGGGCGCACTCTTAAGGATGTTGAGTCCCTTTGAAACATGTTAATGTTAATTTTTCAATAAATAGCTTCTTAATCGTCATGACATTTTTACACGACCTCTTGTATACTTCATGTAAAAACATACCAAATTTTCAGAATTCTATCATCATTACTTCAACCTCCTTAGGGGTTGAAATAAAAAATGATAAGAAAATTCCGAAAATTCGGTATGTTTTTGTATGAAATATTTAAGAGGTCGTGTTAAAATCTCACGACGATTAGGAAGCTCGTTATTACAAAATTAACATTTTGTTAAGAACAATTTTTAAAAGAAATGAAAAAAAATTTATCAATAAACTTCGTTTTGTTTCCGTTGCTTTTAGTTGATTGTAGATATTACAAAATTGAGAGGTGAAAAAAAACTTATTACAATGTTACATCAGATTCCATAAGACAACATTTAATTTGTGAATGTTAATTGTTCAATAACGAGCTGCCTAATTGTCGTGAAAGTTCTACACGACCTCTGAAATACTTCATACAAAAACGGACCAAATTGTCAGAAATTTATTATCATTTGCGATTTGGGACTCAACATCCTTAACCAATGAGTCGCCCGTAATAATATCCTGGGATATGCACTTTCAAGAAAGATCAGTAAAAAAGAAAATTCGAGGTGCGTCACATTCTAACCGGTCACATCACCTCAAACTCTAAGCTTCTCAAGGTCGTGGATCTCCAATAAAGATAAGGAAAGCCGTTTTAGTGATTTTGTGCCTAAACTCAATAGTAAAATGCCAGCAATCGAAGAATAATTAACTTTCGTTGCATTCCAACGACGCAAACTTCAACATCGTGCAAGGTCCACGATATTGCGTACGAACAGCAAAGGCAAACGTATTTTTTAAGGTAATCCGATCGCCAGGCTAGGAAAAATGAAAATCCATAGGATTTTCATTTTTTTTTTAACTTCACTAAATATATCAATAATTGTCTATGTAATGTTTCTGGGTCGGTTAACGACCTAATTATAGAGAAAACAAATATTAAACGTGCGTATTTTTGTAAAGGAATTCTGAGACGACATACAAAAACCCAATTTCCGGTCGCTAAATAAGTGTATATAATAGTGGTAATCCGTCAAATGCTCAAAGATAATCAGATTTACATACTTAAGGATGTTGAGTCCCTACGAAACATGTTAATGTTAATTGTTCAATAAATAGCTTCTTAATCGTCATGAAATTTTTACACGACCTCCTGAATACTTCATGTAAAAAAATACCAAATTTTCAGAATTCTATCATCATTACTTCAACCTCCTTAAGGGTTGAAATAAAAAATGATAAGAAAATTCTGAAAATTTGGTATGTTTTTGTATGAAGTATTTAAGAGGTTGTGTTAAAATTTCACGACGATTAGGAAGCTCGTTATTAGAAAATTAACATTTTGTTAAGAACAATTTTTAAAAGAAATTAAAAAAAAATTATCAATAAACTTCGTTTTGTTTCCGTTGCTTTCAGTATATTGTAGATATTATAAAATTGAGAGGGCAAAAAAAAAAAATTGCAAAGTTACATCAGTTTCCATAAAACAATATTTAATTTGTGAATGTTAATTGTTCAATAACGAGCTTCCTAATTGTCGTGAAATTTTTACACGACCTCTGAAATACTTCATACAAAAACATACCAAATTTTCAGAATTTTATCGTCATTTGCGATTTGGAACTCAACATCCTTAACACTTGAAGTAAACCAATGATCTCAGAAAAAATTACGCTCATTGACCTAATTATTATGTAATATCAAGTTTAATTTGAACTTCCGGTATTTTTTAATTTTTCTAATTAAATGCGAACATTCATTAAACAGTTTACACTTGAAATTTTTTAGTTATTACAAAGTATTTTTGTTTGCATATGTTAACCCGTACTGGTCACACCGCCTAAAAATTACGTATTGGTCACACTGGGTCCAGCTGACCCCACGTAGAAAAACACTTGCGATTCGCGTTCTTTTCGATGTATTGACTCAAGGCTTGCGTGAGAGTGAAGTTTAAGATTTCCTCCTCATAATTCAATAGGTTTCTTCTTCTCTTTCAAATTTTTTCATATTGAAAAAACAGAAGAAATTTTTTTTGAAAAATTGGACTTTTTTTACTAAAATATTCCTTACAATTTAGATTTTTGAGATAAAGCAAAAAAACGTCCTGGGTTCTACTCTCGAAATAGTATACTTTCAAGAAAAAAATAATATTGTATCAAGCTTTTCGAAAAGTATGGTTATTTTGAAGATTAAATTTGTCAAATTGATTGAAACTCGGGAAATGAGATAAATCAATTTTGACGGTGCGAAATAAGGTGAAAAACGTTTTCAATTTGACAAACTATAAATTTTATGCAGTATAACATTAAAAAAGTAAAAATTATATGAAATTTGAAAAATCAATCGTGTCCCGTGAAATCGGTACATAAATATGTGCGATGTTCGTCGCACATATGTCGCAGTCATGACGGACATTGATACTTGGTCTTCCTGTCGCTTCTTTGCTTACAAATACCGCATCGTTTCTCGCTCGCCAACTCGGCTCTTTCCTCAACCACCGGCTCTACATTTCTGTTCAAAATTGTGTTGATGCTTGCTCGTGATCGTGATCGCAAATTATATGGCATCTATATTAACGTAATTAAACGTATTTTCTGGCAAAAAATATAATAGTCCGTGCACTGATACTTACGTTGTTTAGCACACTGACGATAGAAAACAATTTTCTTAGGACACGTTTTTTTCACTTTTGGCACACCATGGCCCCAACGGGTCTAGTTGACCCCAGCAAAAAAGATGTCCGTACAAATCGATATCTACCGACGCTCTGATAACACGCAGGCATTCGAAAACCATTAGAAGTTATTGTAGTACCTCCAAACACCAACAGATGGCGCGACAGATTCCATTTTGAAGCATATTTTGGAAGCTAAATCAACTCAAAAAATGCCTGGGTTCATTTGGACCCAGTGTGACCAGTACGGGTTAAAAATATAAATTGTACAAGTCTCCAGTATGATCAGTGGTATGACTGGTGCGAAGCGATAGGATTACTTTACTGGGATGAGGGCTTCTCAGACTTGAATAAACTATCGCAAGAGGCGATATCACATTTTTAAATTGAAAGCGGTATCTTTTTCTGCCGAGTTGAAATATGTGTTTCATTTTAACATGCAATATTATTGCAACCAATTGCATTGTCTACAGAACAAGTAAAATTCAGCGGTCATAAAATATGCGATGACATGTGCTCTTCAGAAAAACTTCCAATAAATCACATTAAATATATCATTCCATCGACCATGAAACACAATTGTTTCATATTCAAACAAACGATTTTTCTCAACGTGCAAACGCAACGTTTTCCTCTTTCCCTCCTCCTCTTCATGGTACTCGTCTCACACTCTTCCACAACTCACAAATCTCTCTTTGGTATCGTGAAATTTGGTAATACGCGCTTCACGTCGTAATTCTTCGAGGCCAGAGGAGTATGTAATTCTCCCGGTGAAAATTGATTTCCACGAGTGAAAGAGACGTGACTATTCTTGCGGCCACTCGCACGTGACGACCATCGCACGCGCGCTCGAATCCTGCAATACACCTACAGGACATTCGATCTCGAGTGGCCATGCGTTTTCCAATTTAAAAACTCTCAACTCAACGAAGTTCCGCAAATGCGGAAATAAAAAAATACGCATATAATATCAGTGTGCCAAGGGGACGATTAATTGACGCCGAATGATGACGTACAAGCTAACATCGTAGGAATGCAACCAATATGATTTTCTTTTCAATTTCCTGCATTTTCTTTTTCCAGATTTGAGCTATGACCCCATGCAAACGTTTTTCAGGATTCTTATTGAGCGATCTACAACGCGTTTGCAAAATATGATTTTGAATAATAATAACCAAAAAGAAATTGATACGAATTTCCGTTGCGTTCCAACGATGCAAAACTTCAACCTCATGTGAAATGGCCCATATAGGGGACGCTTGCGAAGACCGGAAGAAACGTTACACTCATAGTTCACCGGGCAGCATCCGATGCTCTTGTCCTCTTCTTCTCTCTCCTTCTATTTCGATACATGGTAACGGTGCCTGATACGTTCGCGTGGCTATCAAACGCTATCGATTCACGCCGCGGAGCTTCTTCGTAGCATCTTCACCGCGTAAAGGAGAATAGCACCTAACACACACAAACGTACACATATACATACACATACATACATACATACATATATATGTATATATATATATATATATATACACACACACACACACACACACATACATACATACATACGTACGTACGTACATACATACATACATACATACATACACACACATATATATATATATATATGAGAGAAGGAAGGAGAAAGAGGGAAAATCTCTCGTACTGAGCTCGAAGATGCTGTGGAGATGAGAAACAAGGATAAAGCCGATAAAGCCTTCGGGAAAGGGAGAAGAAAACGAAAAAACCCCGATTGTAAGGAGAGGAAGAAAGAGAGGGAGATGAGAGAGAATACAACCGAGACTCGAAGCTAGTGAACCAGGAAATCGTTGTTGGGAGGACGCGTAAGAGGCTGTTATACGACTTCGAAAGTAGTATTAGGCATCTGTAAGATCTAGAGGAGGACGAGAGAGAGAGAGAGAGAGGGAGAGAGGATCCTTCTTTCGAAGGATTCTGACCTGACTTTCCTACTTTTGAGCCAACTCGAACGAGGCCTCGTCCAATGCATGCATCTATCGAGTCATTCCACAATTTTCCTACACTTCTTTCCTTCCTCTTTCCAGCATATCGTAATATCTCTGAGACATGCGATATTTTGTCCGACGGTAAGCTTCATTATGCCATCCGCACAATGATGTCGAGGAGACCAAAAAAATATAGGGGGAGGTACAGAGGGACAGAAGAAGAGAGAGAACGAGAAAACGAGGGAACTGCAGCGTGTACTAGCTGAAATTTCCCAACATCGTGAAGAGACAGCGTCAACAGCTTTGTTCCCGGTGACAGATGAATTTTTTAATTTATCATTCGCGTTTTTTTTTTTTTTCGTCACTCGCGGACTTCAAGTGTAATTCGGAATTTCGTCACCTTTTTTTTCACTTTCAAGAGCGTTACCCAATTGTTAATTGCATGGGATTAACACTAGGCTTGGCCTTCCATGTTTCTTGGTTTCTTTTTCTCGTCGTCGTGAACGCCGCGGACTCGTCTTCCAAAAGTATTACGTGTTAGAGTCATGTTGAAATTGGGGAATTTTATTATGCCACAGCGTCTTTCCTCGTTGTCGGCTTTTCTCGCATCTGCCGGCTCACGAGATGCGCTGGTCTGTACTGTGTGTGGGTTTGTATGTGTGGGGAACGGTTGTTTGTATGTCAAAGACGTTCGACTTCCAGGACTGTATTCGTAGTAGCCAAGTGCCTCCATACTCGACATTATGTAAGCCCCTACGTGTACAAAATCGCTTGTAGACGAATGTGAGTATGTTTATACAGGGGAGTTGTGCTGAGGATGACACAGTCAGATAAGACGACACACCCTCAATGTCTTTTCAAATATTGGCGGTATACGAGTAACGATGACGTTCTATGGTCGGCCAATAAGTGTTGCTAGTAGCGAAATCTAAGCCGTCAGGGAACGCAAGCTTTTATGCAGTTGATATTTTCGTGATTTTGAAGTCCAAAAAAAACTGAACCCACTATTATCGGGTGCTAAGAATACTCGTCGAATAAGATTTTTTCTAATTCAACTAATTTATTGATAATCTAGGGTGATTTTACTTCACAAATGCTGCACAACGGATATTCTGACTCCAAAGTTTTCGTCACAACGAATAAACAAAATTTGCATTTACTTATGGGTAAGTTGGCATGCAAGACGTCGGTGTAAGATGTCACATGTCACGTACACTATGTCACCTTACCCCGCTGTGTATAAAACCGGATATAAAATCAGATTTTTCAGCTTATCGTTATAGGATGCCTGGCTGGATTAATGAATGTCCACTCGTAAGAGCTGGTCACGAAAGACATGCCCAAGACCATTGAAGCTGTAGAGAAGAATAGGATGGGTTGGTTTTTAGCATCCAAACATTTGATCGTGCCGCAGGCAACAGTTCATCTTCACTATAATAATGTTCCAGTGGATATTGATTGCTATAAACTAACCTTTAACCCAGAATCTAATGTATCTGAGCATTATTCGGTTGACTTGTGTAAGATGACATAGGAGAAGCCGGGGCATGATGATAACGCTAAGGTCATGTTCAAATAAAACAATACATATATGAGTCAATCAACTTTAATTATTTTTAAACTAATCGACATTTATTAATCTTTTAATTTTAGAAGGAGAAATCAGTCTTTCTGATTTGTACCATATAATAGATATTTTCAACTAAATCTTTATTTTTCCCACCTTATCCCGTATGCGGGGCAAGATGAAACATCGCTGGGATAATGATAGGACATGAATTATTCGCATCTTTCGCATATAAACGTGGATTCATTCTCAATACCATCAATTTGATAAGCCAATCATTTCAGTTCTATAGGATTAGTCCGAATAATCTTGCTTTTATATCAATTTGATAATTTTCAAGATCTTCTTCTACCCCTAGTAGAACGACCGGTTGAAGATGAACCAAATGCTTTACTGGTTTCATTTCACCCTTTCAAACGTAAATAGTGGTACGTTGTAAAGTATTCCGGATTCGCGATAACTTGTATTCATCTTGCCCCATTAGACGATAAACGAATTAACAAAAAATCACGCAATAACCTTGAGAATGTTTGACAAACGGTTCTTATTACATTAATAATTAGTACTTTCATTGTGTTTACCTACCTGTCTTGTCAAAAAATCGATATCGTTTTCTCACTCGAGACGCGTGCTTCCGCCACAGTTGATACTTTCACACTCATTCACCTCACTGCCCCTCCCCCCTCCAAATTCCAACGGGACCGCTGTGCTCGCACACACCGTTTAATGGCTAGGCTTAAGATTCATCTTACCCCGCGTATTCGTCTTGCCCTGAGTTCCCCTATGTATGTCATCCTAGACTGAAACATGCCATCTTACACACGTCAACCTACATATGGTTTTTTATTCTAGTGTCCTGAAACTGACTCCATTTTATTATAATAATAAAGTTTTATGGATGTACGCTTGAATTTGAATTTATAGGTCGTCACTTATTAAAATATATATCGTAAAAGAAAAAGTATGTCATCTTAAGCACAACTCCCCTATATATCATTTTTAAGACTACGAAAATATGTTCTACAAACTTTTTGAATTAAATTTTGAATTTAATTGCGTATGTGCTTTCTTTGCGATTTTTTAACTTGTATTATCCTCGTGAAGTGCACTTATAACGTTCCGTTGACACGTGTGTCTTGACACACCGGGTCAATTTGACCCAGATGGTAGGTACTTCATCCAGCCATCGACAAACCTTCGGTCGGTTTTTATTCATTTTTTGAATCAGGAATTCAGTTTCAATACTTCTCAGTATGTCTGCACAATTAAAAGTCGGGAAATATCAACTTAAATCATTGTGAAAAGTTCTTGATTATGTACAATTTTGGAGGAATGGGAATTTTATTAAAAATTCGTCCCAATGAAAATGACTCAGTGTGTCAACGGAAGGTGGAGCTGTAAATGAAAGATCCACTTCAACATTAACGTGAATGCCTTAGATTTTCACAAAAAGTTAAAAAAATAGGTTTGAGAGGATCAGTCACTGAAGTTAGCTGATTAAACAAACTTATTCTACCTTAAATGACTCGCAATTGCTTTTAAAAACCTCCCAGCGAAAAATAGATACACAAAAGAGAAAAAACTTAAAAACGCTGCTACGTACAGGAAACCTTGGAAAAATGTTCTCCCTTTTTTCCCACAAACGAAAAAAGATCGTACAACATAATTTTACAAAATAGTACATAGGTGTGATTCAGATTAGGTATCGATACAAGGCATTTTTCCTTTCGGATGTTACTTTTCTGGTCACCCTGTATACATAGATTCCATGTATCATATCGAAGGGACAAACATTTACCCGTGAAAATGGTACTTCGAGGTCGACGAAGAGCGTGCGATGAATATTACAGGGACAAGATATCGCAATGCACCCGTGGGTGTACTCGCCAGTATTTCCGAGGATGCATCGCGACATCGATACACGAGTTGATACGATCTTGTATAGATATGTACGCAAATGTTAAAATCGATGTCTCGCATTGTGAACGTGTTGCATATGCGATGTATATCGCGCATCGTCGTATTACTCGTGCTATGGCGACTATTATTATTATTGTTGTTGTTGGGTACTCGAGAGTTTGAGCTCTCACATGTTCTGCATGTTCGTTGCACATACTGTATGAGCAGATATATAGATATTACATAGTGATGCAGGGAATATACATTTTTTAATGTTTTAGGCTATGAGTGATTTCTTGATCCAAAAGTGGTTTTTAAGGGGTTAGGCTACTGTGAAAATTAAGAAAAATCGATAGGCCCTTGAGGCAATATAAATTGAAGAGAAAGGTCCAACTTACGGTGCATGAATCGCAGACTGAAGGTAAAGTTGTCATTACAACGACGTAACTGCTAGTAAAACTTTAACCCGTAGTGGTCATACCTCCTAAAAAATTACGTATCGGTCTCACTTGGTCCAGTCGACCCCACGCAGAAAAACAGTTGCGATATGCGTTCTTTTTTATGTATCGACTCAAATCTTGCGCGAGAATGAAGTTGAAGACTTCCTCTTTATAATCCAATAGTTTTTTCGTCTGTTTAAAATTTTTTCATATTGAAAAAACGCGAGGAAAATTTTCTTTGAAAAATTTGATGTTTTTTACTAAAAAATTCCCCAAAATTTCAATTTTTGAGGCGAAGCGAAAAAACTCCCTGGGTTCTACTCTCGAAATAGTATACTTAAAAAAAAAAAATTCCTTGCTTACAAATACCGCATCGTTTTTTGCTCGCAAACTAGAATATTTCCTCAACAACTGGCTCTACATTTCTGTTCAAAATTGTGTTGATTCCTGTTCGTCATCGTGATCGATAATTATATGGCATCTATATTAACGCAATTAAAATTATTTTCTGGCAAAAAAAGAATATAATAGTCCGTGCACGGATACTTACGTTGTTTAGCACACTTCGATGATAAAAAATAGATTTTTAGCACACGTTTTTTTTCACTTTTGGCACACTATGGTCACACCGGGTCTAGTTGACCCCAGCAAAAAAGACGTCCATACCAATCGATGTCTACCGACGCTCTGACGACACGCAGGCTTTCGAAAACCATTAGAATTTATTGTAGTTCCTTCAAACAACAACAGATGGCGCGACAGATTCCATTTTGAATCATATCTTGGAAGCTACATCAACTAAAAAATTGCCTGGGGTTATCTGGACCCAGTGTCACCACGATGGGTTAAACGCGTTTTTTTTCGAAACTATATTTGTCGAAACGGTGTACACGATTTCTCGACTTGTAATGAACGGATTGAATGGGAATTTGGTAGACTTATTCAGTGTAATAGTAGTTTAGTCTTGACCGACGTTTTTCTTCTCAACTTTTTGTTTTCTAGAGCTATTAACAAGAATATCATTCTTATCGAAAAGTCATAAAATTGAACCTTTTTGTTGGTTGAGTGAAACCCGATAACAAAAAAGCTCGGTCAAGTCTTAACCAATATTATCGATTTTAAAGAAAAACTCGATTTGTTTTTTCAGATTAACCAGATGGTCAAAATAGAGTACACCATTTAGGTCCTTACGTTCGAAGGTTCTTCACGACATTGTTTATAACTTCTTCAATTATTAATATTTTTACATGAAATTGCGTACACATTTTCATTATTGTACATACAATTAAATTTCCAAACGATTTTTTAACCCTCCTACCTTTCCCTCAAAAATATATATTTCTAAACCTGATTTTCGGATCGTCACAGTAGCCTAACCCCTCAATTCGAACTTGCATAGTTGTAATTTATAATTGGAGCTCAATTGATTAAAAAAATTGAAGCAGTGCATGTATTTTCCTCCTCCTCTGCTTATTACTCCATTTATTGTTTATTGAAAAACCGTGTCCGAAAATCACCAATAATAATCGGTATTTTCTGTTTACCCATCAAACGGTCCAGCATGTTCGGATTCGTCAAAAAATTGGCACAAAAATGCCACGTTCCGAAATCAAAAGGAAACATTCGCATGCGTAGTCGAATTTTCTCAAGCGTGCTACGCAGAGGCCTCTCAAAATTACCACATTTACAGTCCGGACACCCTGAGCGTGTGCATAGCTACGAACGATTTCAAAGAGATTCACGAATGGAAGGAAGCTGATGAGAAGTCACGCTGAATACGTAACGAGAGATGGTGCTACGTGCTGCTTATTCATCAACAAAAATTCTGCACCTGCCATCTATCTCAAGCTTACGAACAAACGTACCCGAATTTATGCTGTGTTTGCCCACCCTTAAGGGCCAGTCGTAGGGCTATGCGATAACTCAGGAATTCCGGAGCTGTCGCCTCGCGTTGGGTATTTGATTTTTTCACAGGCTCGTTTTAGTATCTCCGGACAAATATTCAGGGGATTCATGGCCAAGAATAAAACGATTCTTTGAACGATCGATCCGTGCAAGTTTTCCCAAAATCGATGGGCGAAACGTTTCGTCAATTTTCGCAGCACATCTTTAGTGCTGCTCTCACAATTTAGGAACTCGAATTCTTTGTCAATTCGATAGGCAATTTCTACCGAAGGCCTGTAAGCTTTCTTAAGGGGCCTTCTCACTTCAGACGCTAAAAAAGGCTATTGTAGTGATTTTTTTTTAAACAGTTTTATATTATAGATATTGATAGAAAAGTTGTTACACTTAATTAATACACTTTCGAAATACATACAAAAAATTGTATTTATTTAAGTCAGTATTTATAGACAAAAACAGTAGTCAAAAAATGTCCTAAAAAAATTGTAAGTCTGCGCTGTTGATGAAATTGATTAATTAATGGCTATAGCGCATATCATACGATTTTTAATATATGCAAAAATATCAAAATGGCGGACATTTTTCGAAAAAACATTTTAAAAACGTGTTTTTTTCACCGTTCGTGGCAAAAAAATAGTGAATATAAAAATTTAAAAAAATCCTTAATATGCACCATAGCTATAGTTGTAAAGGATATGTGGTTAAAATTTTAAAAGGATCGGTTCAGTAGTATCAAAGTTTTTATCAACAAGCCGTCGGAAAACGTTGTTTCGAGAAAAACACGTTTAAAGTTTGTTCGGGTTACATAAATACATAAAAAATTCAGAGTGTATTTATTATTATTATAAATTATTTTATTATAATTTTATTATTATAAATTATATTATTATGAATTATATTGTTATAACAGTGTATTTATTAAGTGTAACAACTTTTATAACAATATTTATAATATGAACCTATCAAAAAACTCATGAAAATAGTCTTTTTTAGCGTCTGAAGTGAGAAGACCCCTTAAGGAGTCTGCATAAGCTCGAAATTTCTAGAATACGTTTTTCAGTGCATAACTTTATAGCCCAGGGTATTAATTTTAATATGCGACGATTTTGTAAAAATTCCTAGAAAATAATCTAGTTATGGCAATTTTTTTGTAAAGGATCAGATAGCTTTGAGTTTTTTCCCGAAACTATGTTTTATAAAGCGTTTCATTTATTGTTTATTGAAAGGTAGGTACCTCAAAATGTATTCATCCGACTCACTTCAAATTCCGAAACAGCATAATTTACAACATTTTATATCGTATGATCGAGTGATTTTTCGATATGGTTATCTATTTGTTAACAACAGATGAGCAAAGTTGTTTTTTTTTGGTAAAAAATCGAACTTTATTCCTCGCCAATTTCGTAGGTTTGAAATTAAAAAAAAAAAAGTCTTACGAAAGTTTCATGATTATACTAAAAGTACACTTTTTATTTTTCATTTCACATACCCTAGCTACTTTCTTCAAATAATAATAATTTCATTGTTTATCAATACGTGTCAATAAAAAAGAAACTCAAACTAGCCGAGACTATGTATTGATTGTATGTAAAATCCTGAGGTCGTCGTCCCAATACTCTCTTCAGAAAAAAATATTCAAAACCCACCTGTTTTTTGAGCACCAAGTTTATGCAGACCCGTTATCGAAACAAACTAAATAAATACTGGTAAAATGAGCCCGAATGAAAATTGACTTTTCCGAGTGCTCTCGGCGCTTTTGAGTGCGCCATGTTGACCAGTCTTTACACGCGGTGTGTCACCTGGTACAGAAGTACACTGTTGAAAAGTCCCAAGCACGGAGCAGCATCGTGGAAAAATGTCGCGGAAGATTCTCACGAGAGCATTCTCTTCATCCCCCTGTAAATGTGCTCCGTTGATATATATACATATATATATATATATTTTTCTCTCGAAAGAACGAATTCCTGCTATCGTTTGCGAGCGAGCAATCTTCCGATATACAGGGTGTCCCAATACGATCCTCCAATTTTAGCACGACTGATAAAACGCAGGCCATGAAAAATAAAATCATTCCCCCCAAGTAACCCATATTCCTCTCACCACAATAATACTGTAAAAGAGCAAATAACATTTATCCGTGTCTCGTAAATTTCGTCGTAAAAAATGTATCTTTAAAAAACGTATTTTCTTTTTAATCAACAAAAAAATCGTAACCAAATCCCATAATTTTTTTAATCTAAAGATACTAAAAAATCGCCTCAAAACTGAGAACTTTAAAAAAATGTACCTTTGCTATTTTTAAAAACTAGTTTTGGGAAGAATCATGCAGCAGCGAGCTTTTGTTCCCCATAGAATGACATCCTGACTAGAAGTTTATTATTCTGACTAGCATTGTTAGAACTTTTCATCAGTTCTTGGCGTTTTCTATTCTTATTTGAAAAAATAATGTTCGCGATCGTTAAGGGATAGGAAGAAGTGACAATATATTTATAAATTCGTCATTATATTTCGTTAACGCCCGATATACGCTCGTTTTTTGCTACTATGGAAGAATGGAATAAGTTAACGACAGTAGAATTTTACTGGGAGGTGGCTAATACTTTTGGTGAAACCGATATATATATATATATATATGGAGCACCCCCAGTACATGGAGCTGATGTTATACACAGACTATAATAGAATCTACGAGGCTGTTCGTTTCCTGTCGTGGTTTGATTGTGCTCACGAGAAAGCTCTTCAGGTCGTGTCTCCTGCGCGTTTCTGCGTACCTATATATATTTATTTCTATATACATATACATATACATATATATATATATATAGACACACACGAACTCGCCTTGTCGCCTACTCTCGTCTCGAGCAAAATACTCGACATACCACGACCGTGTGATTTCTTTGACCAATTTTGTACAAACGTGTGCAAAAGTCTCTCGGCGGAGTTGTATGTACGTATATATATGTTAACCCTTTATATCACCGTGTGACAGTTCTGTAACAAACCATCTAAGAACTCACAAAATCCCATATTGACATTTAATCTTTTTTCGAATCAATGTCATACGACGACTACTCACCGTTTTGTGGTTACCTTTTGGTGTAATTCATGTAAAGAAAATGACGTTAGTTGGATCAAAATTTGTTCGAAGTTCACTTATCGCGAGATTGCAAGATTCGAGTATGCGGAAAGTTTGCGAAAATCGAAAAGAATATCGAAACGACAAACGATGTGTGGAAAAGGTGGTTTTGTGCTACAACAAGAAAAATAAGTGCTTCATAGCATTCCATACATCATAAAGGAAAGTTACGACATAATGTGACATGTCTGTCACACTCCCTCACTTGCTTTGTAACTAGCCCCCTGATTAGATCTGTCAAAATCCGAATACGTGTTCTTGGGTTATTAATTAAAAGCTACCATAAAGTCGGCTGTTTTTTCATTTTTACGCTGTGGAGTTATGAAGGATTAAACATAACGATGTTGAAGTTCGCATCGTTCGGATGCAACGAATGTTCTTCTTTAGTTCTCTTTTGATAATTTTGATAATTCTCCTTTTGATAATCTTTGATAATTTTCATTATCATCTAGGATATTTTCTTGTATATTTAGGCTGAGGATCTCTAATAAGGATCCTGAAAACGTTTTGGGTAATTCGAAGGGCAAGATGAGGGACAAAAAATGGACTACGAGACTTCCCTTGCGTTCCAACATCGTAAACTTCAATGTCATCAGTCATGACCCCTTTTCGATAAGAAACCATATGACGATTCTCCATGACGTTGACGTTGCATCATTCCCATGCAGCGAAAACTTTAATTTTTCCGTCGATTTAGGCTGCGGAAATCGCTCAAACGTTTCGCTAAGTATTCCCATTGGAAATTTACGATCGCGAATTGCAAAAGAAAAACTTTGGATAATGATAAGAATGAAGAGAAAAAAATATCGTTGCATTCCAACGATCCAAGCTTCAACATCATTAAATCTGGCGTTTCGAAATCTCCACCAAAATCGGTCGAATTATGATTTTCAACGACTCCCATTACTTACAAAAGACGTAACAATTGATGCTAAACAGGGGGAAGCCCAAAAATGTTAAACCAACGACTACTATTACAACAATACTGCGTACGTTACTGTACTACGCACAATAAAAGTGAGTTTGGTCTTATAGGGCATTCTTTACCAATACATCGATTGGTATACTATTTTTGAGTGATAAGAATCTTTGGAAGAGAATCCGACTGATTTTAGGCTTGAGGCTCTTCAGCGTAAATCCGTCAAGTTCATCCAAATCGGAATATGTTTGCACATCCGACAGGAAGTGCACATATTCCATGTATAACGCTTTTGGCCATCACTTTACAAGTCGTGTACCGTTTCGACGCCCAAATACGTAAATCCCAAACGAGATCTCGCAGTGGCTGTGCAACGACGAACAATACATGTATGATATCTCGGCGGATCGAGACCCCCTCGCGGTCTCTTGTCATCCGTGTACACCACGGCTCGCGAGAAAGACAAGTTATGGCATACTTCCTCGCGAAGTTTTTCACTTCCTGTCGAACCACGGCCTCGTTGTAACACAATAAAATAGTGATATTAACGCGGCGCACCACTTTGGCGAGACAAAAAACGATATTTTTGCATTTTCTCGAAGTATACATATCCAAAAATCCGTGAAAACATTTTCAAGTTAAAATATTGTAAATTGGCCAAGTTGGAGACGACTTGGTGAGAGCAAAACCGCAACGATTTAAGGATACTAAAAAATTCAATCGAGTTTTTCTTGGAACGACTTTTTTCGACCCATAAAGAATTCTATTTGATTAAAAAAAAGATCGGCCATTCCAGTAGCTATCGTCGCATGTAGTTGTTTTTTTAAATTGCGTATTTTATAAGCCATCGAATATAAATTAAAAATCGCAAAAATTACACTTTTTTAAACACTTCCTATTTTGGGAACTTAAAAAAGCAACGAGAATTACATTTTGACAGATTATGAAAGTTTTTTATTTTTCAGACGAACAATTGTCAGGCTGTCGAGCCAGCCTTTGGACCACATTTTCTTTATGGCTCTATTATACCTCAAAATCGTTTCTTTTCAATTTTTCTGAATACAAATTTGCACGAAGTAAGTTCAACGTATG
Organism: Ophion costatus; assembly: GCA_951751655.1. Taxonomy (NCBI): domain Eukaryota; kingdom Metazoa; phylum Arthropoda; class Insecta; order Hymenoptera; family Ichneumonidae; genus Ophion; species Ophion costatus. Next base: position 22,572,119 of record OX632363.1, read on the forward strand.
CTCAATAACACACCTTTTTTCCAAATCCCAAATAAATAATCTAGTCGTAAAAAATATCGAAAAAAACGACCCTATTCCGGCCCGTCACAGTGGTGTCCTCCCTTGTGTACCCATAAATACCTGCATTTCTCGGGTTCGATATCTTCCATGCTTGGGAATTTATTACTGGCGCTCGCAAGATCGCCGATCATTTATTGGCAATGAGATACGAATAGTGGGCAGCACTAGGCTGCGTATATTGAATTTTCGTTCTTTTCACACGTTCCCTCCTTTCACGAAATTTTCGATAACATTTCGGCACAATTGCGGACTAATTTCATTAATGGTGCGTCCAATTGCTTCAATGCAATTTGATGCATTGAAGCTGCAAACAATGCAGCGAATAACAATTTCTGTGCGTTGCTCGATTGTGTCTCCATGACTGCACCACAATACTTTCTGATGCCAGTTGTCATATATCAGTACTTTATGTTCGCCACAAAAAAAAATGGCGCGCAATTTAAAATGTCAGGTCACTTTGAGACACCCTTTACATGTGTGTATATGTATATGTATATGAACTTTTTTCGTGCATACGTCGAACACGCGTATACGGACGGGGAGAATAACCGTGGAAAGTAACGAGCTCGCCCGCGCCTCGCTCGCATCGCAGTGAAAGTGCTTTGTGGCTTATGCAAAGTATATGCTTTTGTTGGATTGCACCAGAAGAGCGAAAGATGGATGGAATGAACCGTATCTTCTCGTTTATTATTAGTATCGTCTTTTGCACACTGACGAGACGTAGGAGTTCATAAGTACGGCATATATATATATATATATATATATATATATATATATATATATATATATATATATATATATATATATATATATATATATATATATATACAGTGCCGGTAAGAAGTTTTCCATTACTCCGGGTAATTGCACATTTTTTTATCACTTTGAATAATGATCTCCGTGAACTGAGAAATGAAAAGAATTATATGATTCTGAAATAATTTCGCGATTATCCAAAGTGATTGGAAATTCAGCAATTATGCAAAGTGACAGAAAACTTTTGATCGTTACTGTGTACATATAAATATATATATATATATAGGCATGTCTTTTTGCACAGCTTCGAAATACATCGCTATAATAATTGCACGAGTTATTCCTCACGAATCCTCTATCCAGTTGTATTTTCGCAGGAACACTAAAATGGTACATCGTTTTATGTATACAGTAAAATTCCGATCATTTGGACTAAGTGAGAGCAATGGCACTCCGGATAATCGAAAATCCGGATAATCCATTTTATGGTAAAATGGAGGTAGTGTTAACATAGAATGACAATTTTATTGATACGTGTTTGTATTCGCACTAATGAACATACTAGTAGTATGTAAATACTAATAACATACCAATCTTATGCGAAGATTTTCGCCCGCCGCGCGCTCGGTAATGTCCATTACCTACGAGCCAGGAGGCTAAGGGCTACAGAACAAGAGTTATTTATATATGAACTCAAATAATGTGAGTATTTGCAACAATTGTTTTTCGCGCGAATAACGATGTGGAGATTTTCATGCAGAGCACGGGAAACAATATTTTTCAATGTTCAATGCCGTTACGCGATGCAATAACAATTGTTCCAAAGATAAAATCATAAGGGACAAACATTCGGTGATACAATGATGAAAATATGGAAAATAAAATGTATAAAAGAAACTTTCGTAGCGTTCCAACGATATAAACTTCAACAACATAAGATTCGAACGTCACTGTTCAAGTTCAAGGAATGGAATTCGAGCTTGAAAGAACTTTTCCTACGATCGGAAGAATTGAAAGAGCGAGGCGATTTACCCTTTTGTCCGTAGCGTTCTTTCGAAACTATTTTTTATAAAACTATCTATTCTTAGGATTCACGGCAAATTCGGATAGAGCATTGTTTATAACATTTTTATCGGACGACCGGATGATTTTTTAAATCCGTTAATCCATTTCTTAATAATAAATAGTTAAAGATGTTTTTTCAGTCGAAAATCAAACTTTGTTTTTCTACAGCTTGCGATTTTGTTAATTTTTAAGATTTCATAAAAATATCCGGTCATACGAGAGTTCAATTATTATAATACAAATACCTTTTTTTATTTTCCATTTCAGATCGACCTAGCTGGGGAAATCAACCTACACCGATTGCCTGTGCAGCAACGGTGGCACTTTGTCTAAACAATAGTAACTCCATTGTTGATCGATATTTTTCAATTAAAAAAAAACTCAAACCCGACAAGACGATGTATTAATTACAGTAGAGCGTCGATTATCCGAACGTCAGTTATCCGAAATGTCAATTATCCGAATGGCGATTTGGGTTATCCAAAATATCAATTATCTAAACAATAAATTTGTTCTTCCGAATGCTGAGTTATTCGAACGTTTACGCCCTATATATTGTTGCACGATGTATACATTGTTGTACGTCCCCTCCACTTTTTCGGTTTGCGCTCGCGCGCACTTTGCTTTTCGCTAGCAGTCTCGATTTGGCAGCAAAGAAACGAGCTTCCGTTGTGAATCAGAAGAAACTCGTCGACTTTTTCAAAAATAAATAGATGAAAACTCAAAAATGTACGAATGTTGATGATTTTAAAATACATATTTAACTTCGTTCTATATCGTTAAATGATGCAATGGTTGATTGCAATTCACCAAAAATGTACTTCTTTTATTAACATATTAATGTTCATTGTATTTTCAAATAAATATATTTTATCATATTAAACGAACCAACGTTCTTTTCGCCCACGGAATATTGCTGTTCGGTTATGCGAATTTTCGATTATACGAAAGGCACCCGGTCCCAATTGATTCGGATTATCGACGCTCTAATGTACGAGTAAAATCTCGATCTCGTCATCCCAATATTATTCTTAGAAAAAAAGATTACATAATCGACCTGCTTTTTGGGCCCCAAGCTCATGCAGACCCGTTAAGCGGATATGGTAAACGGCCCAGTTAATGACACTTTAAGAACGGCGGCGTCGGATTGCCGCTATTTATTCGGTCGTGATATAGCCAAACGGATAACTAAAGGTTATCCGTTAAATAATCCGTTAAATAATCCGTTAAATAATCCGATAAATATCAGCGACACACGTTAGCTACAAACCACGTACTATATTTAATTAGTGCACGACTATTTTATTTACTTTACATAAGAATATGAGAGGTATAGAAAATAAACAAAAAATAGTTATCAAAGATTATTTTGTTTCTTTTGTCGCTTTCTTTTTGGCTTACTTTCCGAGCGCCCTAACTCTTTAATAATACAACAACAACAATTAAACAATGAAAAAACACATCAGCGTTAGGTTAGAAAATAGTTTACGTATTAGAATTCCACAAATGATAATTGTTTAATTGTTGTACATTTTTTTCTGTTTTTTCCGTTCATAAAAATTAATATATTTTTCTTTAATTTATTATTTCACGGCGAATACGAATAACTAAGGAACGCGAATTGTTCGACGCAACAGGTGATAAATCGAGGCTCAACAACAGCGGCATAACCTCAATTATGTGACGCACTTATTGACACCGTAAATTTAAATAAATACCTAACCAAAAGTTAAATTGATTCTTATCTTTGCAATGGTCTAGTTTCTGCTGAAGATGTTGACATCATTTTTATGCCTTTTTATACTTACATGACGAACCTATTCTCCGGTTAGTTTCTATTCTAAGAATTTCATGTAAAAAAGTGTATTTCTCCAATAATTAAAAGTGAAAAACTCTCTTTAATTAGTCGGTAATTGGAATGTTATTCGACAAAAATTGTATTTGTGGCAGTCAAAAGTATACCGTCGGGGTCACAATCTGGGACAGTGTCAGTAACTGGGCCGTTTACCTTGCCCCATTAAATAGAGAGATTATGATGCTTTTTACTTGAAAAAATGCAATTCGTCGCTTTTAAACTGAATTAAGGGCGGGGTAAAGTATTAAAATCTTTTTTCATTTTTTTTCATTTTTTAAATGAATGCATAATATATCAAGAATATTGTGTTCAAATTTCAAGTCGATCGGAGTAAAATTGACGAAGTTATGAGTATTTGAGCGTCTATTGCTCCATGCCGGGTTTTATACCTGGGCGGCAGCTGCGCGGCGCGCTATTGCGAGTTTTGCGTAACAAACGCAAAAAGATGCTCTCGATCATCTTGATGGAAGCCTTTTGCTCTCCGGACCTGGCATCGACGACTTTGAGTGAGTATAAGAAAATTATCGAGTTTTATTTTGAATTTCTAAAAATTCAAAGATAATTGAAAAATCTGAAAAAAATCATACGTATTCAGAAAAATGAACGAATCACGAAAAAAAATTTGGTTGCGGGGAAATTTGTTGACTAATTTTTTTTTTTCATCATTTTGTTAATAACATTTTGGAATTATTGTTATGCAAAATTAATCTTTTGAGTACCTTTAATATGCATGAATTTTCTCAGATTTTTATGCAATCGAGAAGTGTTCTCAAACTTATGTGCAATGAGCGCTAAGCGACCAAACTCTTCTGCGTTTTTCAAACCGTTTTTCTGAGACTTGTCATATTTGAAGTCCGTGTGCACGATAACTCAAAAACTACTGGACCAATCGCTTTGAAATTTTGCATAGTACTTCTTCATATAATTCACCAGGTATTGTCGAGAGCTTTTTTGTTTTTTTTAATAATTACTAATTTTTCAACAACAAATTAGCCGATTTTTTTTAGCGACAATCGGGTTTTTGACTCCCAAGTGCTACGAAAAATCGAAAAATCGAAAAAAAAAAAATCCTTCCGTCATTACCTCGAGAAACATCTCCTTTAACAAATGCGTTTTGATTTTTTTGTTTCAGATGATTCTGTTGCGAGTTATGGTGCACACTGCAAACCAACTTTTTTTCGAGGCGCCTCCGGGGTTTAATTTTGACTCACTCAATTTTGAATATTTTGCAATGCAAATTTAGGAGAATGTTGTTCAAATGTTACTTTATTATATGTAAATTTTTCAATAAACGAACACTAATCGTTACGCCAAAAAAAAAATCTTAAAAACATGCCTTTTTTTCGCCGAATTAACTTTACCCCGCCCTTAACGAGGCTCGTTTCGTCTTCGCGTTTATTAAGTAGTGCCACGGGTGTATCTTATTTTTCCGATGCGTGTATGTGTGACGTATTCGGAATGTCTTGCCAGCGAAATGGCACAACTTGAGTAGCGCACGGCTCACGAAATTGCACGAGTTACGCCTCTTTTGTCGTCGACCTACGGGTAGGTATATAAACGTTCGCACCGTGAAATTATGATCGTACAGCCGCGAATTTCCGCGCAAAACTGGAAATGGAATTCCTCCGCTCGTAAAATCGGCTTCGATCGTTAAAATCGGATGGTCGCGACCAGTGAAAGGATTCGCGGCGTAGGCGCATTGGTTTGTTGAACCGACGGTCGTATAGAATTATGCTCGAAACGAGACAACGACGAAGACGGAGACGAGGAGGTCGACGACGATCGAGATTCTCGCGCCCGAGGGAGAGCCGGCAAAGCACGTTCGCGGCAGAACTTTATGGAGGCTCGGAATGCTTTTCGCGAAAAACACTCGCGCGCGGTTCTCCTCTTTGCACCTACACACTGACACGCGAACGACGAGACGGGCAACGTTTTATCGACGAGGTATTTCGGTTGCAGCGAAAATTAACAAAATACCCAAACGACGGCAGGGATCGAATAAAGAGTAATCGAGTTTCGAAATTGAGCTTCCAGAAGGGGGAAATACAATGGTTCACGTGCAGATGTAAAGAACAATACAATTGTGACATAAAAAAAAAGAAGAAAAGACAAATGTTTCCAAGTTAATAGAAGACGACCGTTTTGAAGTTCGTTAATTGGCGTTTGATGAACTGTCATATTTGTATTCATAGCCTCGAACAAAATTATTATTTGTATTTTTTAGAATTCCCAGAAAATTATTAGGTTGAAGTTTGCATCGTTGGAATGCAACGACAGTGAATGTTTCTGAATTAATGTACATACAAATAAATGTCCGAAAAATTTACTAATCATCTTAAGGATTCCTTCATAATTGACTTTTTTTAAATAACCCTGGTTTTCCGGACGTCGCAGTAGTGTAACCCCTTAAGAGGAAATGAGAACGTACGAAGAATTGACCTGTGTATCTATTTTTACGCCCCATATTCAAGTAGTTCTGGTGTGGAGATATTTCGAGGACGGTGGGATCCTAATGGAGATCACAGTGAAGAAGCCTAATATTTCTGGCCCATCTATATATATAGTCTATCTTGATTTGAGCTATGTACAGGGTGTCCCAAAGCTGAATGTGTTCCCTGAAATGAGGTGTTGGGGGTGAACTTCTGAGTCGATTGATATAAGCATGTGTAGGTCTCAGATCAATCCCTGAATTGTTATCAATGTTTAAAGGCGGGCCAATCAGCTGCGCTCAGCCGGCGTACGTCCGCGTATTGGCCCACCTTTGAAAATTAATAACAATTCAGGGGTTGATCTGAGACCTACACATGCTTATATCAATCGACTCAGAATTTCACCCCCAACCCCCATTTTCAGGGAACGCATTTAGTTCTCGGACACCCTGTGTATATATGTACATATATATACTAGTGTCGTACCCGGCTCCGCTCGGGTACAAGTCCGTTTTTCGTCAACTCATCCGAGAGCCTCCTTGTATACAATGTACGCTGTTCTTCCCCTAGGAGCGAGCAGGTGGAGATCCCCTGCAAAGCCTACGCGTCTTGACGATAATTTACTCTCGCATCATAAAGGAATCCGGAATTTTCCTTCTTGCGTCCAACGTCTTGAAACGGAATCTGCTCGCTGTATGCTGTCTTCGCTTAAATTTCTATCAAACCGGGTCACACGATGACGGACACTGTCTGCCACCAAACGGTCCGACCTCCGTGGAGCATTTTCCATTACCCTTTCGTCACCGATTGGCCGAATAGCTGATCTTTCTAAAGATGTTTGCGAGGCGAGTCTAGTCTCCCCTTATTCAATCGCGCTCGTGGATGTTTTTGCTGTCAAATTTTTTTTCAGCGGTTCTGACCTTTTTGTTCGACAAATTTGTTGACTACACAGCCCCCCGATAACCTACCGTGATTGTACGTAGCCTATAACCCCCACCGAAAAATACGCCACACACTGGTGAAAACCACATCAAGATCGGACCATTGGTTCGGCAGTTTATCCGAAATAGACAAAAAAGGACCTTCATTTATAGGTATAGGGAAGATGTATATATGGGGCATTCCACGCCATTTCGCCTACCCCGTGACCCCGAACATTTTTGGTTTTCCTGATTTATTTTTGTAAAATTGTACCCCTCGAAAGAAATATCCACACCAATTTTTAGATTTTTATCTCTTTCCTTTAAAGAGTTATAATTTTCCAAAAAATGTCGTTTTCCGAAGTTTTGGCAACGTTTAAACGCTGATAACTCCTGAACTAATTGAGATATCGACAAATGTCACCATATCATTTTCTTTAATTTTGACGCACACTTTCGTTAAAAAATATCAAAAAATCATCAATTATCAATGTCAACGTTTTCTATTGCTTCAAAAACGAAAATTATGTTTTTCAGAGATGATTGCCATTTTTTATTAAAAAAAAAAATTACTAAAATAGAGCGACCCATTCTACGATTTTTAAGACTAGTCTCATTGTGGGCCCATTTTTCCTTCTATCTTTTTCCGAATTAATCATATTTTTTTAGAAGACTTTTATCATTTGACTCTCCAATAATGCTATTAATGATTTTGTGATTTCCAATTCGGCTTCGTCCGGCCTAAAATGGTTTAAGTTTAATTTGTGCTAAATTTAACGAAAAAAAAAAATGATTTTTGATTCAAAATAATTTAGTTTGTGTTGCATGCATGCATATATGTATAGCCTTACGACAGCATTGTACAACGATAGTGGTATAGGAAAAGTAGTAATCTCAGTAGTAAGGGAACGAAAGAGTATATATATATATATATATATATATATATATATATATATATATAGGTGGCATGGCATGAACGAGGTTATGTGCAACGCGAGAATAATATGCCGAGTTCTTACGGTGCATCTATGCATACTGGCTGCCGCTTGCACTTCTCGTCGCCGCTGCTCGCAATGTCTATATATCGCGGTCGTAGATTTTAATCTGCACGCGGGCCGTTCGCCGCACACACAAACGCACACAAGCAACTATCCACAATTGCCCCTATGGACTATCTAGTCTCTCCTATCGACGATATATCGCTAGTCCAGACTTCGAACTCTGTTCGTTTTCGTTGCCTCTCTCGCGAATGCATAATTCGTCGAAATTTTTCGATTCTCGATCCACGGTAGTGAGATATTGCATAAATCATTGATAAATCTTTTGTCGTTATACGAATAAAATGTATCGTCGTAATAATGATTTTACGTAGCAATAGTAATGGTCGATGAAACGTATAGGGGATCGTGATTGGTGAAAATTTAAAACTTGAAAAATTCCGATGTCGGCGCGTTTGTCGGTCTCTCGGGAATATTTGAACAATCAATTTTATGTGGAAAAATACAAATCTCGCAAGAGGTTTATATTTGGATATTAAAATTTCACGTGCAATAAAAGTCGATGGTAAATTTTTTATGTCAATAAGATCGCTGTCGTAAATTCGAAAGCTTCGATATACCAAGTATCTGAGTGAGATTCACAACACATCGTGTATGTACACGGTATCTCTAAAAGCGACCTCCAGAAGGAAAATCTTGATGCCTCGTATCAATACCTATGATTTTGAAGTTCGTTCTACATTTTTTTCAATGTTTAATATTTTTGTTTTGCTGCGAAAGTCCCTCATACGTTTTTTCGTAATCTTATTAGAAATGTACAACTTCAATTTGAAAAAAAATCGTTTTATTATTATTAGTTTTTCCCTATCTTACGATCTTTTTTCATTTCCGAGAAAAAAACCTCTTTTTTCGAGATTCCTCGAAGTATAGATTTTTATTTTTCTCTTTTGTGTATGCACATTGTTCCCGATTTTTCACTCGCCTTATCGTTATGAAGTGTACTTAGCTGAGCAATAAATAATCTCGAGAAAAGCACGTTCGCAAAAGGGAATAAAACATTGAAAATTGCGACACAGAAAATCGCGAAGAAAAATTCTAAAAGTGCTTTTTTCTCACTATGTTGAAGTTTGCATCGTTGGAACGAAAATTCTATTTTATTTTATAAACGTCCTCGTTCTCATTATTAGAATCTTTTCTGATATGTTTAGGCTGAAGATCTCCAATAAGGATCCTGAAAAACGTATGAGTGATTTTGGACGGCTAAATGTGCCGATAAAAATTGACCTACGAAACTTTCGTTGCGTTCCAACGATGCAAACTCCAATATCATTTTTTTCCCAAAACTAACAAAGATCGTAGAACACCCACGGGTGTAATTCGATTAAGTATTGACGGAGGCATCTAGATTTTCCTTTTGGACGTCACTTTTTGGGCCTCCCTGTACATGATCAAAATCCCGACGCAACGAATTAAAAAATACGCATTACCCGTACAATGCATTCAAATGCTCAAATTACACTTACGACAAAGTAGTTTGACCTTTAAACTCATTGTGTCATAAATATCGGTTCTAAAAATTCCTTTTAAATCGCTTCTCAAGGCTCGAACTCCACGTACAAAATGAGTTTGGGTGTACTGAAGTTTTCCTGCGCACTAAAATTCCATGCTCCTCATTCTCCACGGAATTAATTTTAACGCTTAAATTCGCTACGTAAGTAACGAATTAAAAATCTTTGAATTCCGTGCACGAGGAATTGAAAACTTGCAATTGCCTATAAAATCAATTTCAACGCTTAAGTTTCACATTTAATCATCCGGATAATGTAGTAGCCGCGTCTATGTGGAAATGCGCGTATGTGTTCGTATACATAAACGAATAAGGACGCATACGCAAAGAAATGCACTAAGGAATAGCAGAGGTACTACGAGAGCTCGTGCGTGTATACACCCACGACGAATGAATGAGTTTTCACTTTCGCCGAGTTGCGATCGAGCCCCGTATGAACCCGCATGTACATACCTATATATATATATATATATATATAGAGGTAACCGCAGAACAGCATTATATCGTCACTCGTTTTGTCGACAATGTTCGCTCCCGTCTCATCAGATGCTCGCAGGCAATGAATGGGAAATAATTACTGAAGAAAAGCCTCTCGGCATACGTTGTTAATATAGCATACGTGATTAATATAATGAGATTTTGTTATATATAATTGTGCGAAGAGAATACATAATTGCCTGCGCAGCGAGTACGTATAATATTCTCGGCGTACATCAGAGTTGTGATTACACTTTTTTTTGTGGTGTACTGTTTGTTTCTCTTTTTATTAAGCTCGTGCGGGATTCCATGGTGGGATGACGAGCGATTTGCTCGACGATCAATTGTGGACTGAAGATTCGCGTGGACAAATGGTTACATCGTACGAAGGTTTTTTTTGACGCCCCATATTTGATTATTGTTATATAATATATATGCATTTTAATATTCCATGGAAATGTGTTACGGGGTTGAAGTTTGCATCGTTGGAATGGAAAGAAAATTCTTCTCATCTTATTTTTTCAGGTTTATGAGATATCATATTTTGCGAATTTCTTGCAGATGGCTAAGTGAAAATTTGCAAACAGGTTGCGTGATTTTTGGAGCTCAAATATGTCAAAGGAAATTTATTGCCAAGGGGGTGAGATTTCGCGGACAATTTTTTTTGGTAATTGAAAAAAAAATTCTTGCGCTGTAAAGTTCGTGAAATTTTAGTTATCCGGATAGTTTATTGCAGATTTTAAATATTTTTTCTTGTATAATCATTGGTTCATAAATGGACTATAAAAAATAATTGGAGAAATATGGAGATCTAATTTAGCAGGAATAAGCAAAAAAGTATAGACTCCAAGTACATGCGAAACTTTGTTTAATCACTTGACATTGAAAAGAAAGAATAATGAAGAACAAATATCGTTAAAAAACATACATTGTGCCAAATTTGATTCTGCAAAATGAAATCGTGCCAGGAGGAAACTTCGACATTGTTTTCTCGTTTATTCATAATGCGCGCATCATCGACCAAGTCGTTTTTATGACCGAACAAGTTATTTTGGTTTTTTAGTGTAACGCTTGTTCCATGGAAAAGGCAAAATGGAAAAACATACTACTGACGGGTACTGACGTACAGGCAATTAAAATTCAGACCTATGCATAGATAGCTTTGCGTTAACAAAACATACACGGAGAGAATTTTCAAGTAATTTTTACTGTGAAATCACAGTAACTCGGTGACAAATGTGCAATTCTGCAGGTTTTTAGGAAATAAATTATAAATTTTCATGGAAATGAATCAAAATTTACTTTTGCGTAACAGAAATTTAAAATATTTTCCAGAATTTTTACTGAAATTAATAGTAAAATTTCATGAAACGCAAAGATTACGACAATAAGTTAAAAAAGTGCTAATATAAATGAAATTTTTCAGTCGAACATTGAGAAATTTGCGTGTTTTCCATAAAAATTTAAAAAAGGAAGCCGTATACGTGAACGCAAGCTGTGAGAGCGTGCTTGTGTATGACGCAATATGACGAGCACGAACGACGCCAACCCGCGTTGCTTAGCAACAGCGGTACCGCGCATGCGCATTATAGTACGAAGCATGGGCCAAGAAAGCCTCGTGTCCTCGTGCAGTCTAACGTGTTCTACGCAGTTCTACGCAAGAAAACAAAGAAACGTGAAAAGAAACTTCGATAAAGGACGTCTACAATGGTACGGAAAGATGATATGCTAAAATAAGTAGCAATCAAGAACACAAATGTTCAGAAACGCCGATGAAAAAAGTATTTATTTAATCATAGAGAATTAATTTTTCGCTAGGGATTTTAGAAATTTCAAGTTTGTCCAGGTTATTTTTACTGTAGAAACTTGGAATTTTTGAGGCAGCCCATTGTTAAAATTCTACATGAGAATGTGTCAGAATTTTTACTGAAAGAAATGTAAAAAATTATGCTACTTGCTTAAACTTTTACACGAATGAAAGCAAGATATTAAAAGCTAGTGTCAATTTTTGACTATGTGCACATTTGTCACCGGTTTCAAATTTTTAATGTAATTTTTACGGAGATTTCACCGTAAAAAATACTTAAAAATTCTCTCCGTGTACTTGCTTATTTATCAGCTTTAGGAGCGACATAAACGAATGAGAAGAAAACGTGCAGTAGTCCAATTGTTCAATTACCTTTTCATCGCTTTTTTCATCAGTCTCTCCCTCTCCCATAAGAAACTGAGCTAAATCGCCTGAGCTTGAATATTTCCTTTCCCTGGAAACAATTCTGTAGAAAAACTTCTGGAGGCTTCCAAGTTGAACCTTCCACTAACCATCTACTGAAAAAAACTGTCATGACACAAAAGATGCTATTTTGAGATAACGCATCAAATTTGGCATTCTCCATATTCGCGAGGCCACTGTGACGTCAATATTTTTACTTTAACTAGCCTGCAATGATTTTATGTATCGTGAAATGTATTTTCCTTTTTTTTAATTCTATAGCATACTTATTTTAAAACACCATTTTTTGTGCTATGACAGTTTTTCATGTACGAGCGATATCTACGTCTAAAAAAAACCATTATTCTTCATCATTGAATAATGGAAGGCTCTTCGATAATTACCGACGATCTTCCTTCAATTCGACAATTCCCGAAGAACGAGAAAGGCAGATCACTCTCGAAATAATTCGTTGCGAGAGGTTCGCTCGTGCAGATGGTACAGAGCGATCCTGGTGACACGATTAAACGGAAATATGTCGATTAATCGACTTGAGTAGGGTTTCGTGGTGAGCGGCAACCTTTTAACGAATTGTATGTGCATGGGCATTATAACCAAGTCGAGTATCGCCGACATTGCGCATGTATATATATATATATATATATATATATATATATATATATATGAGGTATTCCATCTGAATCCGGTGGACTTTTTCCCTGACCCCCGCCAATTCGATTAATTTTTTTTTATCTGATTCCATTGACTCTAAAAGACACCCAGAATTTTTTTTACATTTTTCGAAACAACCCTTAGTGAAAAAAAAAATCCGAAAAAACGCCCCGATTTAAAAATCTGAAAAAAATCCCAAAAATGCGCGATTGAATGTAAACATTTTCAAGCTATCACTCGCAGTGGAAGTATGATTTTTTCGTTAGCAGTAAAAAAGTTCTGGTATTAAATTCAATTGAAGTCGTATTCAGCACAGATAAAATCATACTTCCACTACGGGTGATAGCTTGAAAATGTTTACATACAATCACGCTTTTTTGGGATTTTTTTCAGATTTTTCCATCGAGGCGTTCTTTTGCGAAAAAAAAATTTGGCTGAGGGTTGTTTCGAAAAATGTAAAAAATTCAGGGTGTCTTTTCGAGTCAATGGAATCAGATTTGAAAAAATCGAATTGCCATGGGTCAGGGCAAAAATCCACCGTATTCACGTGGAATACCTCATATATATATACCTTTTATTGCATCTTTCGCGTCTTTCCCAAGAGTGCATTTACATTTCTATAGTTTTGGCTCTGTCGCTCTCTCGCTCTTTCTGTCGTTCGTTCGGCACGCGCTGATGACTGCCACCTTGGCCATAAATTAAATTACTTCGCAGCACCCCTCGAGCGCGCGTGTAAATGCCTCGCGACGTCGTTTTCAGCAGCCTCTCTGCTCTTGCATTAGAGAGTTTCTCTCGTCTCTTAGCGCTCTCTCTCTCTCTCTCTCTCTCTCTCTCTCTCTCTCTCTCTCCCTCTCTCTCCCTCTTTTAAACCCAAACACACACACACACACACACACGCACACACACACACACACACGCACGCACACACACACACACACACACACACACACTCACACTCACACTCATATATGTAGCACAGTTACATACTCCTTTTTGTCTTGATGTACATACCAGGTGTCTCAAAATAACCTGACATTTTAATTTATTACTAAAACGTATTATCTGTTCGAAAAGTACGAATATTTTTGTTTCAATATAAGGTACAGACTTGGAGGTTATGTGTGGAACACAATATCAAAACACGTCTAACCTTTATATCTGTCAAAAACAACCAAATATGCAAAAGGCTGATAACGCCAACATACGTTGGGGACATGGGTACCGACATAACAAAAAAAAACTCGAAAATCGAATGTACGTAGCCCGCGAAATTTGAAAAGTCACCTTATTTTTTGAACAAACCTCGTATATAGATTTGTATTTCGCATACATTATTCTTAGTTTATTTTCTAAATCTTTAATTCCCTATTTTAGTTCCAAAACTTGTATTCTAAATATTCAATGAAGAATGTTTATTTCCGAATGTCCCATGCCAAATGTTCTTTTTTAAATTCCATTACGGTCATGCCAAATTTTGAACGCAGCGTGAGTCGTTCATTTTCCAGGACCTTTTGCTACTTCACCTTATCGCTTTTTCACCCTTTCTCTCTGTCTCTCTCTCTCTCTTTCTCACCTACTCTATCACTCTTATCCCTAGTATAGATTAGCGTGCCTACTTCTCGTAGATCTAAACTCTTCTGAATGCAGCATCTTTGCGAAGGAAAAGGAGCGGAAAACGAGGAAGGGCGGGGGTCGTTGCGGCGGGAGAGAAGGGAAGGCGTTACCGCGTCTCTCTAATCGCGAAACACTGCACCAAGGTGGATTCTCTCTCTCTCTCTCTCTCTCTCTCTCTCTCTCTCTCTCTCTCTCTCTCTCTCTCTTCCCCCCTCCCTCTCTATCTCTTCCCCCCTCCCTCCCTCTCATACCTCGCTCCATCCGCTAATCTCCGGCCATTCCAGCAGGATGATTGCTCTACGAAGGATCTTCCTGTACTTCGCGTCGAGTACGTCGTACATACAGCATGCCGAAAGCCCGGCACTGTATAGCGGAGCAGGAAGAAGGATTTCGCAAAGGATGCCGACCAGATCCTCTTGAGATTGTCTATATAGGAGGCTGGTATAGCCAAGGCCTACGTGAGATTTAAGGCCTTAAGCCACTGTAACGGGTATAAAATCATGTGCGAATTTAACAATTTTTTATTCCTATAAAAAAGTGATTCATCCATAAAATTAATTACACATCTATTTAGTATGAATATCAATCTGTTAGAAAAAATATATATATTTTTTGTCGATGTACAAAATGGCCGACTACTCGAAACTTCTCGAAACAGCTTTTTTCCAATTGTCGTGACAAATAACTTCAACAATTTTCACTCGATTTGCTTCAAATTTAAAAGTTATGTTCCTAATTGCATTTCGCAGAGAAGTACGGACGGAATTTTTGATTAATCGAAAACTTTTCATTTTATGAGCAGTTTATGAGCATTTATAACGACATTTTTCACTGAAAATTGATTTCTTAATTAAGTACAAATACCTACAACTTTTGAATAAAAAAATATTTTTAAAGTTCCGTACGTACTTCTCTCGGTATTCTAATGTAGATTGACGAGAATTTTTGTTTTTTGTTCTAGGTCAAAAACTGTAGATGCTAAATGTCACGCCGCGGAGTGCCTAAAAAAAAAGGTAAAAGAAAAGAATAGGAGTCGGCCACTGGTACATCGAGAAAAAAAAGATATATTTTCTAACAGCTTGATATTCATATTAAATAGATGTGTAATTAATTTCATGAGTGAATTACTTGTTCATATGAAAAAAAATTGTTAAATTCGCACATGATTTTATACCCGTTACTATAGCCTAAGGCCTCAAGCAACTCAAGCATCGCAGGAAATTATTATATTGTTTTTACGTCCGACAGGAATGGACATAATTTGTAGCGAGAAATTCGACGATGCATTGCTGAAATGTATTTTGGATAGCAATAAAAGTGAAGAGATTTGAAAAACATTAAAAAGTCTGTTGCATTCCGACGCTGCAAGCGTTCGTAAAACTCGATTTCTGCAGAAATCGGAAGATCGCTATTTGAAAAGAAAAACGTGTTGAAAAATGTTCACTATCGAAGGCATTGGGAACATTGGCTTGCAATAGTAGTAATATCAGAAAATTATTAACGAGTAATTTGAAGAGTATGTGGCTTCCGGATGGAGGCCGTGTTGAGAATCAGCGTTGTGCCGACGTTTCGCAAACGTTACAGTCTGCATCATCAAGGCTGAGAGCTCCGATACTGAAGCTCCCGTGTCTCAGGCATTCCTTATATAGTTGCAGTCATCGTTCCAGATCACTGCACCAGCCAATCAAATGTTTTAATTGATCGGCCGGTCAATTAAAAAACCGGGAGGACGGTGTGCCAAATGGGATTGACGTGATATCCACCATCTCTGTTTAGATTGTCCGGATGTTTTCGGATTTCCAAGCCTTCTCGGTGTTTCCTAGAAAAATAGCTGTTTGCTGGGGCCAGACTTTGGGCTTTATCGAACTGAATGGCATGACCGGTCTCCATCCAATGCTCGACCAGGGCTGATTGTCCAATGTGGCCATATTTGATACACCGTTGATGTTCTTTGATCCGTGTACTGGTCTTCCTCCCGCTTTCTCCTATGTACACTTTACCGCATGAGCAGGATATCTTGTACACTCCTGGTGCACTTAATGGTGGTCTTTGGTCTTTTGCACTCGGAACCACTTGTGCTAGCTTCTTCTGAGGTTTGAAGATGACTCGCACGTTATGTTTCCCAAGGACCCTGCCTATGCGATCGGTTATGCCCTGAAGGTATGGAAGGGAAGTTGTTGCTATTATTTGTCCTTCATTCTCCCCTTCAGGTTCTGTTACCGTTTTCGGATCGGCTATTTTTCTTCTTAGTTGTTTGATCGTTCTTTCGATGTTGCCTGGTTTGTAGCCATTATCTCCTAAAGCTTTGCGTAGGTGCTCTAGTTCATCGTCGAGAGAGTTCGGTTCGGAGATCGCTAGAGCTCTGTAGACCAGAGAGCTTATGACCGATTGTTTTTGGGAGGGGTGGTGATGGGACGTAGCGTGGAGATATCTATCCGTGTGCGTTGGTTTCCGGTAAACTTTGTGGCCCAAAGTGCCATCGTTTTTCCGTTGAACCAGTACATCCAGAAAAGGAATTTGATTGTCCTGTTCTATCTCCATGGTGAATTGTATGTTTGGGTGCTGGAAGAAAACCTCAATCATTTCTTAACCTTCCTCAACTCCCAGCACCCAAACATACAATTCACCATGGAGATAGAACAGGACAATCAAATTCCTTTTCTGGGTGTACTGATTCAACGGAAAAACGATGGCACTTTGGGCCACAAAGTTTACCGGAAACCAACGCACACGGATAGATCTCTCCACGCTACGTCCCATCACCACCCCTCCCAAAAACAATCGGTCATAAGCTCTCTGGTCTACAGAGCTCTAGCGATCTCCGAACCGAACTCTCTCGAGGATGAACTAGAGCACCTACGCAAAGCTTTAGGAGATAATGGCTACAAACCAGGCAACATCGAAAGTACGATCAAACAACTAAGAAGAAAAATAGCCGATCCGAAAACGGTAACAGAACTTGAAGGGGAGAATGAAGGACAAATAATAGCAACAACTTCCCTTCCATACCTTCAGGGCATAACCGATTGCATAGGCAGGGTCCTTGGGAAACATAACGTGCGAGTCATCTTCAAACCTCAGAAGAAGCTAGCACAAGTGGTTCCGTGTGCAAAAGACCAAAGACCACCATTAAGTGCACCAGGAGTGTACAAGATACCCTGCTCATGCGGTAAAGTGTACATAGGAGAAACCGGGAGGAAGACCAGTACACGGATCAAAGAACATCAACGGTGTATCAAATATGGCCACATTGGACAATCAGCCCTGGCCGAGCATTGGATGGAGACCGGTCATGCCATTCAGTTCGATAAAGCCCAAAGTCTGGCCCCATCAAACAGCTATTTTTCTAGGAAACACCGAGAAGGCTTGAAAATCCGAAAACATCCGGACAATCTAAACAGAGATGGTGGATATCACGTCAATCCCATTTGGCACACCGTCCTCCCGGTTTTTTAATTGACCGGCCGATCAATTAAAACATTTGATTGGCTGGTGCAGTGATCTGGAACGATGACTGCAACTATATAAGGAATGCCTGAGACATGGGAGCTTCAGTATCGGAGCTCTCAGCCCTGATGATGCAGACTGTAACGTTTGCGAAACGTCGGCACAACGCTGATTCTCAACACGGCCTCCATCCGGAAGCCACATACTCTTCAAATTACATAAAGAGCCGTGAAAGCCTTAAAACTAAAATATTAACGAGTATTTTTTTGCAATGTGTAATAAATTATTAGAAAAATGTTTTTTTCTCTATGTGGAGTAAATCGTTGATTTACACTTTTTTTCATTAGATATTCTGTTTTCAATTTTGTGGTAGGCTTTGTTGGCAAAAGTGATTGCAAAACAATGATCGTAACATTTTCGATACGATTGATTTCGTTCAGACCGGTGGGCATCTGAATCATCGGACGACCAGTTTTTTAAAATACTACCCGAAAATTCAATCACAGGATTACCATAAATGCTGCAAAAATCATAATTGTTTGGGAAATTCTGATTATCATCGAAGCAATTGTTTCATCAACCAATTTCTCAACAACTCTCCAATACTGTTACGATTTCGATTGAATTTTTGCAATATGTTCAGTATGATTGATCTCTTGCAGACTTTTTTCAAACCACAATGTGCCCAATTCCGCGCCTACCACTTTTTTTCAGGCATCTACTTATAGCACAATCTTTAAGGGGGGAATACCTTAAGGCGAGAAAAAGAAATTGCTGGGATTAGTGATCTTTTTTGTAAAGAAAACGTTTCTTTACTATTTTTGAGATTCAGGATATGTTTTATTACTGCTTTTGGCTATTGCGTAGTTTTTAAAAATTAATCGTTAAAAATGACCAAGGCACAGTCTTCGAAACTGCATTTTCCGAAACTGGTTGAAAAACTAATCGACCGATTCTGATAAAATTTGGTCGAAATCTTTCCAACCTTATTGTCTACAACATGACCCTAAATGGTTTTGAAAATGAAAAATAAAAGTATTTTTTGACTGCATAGCGTAGCCACTATTTTCGGAAAATTCAATCTTTTCGTTTCAACGCGTACCACTTTATCGATATTCAACATTTTTCATTTTTTCTTGGTTCATATTCTGCGTATGAATGTCGACGGAAGAAAAATCGTCGTTGATTTTTTCTCCGATTAATCCCGCCGACGCTACGTGTCACGCCGTCGACACCATCCACCTTAACCCCTTCAGAAGACCGTGCCATACCCCCGCCACTTTGAAAATTAATCAAAACGTTCAAAAAAATACCATCTAATGGCCAAAAGTAGTAATAAAAAATACCCTGCGTCTGAAGAATGGCGAAGAAACCTTTACTTAAAAAAAAAGTTATGAAAATCGGCACTTTTTCCTCACCCAAAGATACTCTCCCCTTAAGAGAAGAAAAGCTGCTTACGGTTCGTGCCGAGAATTGTTTCAAACACGCAGCGCTTGGCCGATTCAACCTTGTCTTCGTTTTTCCACCGATTTACCATTTTAGTGTTCGTCATTTTTTCCTCCTTTTCGGTCCAGCCGATGAATCAGTGGAAAAGTGGGTCGAGGAGTATTTCCTTCGTCTCGTCGTTTTGTTTTTTTTAGAGAAACTCAAGGGAATTTGGCTCGAATTAGTTCGAAAAGATAATTTTCCTCGCGTCATTATTTGCAACATCGATCATGGAACAAACACGCTGCATTCGAATAATCTCGGATTACTCACGGGCTTTGTCGTCGGCTGGAAAGTTGATTTCTGTCGGTTGTTCGCCGAGAAATCCGCATCGCCGCGACGCGAGAGTCGATACGCAGCTTCTTTCCTGGAAAAGCCAAGAGAAAGAGTTCTATGGGCTCACGTGTATCAGACGAGCGTGCGACGTGACGTGTATCCGTATAAGTGAACATATGGCACGTGTGCCCCGGGTACATTGGACATTCCAGGCGAAAACGACGGACCGCCAGCGTGTTTTCTTCCCGACCTTCAAACGAGCAAAGTACAATGTCCTCCAGCATCGAAATATACCGAGAGCCCTTACCTCTTTTGAATTTCCTCAGAAAAAAAAGAAACTCCTAGAAAAGAAAAAATAAAAACGTATTCCTTTTCACCGTCGTGTGGCAACACAGCCTGAGCAGATGGTGGGACGGGTGACCGCTCGGCCGCACAAAGAGAGAATTGGCGAAGAGCATCCCTGGCTAACGTCATGGCAGAATCACCAGGGAACTAAAAATAACGTACGAAATATCCTCACAAAGGTCCACGAAGCCACACAACGCGACAGAAACAAAAATAAATATACTAATTCCAAAAACCTACGCGATTATTTTCATTTGAAAAAGGAGAAAAAAATAATCGTCACTTGTAGCATCCATTGTTGCATTATGCAGCTAAATCGTCGATGGAGAATTTCGGGTTCAAAGAAATTAAGATGGCAATGACATTTGCAAAGTTTCGAAAATTAGGACGAAGCAGTTCGCTGACTGTTCGTTCCAAAAATAATTTGTAGACGGTCGATGCTCGAAGTTGGAGCACTTGCGTCGTCGGCACTCTGTATATGCGGCATATAGCGGGTGTCCCAAATGGCATGCTAACGTTTGAGATGCTAACTTCACACACGTGAGGTAACGTAGGTTAGATATATTCCTAACGAGGCAATCCATCAACCCCCTTAAGGCTTTGCATCGACCTTCCTAACACCCTGTATATATGATTTATATATGAAAAAGCATGACAGGGCGCAAAAGATGAACTGGCATGACGACGTCGCTTCAACGTCCATTAGCGAAACTCCCGCGTCTGCTGTGTGTTTTTAAACGTTTTATGGAGTCTTGCGAAAGTTTGTGCACATGTATAATGTTATAGATATATTCATGGCTTTGACGAGATATTCGATAAAACTTTCATAATACACACGTGCCATTACAAATCTCCCCGGAGATAACGGACATTATATACACATATATGTATATATACACATATACGTGAGCAAAAAATATTTTGAACCTGTGACATAAGTATATATTTCAGTATGTATGTTCGTATATGTAATATTCGATATCATAACGATTGGCCGTTTTGGGGACAGTCTTCAAAGTCGACTGTGTTCAAAATGACATTTGCTTATATATATATATATATATATATATATATATATGCGTATAAGCTTTCTTATTAATTGTGACCCAGTTGACGACCGGTGCCACTGCCCCGGGGGTCCATGCGATCCTCAGGTGAAAAGAGCGAGATCCGCGCGATCGCACGCAGAAAGATAAGAAAGAAAAAAGAGAAAAAAAAGTGGCGTCTTTTACCATCGCCGGAGAACGAGAAACGGAGACGTGCCGCGTTTCGGTTCTTTGACCCTGCGCGCGATTCATTTGGATACAGCTGACACTGTTGGTACGAGATTTAATTATATTCCTATGTCATTTCAACGACTGTTCGATCAATCATTCGAGATCCTGCCGAGAGTCTTGCACTCGCCCGGTGTAGAATTAGTCGTGACTTTCTAACGGCTGTCGTGTAATACGAGGAACAGGAATTGAAGGATCTCCCGGTCCGTATCTCTCCTTCATCTCAGCGCAATCTTCCGGGCTTTTTTCCCCTGTCTTCCGGTATACAAACGGAAGATTGATACTCGATTGAAGCGCGTATTTGTTGGTGGTGGACTCTTTGGGGAGACGAGGAGTTGGAGCCTGTTGAACAGGATCGAGCCTTACGGGGATACTTCGAAGGTGAACTTTTGTCGGACATGGTATTGCAAAAAGAGTGGGGGTGTCACGTTCGTCGGTGAAACGCTTGGTCTGCCGCAATAATGTGTTTCGGCAAATTTGGAACGAAGGAAAAAAAACGAATGTTGGAGGTTTTTAAGGATGTTGAGTCCCTATGAAACATATTAATGTTAATTGTTCAATAAATAGCTTCTTAATCGTCATGAAATTTTTACACGACCTCCTGAATACTTCATGTAAAAACATACCAAATTTTCAGAATTCTATCGTCATTACTTCAACCTCCTTAAGGGTTAAAATAAAAAATGATAAGAAAATTCTGAAAATTTGGTATGTTTTTGTATGAAGTATTTAAGAGGTCGTGTTAAAATTTCACGACGATTAGGAAGCTCGTTATTAAAAAATTAACATTTTGTTAAGAACAATTTTTAAAAGAAATTTAAAAAATTTATCAATAAACTTCGTTTTGTTTCCGTTGCTTTCAGTATATTGTAGATATTATAAAATTGAGAGGTCAAAAAAAAACTTATTGCAAAGTTACATCAGTTTCCATAAAACAACATTTAATTTGTGAATGTTGATTGTTCAATAACGAGCTTCCTAATTGTCATGAAATTTTTACACGACCTCTGAAATACTTCATACAAAAACATACCAAATTTTCAGAATTTTATCATCATTTGCGATTTCGGACTCAACATCCTTAAGGAGGATGCGTTAGCTTGAAATTTGAAGAATACTGGTCCTGCACTGCATAGTTTAAGAGTTTAGGGTCTTCACTTTAATTAGCAACAGAGATTTTGTCACGGATGAAAAAATTGAATGGGTTGTGATGATTTTTGTGAAGACCGCCCAATACGCGACGGCGAACCAGCCCGATGCGATTTGCCGTTTTGTTATTTTCATTTTTGTATTTTTGATTATTTCATATGTTTATCCATTTGTCAATAAATAATTTTTAAAGTTGTTTTTTCTTTCGTCGAAAGACGATATATTATTGTTTACGGGTTTCCATTTTCGCAATTTCGGAAATAGCAATAGTATCCCGTCGTACGAAATCTTTATTATTACGCTAAAAGTACACTTTTTTATTTTCTATTATTTCATTTATTATTATTGTTTGAATAATAATAAACTTCATCGTTTATCAATATTTTTCAGCGGAAAAAGACATATACTAGACAACACTAGTATGACGTACAAGTAAAAGTACACTTTTTTATTTTATATTATTTTATTTTAATTATTATTATTGTTCGAACAATAATAAACTTCATTGTTTATCCATATTTTTCAATGAAAAAAATTTCATAGTAGGCAAGAGTAAGAATTAAGGCCTTAGGCCACTCGAGAGGCCGAAAAAATAGGGTTTTTGGTGATTTTTTTTCAGAAAAACTACAAATTAAATCGAGATTGCAAAAAAGGGTGTTTATTATACATATCAGTGACTGTATGCAATAATTTTTTTGCAGCGATTAATTTTTTGCAGCGAAACAAAACTCAGACAATTTTCAACCGATTCACTTGAAATGTTGAATATATCTTGAAAAATACATTGTCTATGGAAGTTCGTAGGATGTTTATATTGCATAGTTCATTTGTCATTAACAATTATCTGATGATTTTTTAGGCAAATTTTTCACTTTCCACTTTAGAAGTGCGCCATTTGGCCAAAAATCAATATATCGAAAAAATCTTACGTACTTCTATAGCAGTTATTATATATAATCGAAAAAAAATCATTCGCTCATTATAATTCAAAAATTACAGGAGCTCTTTGTCCGGCCGTGGACCCTGGAAAAACAGAGACGTCATCGCAAAAACGCTGCACAGCCGGCATTTTGAAATGAATCGCTTCAAAAAATTATTGTATACAGTCACTAATATATATGACAAACACGCTTTTTGTAATCTCAATTTATTTTGTAGTTATTCCGAAGAAAAGAATTCCCAAAAAGTCTATTTTTTTCCGCCTCTAGAGTGGCCGAAGGTCTTAATTATGTGTAAAATCCTGACCTCGTCATGCCAATACTCTTGTCCGAAAAAACTATTAAAAATTGACCTGTTTTTTGGACCCCAAGCTGACTCGTTGAGAATGCGCCGGAGATTGGGCCCAAGCAAACCCGTTCATACGAAATCAAGTCCGTATTCGACCAATAACTCGTGCGTATTATTTCAACCTACTTATCTCGATTCAAACCTAAATCAGTGCGATTGAACGTGCTTATTCTGACGCAAAATAACAGTATAGCTATTGTGTTCTTTTTTTTCGAGAACAAAAAAACATGAAGCACGTTTCGTGTATGGGGCTCAGTGAAGGAAAGGAGAGGGCGAGAGAGAGAAAAAAAAACGTGCAACAAGAGTTCAGTGTCGATGTCGCACCTGTCCTCGGGGAGCTTGATCTCGTCTCTCATATATATGACTCCGTTAAACGCGAATTCGCGGCCACGCATGCACGATTCGCGCACATGCAAGAAATGTGCACGACATTCGAAAGTTGCCACGCTGCTTTCCGCTCTTCTCTTTTCTTGATCTCACTCGTTTTTTTGTCCTCTCGTTTCGCAGGTTTTTGTCTTTTTTGCCCTGCTCTTCGTCTCCTTTACCCCCCCCCCCCCTCCGGAAGCGATCGGGACGAAGGGCTCGCGTGATTTCGACAAATTGCGCCTCTTCGATTTCTTTTTCGCAAAATACAAATTCGTACTGTTTAACGGGGTATCCCTCTGTGGAAGCCCAATTTGAAGGGTGAAAATGATGATTTTTTTCACACTAACACATTGGTTGGAACAAATTTAGTTTTTCCCAGCATGTTGTACACATGTTTGTGGTTACATTGTCATTTTTTCGAAAGAAAATCTGTTCAGAGTGTTCGTGGTGCTGCAGTTGGCGTTGCAGTCCTCCAGCGGAGAGGCCTGGAACGTCGAGATCTCAACCAAATATATCCAACCTGCTATAGGTTCGCAATACACCTTTCGAAATTTCGAAAAATACGAGAAATGACAGCTTCTTCAAAGAAAGTCTCATTTTTCTCGTGAAAAACAGCATGCTAAAGTCATTGTTATTAACAAATGGTTCGTCCGATTAAAAACGCGGGCTTAGGATTTTAGAACTGCCAAAAATAGCAAAATTTCTGCATGTTCAAGTTTTTTTCCTTTTAAACTCATCTATCAGAATAGATGAAGTGCAAGGTCTTATTATTTGGAGAAATATAATGAAGATGACAAACCGTCGTATCACCCGCGACTTGATACTTTAGTTTAAATATCAATATTTTAGAAAAAAAAGCATAACTTTATATAAAGAAAAACGGAACGAGAACTTCGATCGCGATTTTCTCGTAACTACTTTTTCCGATCATGTCTTAGCGAATACTCGAAAACTTATCAACCGAATTACAATTTTTTAAAAACATCTTTGTAATCGCAGTGACTAAGACTGTACGTAGCCGACTTTTTAAATTTAGGTCATTACTATTTTTAAATATTGCTTGAGTACAAAAATGGGCCTTGAAGATAGAAAAAAGTCCAAACTGTCGGCATTTTGTGAAAAAAACCAAAATAAAAAAACCGGCTACGCATAACGATAGCTACATTTGTATAGATATCGATAAATTGTTGACTTTTTATTTACAGATAATGTTTCATAAAGATATCGATGGGACAATGAAGAGAATTTTTTTCGTCGCCAAATCAGGGTTAATTTTTTTTTATTCATAAAAATTGGTGTAAAACTAGAATATATACTTCATAAAACGAGTATAAACCCGAATCTTTCATAATTAGTTATTCCTATGGAAAAAAATGCAATTATTGACGACAAAGCACCCGTTACGTAACGGAATAGGGGGAGGTCCGGCCATGCGTTACGGTTCTGTTACGTGGGAGGGGGGGGGGGGGGGGGTAAAAAGTGGGAATCTTTGTGTTACGTAATTTATGTACGCCCCCTTTTCAATGTTCTTGTGCTTTGATGTCCGCTTTCGTTACACGCGAATCATCCTTAACCCGACGCACACTGTTCCTCTAAAAAAGATGTAACTTCGTCAATTTTTAGAATTTCAGGGTCTGGTTCATCTTCAACAATTCTTGAAAGTTCACACTATAACACTATGGAAAAAAGCGATTTTTTTAAGTTTCCAGAGAGGGATGCCCCCTTAAATAGATCAATCTCGCGGAATTGTCCAGACCGCAAAGTATCCGATCCATTACCAACGCGTAGCCAACTGCACCGGCTGGCGCATCAACCAGCGAGCGAGAAGCCAACACTTCCGATAGCTTGGTGTAGATATTCGAGTTGAAGTCTGTGCGCCGGAGAATCAGAAGAATATAAGGCAAACGGCCCAGTTACTGACCACTTTAAGAGCGGAGGCGTTGGATTTCCGCTATTTATTCGGTCGTGATATAGCCAAACGGAAAACTAAAGGTTTCAACACGTGCATTAAAGCCCTCAGAACGAGATTCACCTATGTTAAAAGTGAAACGATTAAGATTTATTAATAAAATCATTGTTTTAATAGCGCTTCTCTGCTGCCGGGGGGTTTCTGACACTGGAGAAATACCCATGTCGTAGTTTGTGACCCCTGCGTGTACCGATTCATGACACTCCTGGCGCAGTTTATAACCTAACTTTCTGACACTCCCGAATATCCCCATTCAAACGGGTTAAGGATGTTGAGTCCCTATGAAACATGTTAATGTTAATTGTTCAATAAATAGCTTCTTAATCGTCCTGAAATTTTTACACGACCTCCTGAATACTTCATGTAAAAACATACAAAATTTTCAGAATTCTATCATCATTACTTAAACCTCCTTAAGGGTTGAAATAAAAAATGATGAGAAAATTCTGAAAATTTGATATGTTTTTGTATGAAGTATTTAAGAGGTCGTGTTAAAATTTCACGACGATTAGGAAGCTCGTTATTAAAAAATTAACATTTTGTTAAGAACAAATTTTAAAAGAAATCTAAAAAAATGTATCAATAAACTTCGTTTTGTTTCCGTTGCTTTCAGTATATTGTAGATATTACAAAATTGAGAGGTCAAAAAAAAAAACTTATTGCAAAGTTACATCAGTTTCCATAAGACAGCATTTAATTTGTGAATGTTAATTGTTCAATAACGAGCTTCCTAATTGTCGTGAAATTTTTACACGACCTCTGAAATACTTAATATAAAAACATACCAAATTTTCAGAATTTTATCATCATTTGCGATTTGGGACTCAACATCCTTAAATTGCAATAAGTATATAAAATATCACGCAAACACGTTAGGTACAAACCACGAACTATATATTTAATTAGTGCACGACTATTTTATTTTATTTACATAAGAATATGAGAGGTATAGAAAATAACAAACAAAAAGTAGTTATCAAAGATTATTTTGTTTCTTTTGTCGCTTTCTTTTTGGCTCACTTTCCGAGCGCCCTAACTCTGCTTGCTTTATTTTCTTCACGTTTAATTGTTGTAGATTATTTTTTCTGTTTTTTCCGATCATAAAAACTGATATCTTCTTCTTTAATTTATTATTTCACGGCGAATTAAAATAACTGAGCAACGCGAATTGTTCGACGCAATAGGTGATGAATCGAAGCTCAACAACAGCGGCATAACCTCAATTATGTGACGCACTTATTGACACCTTAAATTTAAATAAATACCTAACCAAAAGTTAAATTATTTCTTATCTCGTCGATAGTCTAGTTCCTGCTGAAGATTTTGACATCATTTTTATGTCTTTTTATATTTACATGACGAGCGAAATTCACGATATGTCGCTTGTCGTGCCTAGTGGGTATGGTGTGCGAAAGCCGCGAGTGGACTTCGTTGTTAATTCTTCCAGTTGAAACTATACGGAAAGATCTCCGCCATTTCGGGAAAGGCGCGTGTGAAAATGCAAAACAAACATCCTCCCGCGGGTCGATTGTGAGAGTCCTCGGTGTCGAGGACGAGACAATGGAACGTTAAAAAAGCACGATAATAAAACTAGTTTAGGCGAGAGAGCCGCGCGGGGAGAATATTTCCAATGGGAGAAACAATGCCGCGTGCCCTCGGTGCGGCGGTGCCATGTAAGGTGAACAGAAACGTCATCGACTCATATGACGTTCGTAGAATTTCAAATGGTGGAAAAACAAATGGAAAATTGCATTGCCGAGGTATCGTGGTTGACGTTGGGAATTTTCATCGAAACGCTCGGAACAATCGATCGTTAAGTAATGCGAAACAATTATGATCATACGCGTTGGTACAGAAGAGAAAAAAACCTAGGCAGCTGCCTATCAATGAAGTTTATAGTGAATGAACTGACAGTTGAAATAACGAGAACAATTATTACTTTAATGAGGTGAATTTTGTTCGTACAATGTCGAAGAGATAGCAAAAGTTTGCCATATTAAAGATTGTTTCTTCTTATTTTCCAAATTAAAAAGTTTGCCAAATTAAAGTTTGTTTTTCCTTATTTTCTTGCGGATATTTATTATTTTACGATAACGACAATAAATTCACTTGAAAGGACTCGAGACATGATATTTTCACGAATTATTTCGAATTTTCAAATCAAAGGTTTGGATATTTAGCTACCGCTGAAGGATTGAGGGAGTATACTGATGTGACAGGCGGATGAACCTGACCAAAAAGAACGATGGTGCCGCAGTTCACATTGTTGGACTACCTCAAAGATACTTTTTTATATTTATTATCCCAAATGTTGTTGCATATTAAGTTATATCTATTTTTTTTTCCTTTATTGACTTTTATCCAACTATATTTATTTCACAGACATACCACAAACTTTCACCTAGGTATATTCATGGTTATCCAAAAAATCCTGTCGCAGATTCAGCCCGCACATCTTCAATAAAGAAGCAACAACATTTTTCGTTTATCTTTTTCAGCGTAAAAGTACCAACAGAGATTTGGGAAAGGAAAATCATTTTCATTGCTCTCCAACGATGCAAACTTCAACATCGCACTATGAGACCTTGTACTATGACTACGGTACCCCAAAAAGAGTCGAGCCTTTCTTTTCCTTCGTTAAAAAAAAAAACTCGAATGCACGTCAAATGCACCAAGACTCGATTTCCTCGTGGTCGTTCTCAGGGAAGTCCTTAGTGCCGAACAAAAGCGTTTTGTGGGCTGGTGGGCGCGATGTCGTGGGACTTTGCCTTGTTAATTAGAACTAAAACTCGAGCGAAAGTACATATACAGACCTGCGCGTAGATTAGTACTTGCCGCCACGCTGAAATGCATATATATATATATACAGGGTGGCCCGAAAAGGGAAGTCCAAAAGGAAAATCTAGACGCCTCGTAGGAAGACCTATCCAAATCACCCCCATGAATATTCTACGATCTTTCTTGGTTTTCGATAAAAAAGTGTTTTTCCATTTTTTTTCTTGTGTGTGTACTTTCGTCGCTATTTTTTTCTTTCCCTTTATCTGTGTAGCCTAGTATAATAAGTAAGGGAATATGTAAGTGGAAAGTTATTGTTATGTAAAAAGTTTTTTGAAAAGTTGTACAAATAAAACTCGATTTGATTGATACTTCTTTGTTTATCGTTATGAAGCGCACTGTTGAGCAATAAATAAACGACGAATTGAACGTTGACGTAAATGCCTTGGATATTTATCAAAAGTGAACAAAAAACGTTCGAAAGGATCAGTTAATGAAGTTCAGATGATCAAAAAATACTTATACTAGTCCGAATGTCTTCCAATTGCTTTTTAAAACTTCTAAGAGGAACGAGCGTACGTGGCGTTCAAGTTTTCAACGTTGGAATGCAACGAAATTTCATTCTTGTCGATCGCTCAATTTTTTTGGCCGATTTTGCTGTGAAATTCACTCAAACGTTTTCACGAATTCTTATCGGAGATTTATGACCTCAATTCGCAAAACAGGCTTGAGTTGTTTAGAAAGAATGAGGATAAATAAATGAAAAATT
Source organism: Ophion costatus (assembly GCA_951751655.1). Classification (NCBI taxonomy): domain Eukaryota; kingdom Metazoa; phylum Arthropoda; class Insecta; order Hymenoptera; family Ichneumonidae; genus Ophion; species Ophion costatus. The sequence goes on from OX632363.1 coordinate 22,601,883, forward strand.
ATGCGAAATATCGTTGCGTCGCAACGATGCAAACTTCAACGCCATGTACATACTCAAAAGAAGAAAAAAAACCTAAGCTATAGGAAACTTTGAAAGAGAAAGTTTATAAAATACTTTTTGGACAGCTAAAAAAAGGCCGTAGACCATACACGGGGCTGATTCGGATAGGTACCGATACGTGGCATCTGAATTTTCCTTTTGGAATTCACTTTTCGTACCACCCTGTATAAACCCACCTACGGAAACGTGAAAATTCGACGTTGGAGAAGCCAAATGAAAAGAACGGAAAAAACCAAACTAATTTGCGTACAGTTTCCGACAGAGAGTGCAATTAATCGCGGCACGAGTGTGCCGTACAAATTGAACTTTCACGGACGCGCGTACTCTCGACACGGCATCGCCTCGAAATTGGCGAGAGAAGCGAAATTAAAAGAAATAAAATAATATTGTGGAATAACGAATAAACGAATAAATAAAAACTTGCAAAATTCTACGGTTTCTCCCTATACGGAATCCCGTATAGTAATCTAGAGAAACCAATTTTTCTACGCGTCTACAACACGCGTTTTCGAAACTCTGCGAATAAATGGTGTAAATGCGCTGCATTTATTAGGTATACAAATTAACGCTCAATTCGTGAACCTGGGTCATTTTCGTTCTGCCCAAACACATTTTTTTCGCAGGTTGCTTAATATTTAATGGAAAAAAAATGAAATAAAAACCCCTCTTTTCCTTTGAGAAGTACGGCCTAAAGATTGACCATGAATTTTTCAGATTTTTTCATTGACAATTGTTGGTTTGGTAGTTCGACGACGAAAACGACCCAGGTACACGGGATTAAGGTGCCTCGAATACCTTTACAGATTGAGGGATAATTCGGTGCCTTTGGAGTTAACAAACAAGATTCATAAAGGTCACCGAATTAATTAGTAGTATGAGGCTTAAGTTTGCATCGTTGCAATGCAACGAAAACAAATAGTTCTCATTTCCTAGAACTTTTTTTGGCTGATTTTGCCTACAAAAAACCTTCAATCATTCTTGAAGATATTCAAGTATCGTTAGCGATCTGCAATATGAACCTATCAAAAAACGATCTTCTATAATAAAAAAAAATATGGAAAATAAAATGTAAAACAGAGCTTTCGTTGCGTCCCAACGATGCAAACGTCACCAGCATATTGTACCCCTAATAGTTGAATATTAATAAGGGACACATACATAAATATTATGAGGTTGAAGTTCCCCTGCATCGTTCAAATGCAAAAAAAATTAGGAATTGAAGTTTGCATCATTGGAATGCAACGAAGACTCTTTCCAATTTCTTATTTTCACTATTATTTTGCAAATTTGTGATAGATCACCGAATAAGAATCCTAAAAAAATATTTTCGTCGCCCAAATCTGGCAAAAGAAATTTGGGAAATTGACCCAAAAAAATCATTTTCCCTGCATTTCAACGATGCAAACTTCAACCCCACACGAAAATAAACATTTCTCAATTCCTGCAATTTCTCTAGGCAGATTTTGCCCACAAAAATCCTGCAATCATTTTTTAAGATATTTATTCAACGACCCACAATATGAATCTTTTAAAAAAAGATCCTCCATGATAATAAAAATATGTAAGATAAAATGGAAAAAAGAATTTTTGTTGCGTTCCAACGATACAAACTTCAACATCATTAAATATTCACGGGTGGTTTCGCGAGCGCATACACACGCGTTAGTCCTTTGTTACTTCTGCAGACGTGCAATTTCAGGGTGCAATCTTCTGGTCACTCGTGCGAAACTTACAACCTGTGTGCATAGCCACGCGAAACGTAATTTTAGCATTAACGACACGAGGTTCACACTTTGTATTTCACACACACACACACATACGCACACACACACACACACACATATATATATATATATAAGATACGAACATTCGGATTATTAATCCCAAAGCATGTGCGTACGTATGTGTGTGTGTGAAACAGCTATGTGAGGACACAGAAGATTTCTTCGTACCAATTAACGCCACGGAAACGTAACGTGCCCAAGATAATCAGTCTAGCGTGCGAGAATGAAAAAAAAGTAAAAGATATCTTGGAGGGGATAATGTGACTCTCCATACTCCATACATGTGCATATATATATATATATATATATATATATATATATATTTATTTATATTTATATTTATATATTTATATTTATATTTATATATTTATATTTATATATATATATGTATGTATGTATGTATATATAGACCTATCCGTACCACAAAGAAACGTTTGGCACGCCAATAAAGGATCGATACCAATCTTGAATAGTGAGTATCATTATACTAGTTCGATACTTGTTATTATTCGATCTGAGAGACCGATAGTAATTAATTGATAACGATTTTATTCCCAGCAGGTACAACGTATAGCGGCGTATGAAGGAGATACAGCTACAATATTGGCTCGAATTTAAATTCGTACGCGCATAGCGCAAACGGAGCGTCGATATTACAGATCGATGAAGAGCATTCGTGATCAATGGTAGATTGTCATGGAAGACGCTTTTTTCCTTGACGGTATAGAACTAACGTTCCGAGAGAGCTTGTAATTTGATTCCGGGCAATTAATATTGGTTACGGATACGTACTATTGAATTTTCCGCGACTGCTTTGGACGGGCGTTATTAAGGGATCTGCGTAAGATGAAAGTTTTGAAACTCCGATTTTTTTATTGCCCGGTGTATTAACTTTAGAGCTTTTTAGTTGCAAAGTTACTTTCAGTTGACGGTTGAGTTTGTCGCTTAGGATCGTAGTAATTTTCATTTGAGACAAAGATTTTGTAAAAATTCGACAAATCGATCGACTTATGACGATTTTTGTGAAAGGTCAGATCGCTAATTGCTATTAAATGTTTTACGAAACATTCAATAGCAGAGACAGAGCATAGCTTAGAACATTTTCTATCGTAAGATCGGATGATTTTTTGATATGCCGAAAATCGCTTTTTTTCTCTTGCTCGCCATTTTCGTAATTTTCAAAATTTGACAAATGTAACCAGTCGTAGGAAAACTTTATCATACTAAAAGGATATTTTCTTTTTTTTCATTTCATATCACCCTAGTTGTCAGGCGACCTACGCCGATTGGCCATGGAACGGCAGCACTTTGATTAGATAATAATAACTTCATTGTTTATCAATATTTTCCAATAAAGAGAAAACTCCAACGTGGCAAGACTGTGTATTAATTGTGTGTAAAAACTCGACTTCGTCATCCAAATACTCTCGACAGAAAAAAATATTGCAAATCGACCTGTTTTTTGGAGCGTATGCATACTCGTTAAGAATGCGTGGGCGTGATAATTAGTCTACAGGGTTTACGAGCAATTATGATTATTTCGTAACGCATCCAATCATTGTTAGTTCCGTAGAGCAACAGTAGCTATTCACAAAATATCTTTTTATTGTTAGAGTTAATAACAGCTGTTATTGACAACGTAGCAACTACCTCAATAATGTAGATAAACGAAAACTATGTCAAAACACGTGTTGGTTAGCATAATAATAACTAGAATAACAAATACCTCAAAACTTTTCATCATTGTGGATTTTCGTGCAGGTATAGATCGAACCATTGACCCGATTCAATGACAAAACCATGAAATAATTAATTGAGGACGGACACCACCGTAGCGGCCTGAAAAAGCTCTTTTATCCGAATTTTTTTTTGCCACTAGAATTTTTTTTGGGATTTCGAAAAAAAGGAATGTTATTCGGCATATATTGAACTTACTGCGTGTAAATGTTTATTGAAAATAGAAAAAAATGAACACCGTTATTGAGGTAAAATCGAACCTCTGTATAAAAAATGTGGTCTAACGGCCGGATCGATAACTAGAAAATGGGCCGTCTGACAAATAAAAATAAACGAGTTTTATAATCTATATAAGTCCAGTTCTTCTAGGTGATCGTTTTTCGAGAAAAAAAAATTGTTCACAAATTGACGGGTGTTCAAAAAAAGTGTAACTTTGGCGGAATTTTTACTTATATTCGGGGGCCTAAAAAAATGCTGAATAAAAAGAAACCGCTATGGACACCGGTAGCTACTGCAATTACAGGAATTTTCATTCATTCAAAATTGGAAACCGGTCAATTATAGCCAGAATCATGATTCCGGCAAGATCGAAAAAAAACGCTATTGAAAGTTTTAGTATGCGTAAATCGTTGCGATACCTGCTCTTACATGACATTGACGTTTGCAGCGTTGGAATGCAACGAACATTTTTTTCTTCATTTTTTCGAATTTCCTATGGCAGATTTAAGTTACGAAAATAACGTAAACATTATTTTGAATGCTTGTTCAGTAATCTACAACAAATTTGCGAAATATGATTTTGGATATTCATGAAAAAAGGAATTGAAAAGAATTTTCATTGCCTCCCAACGATGCAAGCTTGGACCCCACCTTACCTAATCGTCTGTAACTTCGATATTTTCACTATTTTTACTTGAACATTTCTTCACATATTCTTGAATATGTATACTTTGAGAACATTTTTAAAAATCGTTTTTTGACCCGTCACAGTAATGTTCCGTCTCAATGCACTGATTTAAGGAAAAATAATATTAATACGTGTCGTTTAACCTCAAAGCCTCATTTTCTTCAACGAAAATCGGAAAAATCATTCGACTCAGCGATCACCGATTTCCAATGCCAAATTCATTCTATTCCAATGCCAAATTCATCAAACTTCAGATGTTCGACTTCGTTACACCGGTGCACAAACAAGCGATCAATAATTTTTTGAAAGGTTGGTAAGTATTTTGGATGGCCGTGGAGCGATGTGAGATCACTGCTCCTTTGCTATAATTGCTTTTATAATTGACGATCGAGAACACGTCAAAGTGTGTTTGCGTCCGGATCGCGAGCGATCGCGAGTGGCAGACTCGCACGTCATTTAAATTGAAATAAAAGGAAGGGTGAGAAGATCTTCACTCGGGAGAGATCCGTATCGATACGTTCCGATTAACACGTTCGACACGCAAAATTCTGAGAGCACACACACACGCATACATATGCGCACACAGGGTGTCCCATTTCTAAAGGAACGGTAAAATATCGCAGGAACGATCGAACGGATAAAAAGTGCCTAATGGAAGTCGTCTGCTGTCCAAACCCGATCTTCATATTGCCAACTTTCCCAACGAAGTCGATATAATATTGCGCTTTTCCTTGGCTTATGAAGAGCAGCCATCTTTTTTTTCGGTCCACAATTGTAGCTCGATTAGAAACAAGTCCAACGGAAAATTAGAAAGTCCAAAAAAAAAATGTCTTCTGCTCGAAAACTTCCGAAGTTGTGAAGTCCTTTCGAAGCCAAACGAACCCAAAAAAACCCAAAACTATTTAGGATAAAATGATGTGGCGTTGAAGTTTTCATGGTTGGAATGCAACGAAAGTCCTATTCCATTGTTTTCAATTTGTTCTTTTTATTATGATCTATATTTTTTTCATAAATTAATGTCGTGGATCTTTAATGAAGACGAAAAAAAACCGTTTGGGCGACTTTCGTATGCTAAATTGACGAAAAAATGTGAACAGTAGAAGAAAAATTACGTTGCAATCCGACGATGTTCCTTCTATAATGCGATAATTTTTTTAAGCCCATAGTTTTTTGTATACATTTTGTTAAACTTATATAAAATATTTGTATATTTTTTAAAATGATTCTTTATTTTTGTAAACATGAAGAAAAAAACATTTCATGCACTGCATATCACAAAATGGTAAAATATTTTAGTGTCAAAGTCAGCATCGTTGGAATGCAACGAAATTTTTTTTTCTCGTATTACCGTACTTTTTCTGGCACGTTTAGGCTACGAAAGTTGCGGAAACATTTTTTTAAATCCTTACTAAACATGTATAACCAAAAGCGGAAAAAAAAACATTTTTTATAATAATATAACGAAATGAAAAAGTAAAAAAGAACTTCTGTTGCATCCCAACGATGCAAACTTCAACACCATAAAATATTTCAAGCAAGGACCCCCAACCCTTCACCAAAAATTCCGACCAAAAGTTGCAGGATTTCGAGCGTCGTATGAAAAAATAAATATCCTTAGTTTTTCCTTATAACGTGAACGAAAGTGATAGATATTCCCGCGCTCGAGTATTTGCGGCGTAGTTTCTCCTAGGCTGCGAAGCGAGCGTGGCAAGGTCCATTATCTCCTACACATTATAAAGTGTCTCAAAATGACCTGACATTTTAAATTGCGCGCTATTTTTTTTGTGGCGAACATAGATGGCTAATTTTTGACAACTGGCATTAGGAAGTATTGAGGTTTAGTCATGGTGAATTACACGATCGAGAAACGCGTAGAAATTGTTATTTGCTGTATCGTTACTGCCTAGTTATTGCAGACGAAGTTTCATGGTTTGGGCTTTTCTGACAGGAAAAGTGTATGCCAATGATCCAAAGACCATTTCGGAGCTCAAGGAAGCTCCTGGTCGCACTATTGATGAAATTAGTCCGCAATTATGCCAAAATGTTATTGAAAATTTCGTCAAAAGAGTGAACGTTTGCAAACAGGGACAAGGCGGCCATTTATCGGATATTGTGTTCCCCACATAATCTCCATGTTTGTACCTTACGTTAAAATAAAAATATTCGTATTTTTCAAATAAATAATACGTTTTATTAATAAGTTTAAACGTCAGGTTTCCTCGTCATTATTCCTCGACATTATTCCTCGACAACGTCATTATTCCGTCATTATTCCTCGACAACGTCATTATTCCTCGACAACGTCATTATTCCTCGACAACGTAGCGTGTCGTGCGCATTGGTCGATTATTCACGCCTATCGGACAAACGAGATTTACGAATTCGACCAGAAAGAGAAAACAAAACGAACCCATCGGAATGCAACAGCGACCAAAAAAATGCCAACAAAAACAAGTCGTTTTTACGAATTTCTACGAGATCGAGTTATGCTAATTGTTCCTGTTTCCGAGCGAGAAAAGACTGCTTGACATGTCGGGGAAAAAATCGACAAATGTCTGTGGTGACGCGCGTGGCGTTAACCCGTCGAATCGTCGCGCGCAATTACCCCGAGGGCGAATTCCCATTGCGAGAATCCTGTGCATACGAACACGCGTAATAATGCGATTCGATTTGCATTTTTTTGAAACACTCGCACACTTTTGATGCCGTTGCGATTTTTACCGCAGGCGTTGCCGAAGGAGCATGTATAGATTCGTGTTTAAAAAAAAGCTCAACCGTACAGTGAGGGCACCCGGTACGTGAATTTGTGACGTGGGTCAACAGATAGGACCGAAGTAAACAGCTGTTTGTCGATCCCAGACCATGACCGTGGGTCTCAGCTGACCCATTCGTCCTCTTGGATCGACAGGGAATGCAAAGAATTCCCACATATACAGGGTGGCCCATTCGAATCGATCCTGCTCGCCTAAATTCAACATCGTTAATTATACCCAAATAGGATTCGGACAAAAGTTAAACAAAGTTAGATCTCACATTATCCATGAAGTTTGCATTGTTGGAACGCAACGAAAATTCTTTTCAATTTTTCTTTTTCATCAGTATTCAAAATCAAACGTTGCGAAGTTGTTGTCGATCGCTAAATAAGAATTCGAAGAAACGTTTGCGTAATTTTCGTAGCTTAAGGGGTTACCCCCATTTGCGATTTTGAAAAAATCGATTTTTTTTATTGCATTTTTTTTAAGTATAAGTATCTGAGAATATGTCCTGAAAATTTCAAGTCGATCCGAACAAAATTGACTGAGATATGAGCGTTGAAAGAGAAGAATCCGTTCTTCGTGTAAAGTGAAATTGAAACTTTAAACGCGTTTTTCTCAAAATGGCATTTCTGAAGTCGGTGACCAAGATTACTCGAACACTAATGAACCGATCTTCTTGAAATTTTGCAGGCTTATTTAATACATAAAAATGTAGTCTTTAATCGTTCGATTTTTTTTTTCGACAAAAATGGCCGTTTTATAGCCAAAAAACGGCCGTTTTTTTCGTTAAAATCGAACCATTAACTTTGACTGTCCGCCATTTTGTGAAAAATGAATATTTTTTAAAATCCTTCGATTAAAGACTAGTTTATACTTATATTTGACTAAATCCATCCGCATTTTTTTTTCAGATGATCGACTTCCCCGCAATGTTGGTCACCGCAAACCGTGTATATAAAAACATTATTTCATTGACGGCCATTTGCCACTAAACAATGTAATATTTTTCAATAAAAAAATTACTGAAAGTTCTTCAAGATGTGTTCCTTAAGATGGTATATTGATCGATTAAAAAAGTTTTGTAGTTTTCTTTAAAAAAATTCATGAAAAAGGCCTTTTTTTGCGCTACAAGTGGGGGTAACGCCTTAAATTACATACATCTATACATGTGTGTATCCGTGTTCGTACCAAATTATCCACACGTGTGTATAAAAATAAATATGTAGGAATAATTAGTCACCGGTTCGCTCTCATTGAGCTCCGGACCGAATTAGTTGCGGACTGTTGGTATAATCTTAAAGTCGTTGGTGAGGCAACGTTTTCAAGGCCCGCAGGGCGTGTTCCCATCATAATAAAGAGAAAAAGGATCGTCTAGAGGATCTCCGACATAGTTTCGCCATGAGGATCGAGAGCGTGATGATTCGTCAAGATTTCGTAGTTTTCGAACGCTGTGTGGGCAGTGCCGGGAAAAAGGCCGGGAGGAAGTGAAACCTTCGCAGAGAGTGTCGAAAGATTTCCGGTGCCCGTTCGGAATTCCGCATGGGGCCTTACGAGGTCCGTTCTCGATCTCCTTACCCCTGTCTCTCTTTCAACCTCTCCCTCTCTCTTTTTCCGAGATAAGAGACCGGAGGATGGATCGCATAGCGCCTATAAAATGCGAGATGAAAAAAGAGAGAGAGGGGGGAGAGACGGGAAGGAGACGCTTTTCCGTGATCGCGAAAAACTCTCACGCAGCAAGGAATCCCTTGACTAAGGTAAGAGCACCGCCGGAGGGGCCGCATTCCTGGCGTGGCTTATAAGAATAAAGCTTGGTAAGGATAGTTCGCGGGCGCGAAAGGGGCTCAAAGCGAACTCTCGCGGTAAGGCCGCGCGCGCGGTAGTAAACTTAAGGGGGGAGCTATCTTTAGGCGAAGAAAAAATTTGCTGATTTTCATTGATTTTTTTTTCAAGGAAAGAACCCTTCCGTATTTTTGACACTTTGGGTGTTTCATTGCTACTCAGGCTTGTTGTTACATGGTTTAAAAAAAAACTAATCTTTCCGAATGACAGAGCTATAGGCACAGTTTTGTGAACTGCATTTTCAAAACTGGCGTGACGTACAGCTAAAAAACTAATAGACCGATTTTTATGAAATTCGGTATAAATCTTTCTAACCTTATTGGCTAAAGCATGACCCTAACTCTTTTTGAAAATGAAATGAGCATTTCTTTTTATTGCAAACTGTCACTTTTTTACGGAAAACTCAATCTTTTTTTTTTCGAAGCGTACCATTTAATCGATTTCCAACATTTCTCATTTTTTCTTGGTTCATATTCTGCGTATGAGTGTTAACGAAAGAAAAGTCTTTGTTAGTTTTTTCCTTCGGGTTAATCCCGTCGACGCTACGCATCACGACATCCGCCGCAACCCGTTTAGACCGTGCCATAAAGCCGCCATTTTTAAAGATTATTATAAAAAATACCATGGAACAGCCGAAAGTAGGAATAAAACATACCCTAAGTCTCAAAAACGAGGTTGAAATCTTTCCTTAAGGCGTTACCCCCACTTGTAGCGCAAAAAAGGCCTTTTTCGTGAATTTTTTCAAAGAAAACTACAAAACTTTTTTAATCGATCAATATACCATCTTAAAGAACACATCTTGAAGAACTTTCAGTAATTTTTTTATTGAAAAATATTACATTGTTTAGTGGCAAATGGCCGTCAATGAAATAATGTTTTTATATACACGGTTTGCGGTGACCAGCATTGCGGCGAAGTGGATCAGCTGAAAAAAAAATGCGGATGGATTTAGTCAAATATAAGTATAAACTAGTCTTTAATCGAAGGATTTTAAAAAATATACATTTTTCACAAAATGGCGGACAGTCAAAGTTAATGGTTCGATTTTAACGAAAAAAACGGCCGTTTTTTGGCTATAAAACGGCCATTTTTTTTTTGGAAAAAAAAATCGAACGATTAAAGACATTTTTATGTATTAAATAAGCCTGCAAAATTTCAAGAAGATCGGTTCATTAGTGTTCGAGTAATCTTGGTCACCGACTTCAGAAATGCCATTTTGAGAAAAACGCGTTTAAAGTTTCAATTTCACTTTACACGAAGAAAATATTCTTCTCTTTTAACGCTCATATCTCAGTCAATTTTGTTCGGATCGACTTAAAATTTTCAGGACATATTCTCAGATACTTATACTTCAGAAAAATGCAATAAAGAAAACGATTTTTTCAAAATCGCAAGTGGGGGTAACCCCTTAAAAAAATCATGAAAGTCAGCTGTTTTTTCCTCGCCTAAGGGTATCTCTCCCCTTAATACTTGTGCGCCCGGAGAGGTCCGGCGTAAGGAGACGTTCTCCTCTAGTCGACTATGCGAATGCGGCTGACGCGCGAGAGATAAGCCCTAGAAACACTCTCCGGCATTTCAGACACGCACATGAGAGAGAGAGCGCGCGCGAGAGAGAGAGAGAGAGAGAGAGAGAGAGAGTCAGTGAAAGAATCCGGACAGTCTCTCACGAGCCGCGCGGGACGCCCGAGATACACGGGATCTAATATGGATTCGCACAGGTGCTAAAACGAAACTAAATCCTCCTTTGGAGAATTGCGATTTCATCTACACACGCACCCATGTACAACCCAACGTCGCGTATGTCTGTTCGCTTATAAATCGACAACTACCGAATCGATTTCGATGAATCCTTCAAAGCAACGCAGCTCGAAGTCTGAAGTAGGATTGAGGCTAATGGGCATTACGCTGTGTGGTCAACTACGATCATAATAGACAAACGCGACGATCGTATTAAGGAGGTACGATTACTTCCACGGGGTCAAAAAAGAGTCTAAACTTATTTTACCCACAGGTGCTCTGAATGATGTTTACTCATGTTGATTATTCGTATTATCGATTATAGTGTACCGGATGATGTGGTAACTGATGAATTTATTGCACTTGAACAAATGAAAACTGAAAAATTAGATTGTCAACGACTCGGTAGTAATCTTCGTCATAATTTTATCGTAATAAAATTCAAGGCTATTAAAATATCCTTCGATTTTGTTCAGCAGAACAAAAGCAGAAAACCACGATCGCCGCACTTCCGGTTGACCGTCTCCATAAGACGACGTGCTTCGGTAACTCAAAATGCTCGAATCTTCAGTTTTATTGCGAAAAAACTAAACGGTCAAAATAGCTCGAATTTTGGCAATAAGCGCATAAAGTATTCGTCGAAATCATACAAAAATTTCAAATCCGAAAGTTGGATTCGTAGTAATGATCGTACCTCCGTTAAAAAAACGAGCACACGTGTAAAACAGATGATTGGGGAAACAAAAAATGACGTTTGTATAACTTTTACGACAATTTTTTATGACTTGCGAGTTTACGGAAGTGAATAGTAGAACCATAGGGGGTAAAAATTAATCGATAGGGACTTATAAATAAAGCATTAAAACTCTATATTTTTTTGGCATTTTGGCGAAAAATTGGTGGCCTTGCTTAATCGCCTTGGATTTTGTTTCTGTTTCGAGTTGATGATCGGTATGCGGGTATTCATTTCGCAACCGTTTGCTTGAAAGTACCCCAGTACATTCGTCGGGATAGGATTATTTTTCGATTTTAGGCAGAATTTCAAAGTCGGACCATCGATTTTTGCGAATTTTTCCATAGGTATTCCGTGTCTCTTTTTCGGCCATTTTTCGAGTGCACTTTTCGGAAAAAGTCGTCGAGTTGTCGGGATTAATCAAGCGGCGTACTTTAAGTCTACCAAAATGCTTCTCGAAATCCGCACGATACGTTTTTTTTTCACTCGAATAGGACCGAAGCTATGGATATTTTAATTTTCAGGGGTTTGGCACTTTTGGAGGTGGCCGAATGAGTAGTGGAAAAATCGACGTTTACCTATTTTGAGAGCCTATCCGATGGAAAAATATTCGCCGATTATGGATATAGGGGATTTTATCTTTAACGCTTAAAGTTACGATTTTTTAAGGAAACAAATGACGAATTCATAGTCAAGCACGATACATCGCTATGGATTCGTTAAAAAAACATATTGAGAAACCAAATTTTTTTCGCACCTTGGTAAAACGTCAGTACCTTCACTCAATCGCCGCTCATTCCAGTTTCGAATTGAAACTCCGCTTTGGGTGCATTCTCTCCGCAATCATTTGCTCCAAAAACTACCGCTTGATTCATCAAGCCACGATTATTTTTCGATTTTTGGCACAATTCCAAAGTTATTCCATCGATTTTCGCGAATTTTTCCAATCGAGAAAACGAAAAGGAAATGCATTGCATTCCAGCAATGCAAGCTTCAATGGCACCCATTCTAATCAGGTTCGTTTCAAATTGTGTGCACGTGTATATACATGTTTACCTTACTATCATTTCATGTATGCATCAAATATATATAAATATGATATTTGTAATATATATATATATATATATATATATATATATAATACATAAATAAAATGATAAGAATTACGGAAGGAAAACAAAATCATTGAATCATGATAAAACGTAATAAAAAATAACAAATATATAATAATGTATAATATATAAGTACATATATATGTGTGAAATAATACCTGTCCTCGGTGTTTCCACGTCAGTACTAATAACTCAATTACCTAGACGAAATAAATTTGCATTAATTACCGTAGGTCTCGGTTAAGATCGCGAGTGGATATCCTTGGCTAAGAGTACCATCTGTCATACCTCATTCGTACTTTTTCCTCCTGGATGTCATTGCAAATTCGCCGTTGATTGGCTCTCCACACCGATTCGATACGTAATCGCGCTCGGACAGAAAAAAACGGCCCATCCGTATGATCAATCGACTCATTCTTCTATACACATAGCTAGGCATAGTTACGCCCAGAGTAAGTAATCCCCATAATCGCGCGTGAACCGTATTCACTTTGGATGATCTTCGTGCCTCGTTATTTTGGGTTGGCCGTCTCTTCGGCAGCCTACGGACATATATCGACATCCGCAAGTGCACGTATGCCTTCAAGTGCGTATGGGGAAACAAATATACGCGTGTGTGTATAGGATACTGCAAATACGCACCGCGCGTACAAGTTATACTCGTGCGGTTACTTTCACTGACATACATATTCCCAATCGAGCAACCGTTTGGCTCCTTGGACTCTCGGACTCCAGCAAACGCACGTGTATGTGCGTGCGTGGACCACACGCGTGTGACGTGTATTTGCAATCGTAGGAGTATTCGAAGCCGCGGAAAGTGCCTTGACCTTTGGTATGCACGTGTTTGATGACGGTGAGGTTTGCAGCGTTCGAATGCAACGAAATTTTTTTTCCTTCGTTTCCCAAATTTCCTTTGGCTGAGGTGAGCTACGATAATCACGCGAACATTTTCGGAAATTCTTGGCAGGCGATGTTGACGAACTTTGAAAAATATTATTTTGGATAATAATGAAAATTAGAATTTGAGAAGAATTTTCGTTGCATTCCAACGATGCAAACTTTAACCCTATTGTGTTTGGGTATTTGTGCATGTGTGTGTGTTTTGCAAAATACATGTCTAATTTTAACTCTCTAGCTCAAGTGTAAGAGGTAGCGTTGTTTGGTTTTTTTGCCAGGTAGTTGAGGGGTCTGCATGAACTTGAAATTTCAAACATACGACTTTTTGTTGCATATTATTATAGCCGCGGGTTCTGACTTTAATTTGCAATCCGAATTTTGTCGAAATTTCTAATTTTGATAAAATTCCAATGTTTTTTTAAACTTCCAATTTTGTTAAAAATCCAAATTCGGTTAAAATGTCCAATTTAGTTGTAAATCCAAATTTGGTTGAAATTCTCGATTTTATTAAAAATCTAATTTTTGTTGAAATTCCATTTTCTGTTAAAATGCAATTTTTTTGTTACAATTCAAATTTTTGTTACAACGCATTTTTTTGTTAAAATTGACATATTTGTTAAAATTCCAATTTTCGTTTAAATTCCACATAATGTTGAAGTTCCAATTTTTTTTAATTCTACACTATGTTAAAATTACAATTTTTGTTTAAATTCCACATTATCTTGAAACTCCAAATTTTGTTAAAGGAAAATTCCAAATTCTGTGAAAAATTCAAATGTTATTAAAATTCCAAATTTGGTAAAAATTCCAATTTTTGTTCAAATTCCACATTATGTTGAAATTCCAAATTTTGTTTCAATAAAGTTCCAAATTTTGTGAAAAATCCAAATTTCATTACATTTCCAAATTTTGTTGAAATTCCAAAAAATGACTGAAGCATGACGAATTGTTTGAAGGATTAGAGCGCTCGCGTCTCACGATATACCGGCTCGATGCGATTTCCCGTTTTTTAATTTCCGTTTTTCTCGAAGTTACGTTTTGCGAAACTGTATGAATTCGGACAGAGTATCGTTTATGACATTTTCCATCGTATGATGGGATGATTTTTTGATATGTTTAGCCATTTGTCCACAACGAAATGTCAAAGTGGTTTGCTCTTGCTGAAAATCGATTTTTATTTGTCCAGCTTGTCATTTACGTAATTTTCAAAATTTTGAGAAGAAAACCGTGCATACGAAAGTCCAATATTCTAACTAACTAATCTTATTATCATACTGAAAGTCAATTATTTCATTGTTCATCAATATTTTTTAAGTAAAAAAAAACTCAAACTCTCCTAAACTACGTATTGTGTGTAAAATTCCGGCTTCGGCCATAGCTACCTCCTTGCATGCCGTGAAGATAATACTGCGTGGCAAAAGAGAGAGAAAGGAAGAGGAAGAGAGAGACAGATAGATCGCCAGGCACCAAAACACGTAGAGACGGAGAAAGAGAGGGAGGAAAAGATAGTATGGATAATTACACACGAGGGAGAGGATATAAACCCTTTTCCTTTTCCGCAATAGCGAAGAGCCCATACGCGCTGACGATAACGATTTCTACTTGTAATATACTTAGTCGGAGAGTTACTACACACGGTGGTTTTGTGCATAAGCAAGCAACGATGAGAGTTCCTCCCACGAGTTTCCAACGCGCCGATAGAATCTCCTTCGATGCTGTATTTGCTCCTTTTTCTACTTCGTTTTGTGTGCACGTTTTTCTTTCCTTTCAATTTGGCTCTCACGAAATTCCTCAGGCTCTCCCGGTGCTTTATTAATCCTTTCGCTTTCTGTCAGAAATTAAAGGGTTACCCCCACTTGCGATTTTGAAAAAATCGATTTTTTTTATTGCATTTTTTTTAAGTATAAGTATCTGAGAATATGTCCTGAAAATTTCAAGTCGATCCGAACAAAATTGACTGAGATATGAGCGTTGAAAGAGAAGAATCCGTGAATTGAAGAACTGAAATTGAAACTTTAAACGCGTTTTTCTCAAAATGGCATTTCTGAAGTCGGTGACCAAGATTACTCGAACACTAATGAACCGATCTTCGTGAAATTTTGCAGGCTTATTTAATACATAAAAATGTGGTCTTATATCGTTCGATTTTTTTTTTCGAAAAAAATGGCCGTTTTATAGCCAAAAAACGGCCGTTTTTTTCGTTAAAATCGAACCATTAACTTTGACTGTCCGCCATTTTGTGAAAAATGAATATTTTTTAAAATCCTTCGATTAAAGACTAGTTTATACTTATATTTGACTAAATCCATCCGCATTTTTTTTCAGATGATCCACTTCGCCGCAATGTTGGTCACCGCAAACCGTGTATATAAAAACATTATTTCATTGACGGCCATTTGCCACTAAACAATGTAATATTTTTCAATAAAAAAATTACTGAAAGTTCTTCAAGATATGTTCTTTAAGCTGGTATATTGATCGATTAAAAAAGTTTTGTAGTTTTCTTTAAAAAAAAATCATGAAAAAGGCCTTTTTTGCGCTACAAGTGGGGGTAACGCCTTAAGGAAACCTGTACGCGTATAACGTATGCGCGTGTACGTTAATACATTTTCTGATTAAGAATTCTGTTGATTCACGCTCCGTCGAATTTCCACATGTGTGTGTGTGTGTCCGCGCGTGTCTACGAACGTCTAATCGAGTTCGAGCTCCGTAACCACTTTCCAAGTTGCGATACAGCGAGAATATCGATTTCTAAACTCGCAGGGAACCATCAGTGCCTGAAGGGATCGACCAAATCGCGAATGAGACGCGTCGTGACGCGATGATCGTCCCGTCGTGCAAGACATTCCGTTGCGGCTCGAGAAACGTCTCCGGCGCGATCACTCTTCGTGGAATGCGAAAGGATTCGCAACCAATCCGTTAATGAGGGCCGACCGTTTCACCGATCAATGTTGAAGCGTACTGATTTTTTTCGTTGACGCAGATATCCCCAATAAAAGTTCGACTTTGAAGTTCCGTAAGTTCCGCTACATCGTTTTCGAGAGAAAAACAAAATATCGAAATCTGCGCAATTTAGCAGAGTTTCCGATGGAGGATCGTGATTCCGGATGGAATTTCAACGTAAATGAGCGCGATTGACGTGTATACGAGAAATATCAACTGCGCGGGTAAATGAACGATTTCTCGTAAGCAACTGCCCAGGATTGTGGTCTTGAAGTTTGCATCTTCGTAACGCAACGAAAGTTCTTTTTTTTCCTTATACTTTTCTTATCACCGAAAACATTTTGTTGCACGTTTGGGTTGCAGAAATTCGAAAAAATCCTATACAATGTTTTAGTCATGCCAGTAGCTTAAAACTGCCGGAAAAATTGGATGATTATGAGTTAACGGATAAAAAAGTGCCTTGCACTCCAACGATGCGAACTTCATCATCCCGGATTGCGTAGATTTTAATATATTTTTTCTTTCGGAAACGACGCGGTGAAATTTATGGAACGTTTGATGGGACAGTCCTGTGTTTGAAATGAATTAGTGGGCTCTAAATTCATTTGAGCAACGCTCGACCCTTCTTAAACGGATTGCAATTTTTTTCAAGCTTTTATCCCAGTTTTTTTCCAAATTTTAACGTTTTTCTCGTCTAGTGGAAGGCGTTCACTGCTGCTAAATTTCTCGCAAAAAGAATATCCCGAACGCCCTAGATTTTAATGATAATTTTTCTAAAAAATCTCGCGTGGGACACTGCCACATCGAAAGAAAATTAGTAGAGGAAAGGAAGGATATTTGGCATACTGCTGGTAATTTGGAATAGCAGGGTTTCACGGAACCTCATACGCCATCTCGGTTTTATGGCCGTGGAATGTTAAAAGAAGGCATCACTTGTCGATATGTTCACCGGTTCATACGCGACTTTTCTATGATGTGGAGGACAGCTCGAATCGTGTAGGGCTGTTTTTGAAAACATTCGAAGTACGTGTTTATGAGCTCGAATCGTTAAATTTCCGTATCATGTGCAGAAAGACAAAAACTACAAAACAAATGGAGAAGGCTAAGAAGAAAGATGACAAGATAGGAGAAAGAAACGATAAAAAACCAAGAAACGAAGACTTATTGAAAGCGATGATGATGACACTGAAAGTTGGGAATCTTTCAACTTTTGTAACAGTCGTAAGTCAAATACGTCATGAAAACTAGAAACTTCATCTGGTCGAAGACCCCTTGCAGTTGATGCAGAGTGTATTTTCTGTAAAGGGAAGTATAGTGAAGACAGGAAGGGGGAAGAATGGGTGCAGTGTTTTTGTGTGAGATTTGGGTGCAGGCTGAATATGCCGGCTATGAAAGTGGATCCTATGTTTGCGTTTTTTGCAAATAACCCATTTATTAATTGTTAAAACTGATTAAAAACCGATTAAAAACTGATTGAAGCTAATTATAGAAATAAACATGTGTCTTATATTTTCTTCTAAAACAATGGCCTAATAATAATCGCCTATATAACTAAGTTAAGCACGGTGAATATATTTTGGAATATTCCTATTCCAAAAAATACCTACACCCCGTCCCGAAAATGGAATTGTGCAGTTTGGCGTTCAAACAAAAATTCTACCCAATAGTATGTTTAGTTATTTTTGATAGCTTGCAGATTGATAGTATATGAATATTGCTTCAATTTCATGCAGGTTTTATTGGTTTAAACCTTACACAAAAAAAGTCGCAGGTCTGAAACAAAATGGTATTCCAAATTACCTTCCTTTCTTCTAGCCTTCATCGAAGGATGCGCCAATTTTCTTTCCAACTTCCTCCCAAATCTTCGGTTTCTTTTAACACTTTTCGATCTTTCTGAAGAGGGAAAATTGATTTTATCCGAAGAAGACAACCATCGTCGATTGCGTATCATCAATCATGAAAATTCTAACAGCCTAAAAAAAACAACGCAGTTACTAGGAAGCAAAAACCCATACTGTAACTCGCCCCAATAATTAGTAAGGCCGTATAGTTTCACTTCATAAGCCTTAATTAGATCTCCTGTTCCGGGTGTTCATTCGTGCAATTTTGCACCATAAATCGCGCAACTATGAGCATTCAGCTTGAATCCGTACGCGCAGAAAATCCCGAATACCTAATGTGTATCTGCTTAAGGTGGTACTCCAATACCGAGGAGTTTCCTCTTCGTTCTCCGCCTTCTTCCACTTCCTCCTCGTATCTCGCCTGCTTCGATCCGATAAATCGGGAATGCAAACAAGAGATTGTTATCTCGGCTGGGTTGCGCTCTTCCGTTATCGTGGATATTACATCTGCCTATGCATCCTTGTAAATGTGTATGTAGGTATATGCGCGCATAAAAGCGCGAAAGAGCCCTTTTCGTATAGGAAAAGGGGGGTAACGAGCCACGCTTTCTATACCGCGTTATAAACTTCGATGTCTCCTTTCTTCCTCCGCGATCTTGCACTTCCCCTCTCGTATCTCCTTACCTGGCGATTTTCTGCACGGCTTCCTATACGATATGGCACTGAGGTCCAGGGAGGGAGAGAGAACGAGAGAGAGTGGAAGGCGAATTAAGGAAGGCGCGAGATTCCTCTCTTTGGTCATGGACCACTCGTTGGTTAAGTATACTTTATACTACACCGACTATTTGTCAAACCCGGGTTTATATATAGATTTGTATCGCTGACACTGTTGGATGGGCGTTCGGGGTTCGCTTCCGGCGAAACTTGGACTTAAGGCTGTTGAGTCCCAAATCGCAAATGATGATAAAATTCTGAAAATTTGGTATGTTTTTGTGTGAAGTATGTCACAGGTCGTGTAAAAATTTCACGACAATTAGGAAGCTCGTTATCGAACCATTAAAATTCACAAATTAAATGTTGTTTTATGGAAACTGACGTAACTTTGCAATAAGTTTTTTTTTTACCTCTCAATTTTATAATATCTACAATATACTGAAAGCAACGGAAACAAAACGAAGTTTATTAATAAATTTTTTTTTATTTCTTTTAAAAATTGTTCTTAACAAAATGTTAATTTTTTAATAACGAGCTTCCTAATCGTCGTGAAATTTTAACACGACCTCTTAAATACTTCATACAAAAACATACCAAATTTTCAGAATTTTCTTATCATTTTTTATTTCAACCCTTAAGGAGGTTGAAGTAATGATGATAGAATTCCGAAAGTTTGGTATGTTTTTACATGAAGTATTCAAGAGGTCGTGTAAAAATTTCATGACGATTAAGAAGCTATTTATTGAACAATTGACATTAACATGTTTCATAGGGACTCAACATCCTTAAGCAGTATTTTGCATGGCCTATACTCAGAGCGGTGACCGCAAAAACAAATTTGTTGATTTTACACACTTTAGGTGTAGGCACTTGTTACACGTTTTGACGTATGTGAAAAACAATGGTATAAAAACAACACGGATGCGTTCAAACAACACACGTGTGTTATTTTCTTACACACGTTAAAACGTGTAAAAAGTGTCTACAGCCATTTACGCACTCAGAGTGTGTAAAAACAACACACCAATTTGTGCAGTACTGTCGTACATGGGCAAACTGCGGTACATGGGATGCGTCGGAATGATAAATTGAATAACAAAAGGTTTTTGTCATCAAAATATATGCATTTATTGAACTGAACTCAACAGTACGTGGGATGCTCTCATACATGTTACTCCGTAGTATGTATGAGGGATGTCACTGTTTTTCTTGTCTTCGCATAGGCTAGGTTTTCATACAGCTTCACGATGACGGCCGCTTTTTATATGTATATCTTTATTTTATATATTTTATCTATTTTATATATATTAACCGCATAAGTCGAATATCCATAGGCCGAATATCCATACGTCGAATATCCATAAGTACAAGTATCCATAAGTATGAATATCCATAAGTCGAATATCCATAAGTGAGTACAGTGTAGAAATGAGTTTGTTTGTTTGGGTTTGTTTTTGGCTTTGGAAGCCGTCAAGCGGATAATTGCTTGGAAAAAATGGATGTGTATTCAAAAAACGACATATTTCATTCGATTTCTCCGCATTCATTCTTTACACGTCACTTGAACAAGCCGATCCGCAAAACGCATCGGAGCGACCCACTTTTTTTTCCACCGGCTGTCAATTATGATTTCGCATAGGCGATTCGATCGGTGATCGATCTTTCGAAAGAGAAATCAGCGTGTATGACATCGGCGATTTGACGAGAGCGGTGAACTCATTATGCAGAATGAGGGGTGTCCAGTTCGAGCTTCCTTTCTGTTGTATTATATTCAGAAGTCAACTTTCGTGCTTCAGCACCGAATAATAAATGACATGCGTAAAAATTTACGACATGCCGACGAAACTGGATATTCTTGGCGATTGTGGGCTAGCCGGAGAGTGAAAAGGCCATGCGCGCCTATAATCCGTGAATTTATTGACTCTCGCGAATGTAAATCACGCGAGATAAAATTTCGCATCGTTGAAAAAACAATCGAACAAGGTGGGGGAACGCTGGCTTATAAATTGCGACATAAAAATTCTTAATTAGCACTTTAGGGTAAAAAATTATATATATAAATATAAACGCTGTTGAGAAAGTTCGATTGATTTAACTAGGATCTATTAGAGTGAATTTTTTTTTCTGTTGCCTCAGAGCCTAGTACGATTTTACTTGCTTTAAATAAATATTTTTTATTTGTTTCAAGCATTCCTTGATGTAAAAAATCCAGTAAATATGTACTTGTTGTTGCATTGTTGATTTGTGAGTATAAAAGATTTGTTTGAATAAAAAATATCTTTATTTGCATGCGGTAAATGTATCTTCAATGCAAATTTATTGCTATATCGAACGAGTAAAAATTGTAATTCAAGTACTCGTATTTTTATTTGAAGCCAGCAAGTTTACCGGGTTTTGCCATATAATGATGTTGCTGTTTGCATCGTTGGAATGCAACGAAAATCATTTTCGTCTTTTCAATGGCTCAATTTTTTTGCCCATTTAAGCTGTGAAAATCGTTCGAATGTTTTTACGTATTTTTACGAGAAATTTACAACCTCAATGTGCAAAAAAAGGCTCTGGATTAGAATGAAAATAGAGAAATAAAAATGACAAGACAAATTTTAATGCATTCCAACGATGCAAACTTCAACGTCATCTCATATACTCATATTTATCGGTGCTATTGAAAATCCTGAATGATAATGTTGAAGATCGCACCGTTGGAATGCAACGAAAAATAATTATTTTTATTTGTTCAAATTTTTTTCACTTAAAATCACTAATTCTCGATTTTATGTGAGTTTGCAATGTTGGAACACAATAAAGGTTCATATTTACATTTTTTCCATATTTTTATCATTACAGTGGATCTTTTTTTAAAATATGTTTACATTGTAGATCACTGAAGAAATATCTTAAAGGATGGTTGAAGGATTTTTGTAAGCAAAGTTCACCAAAAGATATTTTTTTAAATTCATGAATATAAATATTCGTTGCGTTCCAAGGATGAAAACGTGAACCTCATAATTCTCATTAGAGACTACCTTCTGCGTTGTTCACTTGTCAATCAGTCAGTCAGTGACGGAACTGTTTTATATGTAAAGATAGATTTACCACCCCATCTTGTAAAAAACGGATGTGGATGAGGATAATAAGAAAGAAATCGAAAATGCGTAAAAAAATCGTTGCATCCCAACGATGCACGAACTTCAACATCACCCTCTATGACCATTTTTTATTCCCACTATTTCGGTATATATGACAAAATGTTACTCTTGCGCGGTAATCGCGAAACGTACGGATTCCCACGTCTTCCGGAGCACACTTGGCCGACCACGAGCGAAGTGCGCAAAATTCGTGGCGCGTCGATACGTATCGCGGACTCGGTTATACGCTCGCTCGGAGTACGACTGGCTTGCGTGTGTAAAAACAACAAAAACGAGGGCCTGCGCCACACTGCGGCCACAGAGCGTACCACTACTCCCGTGAACTTGCCAGTTAATTCAAATTACAGAAATCTAAGTAGATCCATTGATTCTATGCGACTAAGCAACATTTTTTTTTTTTTGGTGATATGAAACGCGAACATTATTAGAAGTTCATTTTTCGTATTACTCAACAATGCTCGTTCATGATTTGAATAGATAAATCCATATTTGAAATAAAATTCCGGTGTAAACAAATAAAATGTGAAAAAATGTTGTTACGGGGTCTTCTAACTTTAGACGCTAAAAAAGGGTATTATCATGAATCTTTTGATCGGTTTATATTATAGATATTGATATAAAAGTTGTTACAGTTAACAAATACACTTTCGAAGTACACAAAATTTATAATTTATTTACTTAAGGTACTATTTATAGCCGAAAATGGTAGTTAAAAAAAAATCCTAAAAAATTGGAGGTCTGCACTGTTGATGAAATCTCGGAGATGGATCATCCGAAACAAAAAATCAAACGGTTTTAGATTCAGTATGTTAATGGCTATAGTATGTATGTGGCTTCAGTATGTAATGGCTTCAGTATGTTAATGGCTATAACGCATATCATACGATTTCTTATATATGCAAAAATAACTAAATGGCGGACATTTTACGAAAAAAACAAAAAAAAGACTTCTTTCACCGTTTTTGGCACAAAAAATAGTAAATATCAAATTGTAAATAAAATATAAATGATAAATAAAGAAATTATAAATAATTTTTTTTCAAATGTATTTCGAAAGTGCATTTAGTAAGTGTAACAACATTTATATCAATATCTATAATATAAACCTCCCAAAAAATATCATGAACATAGGCTTTTTCAGCATCTAAAGTGAGAAGACCCCTTAGTTCAAATATATCAACTAAACGAATTTCATTGATATCAATAAATCTTTTTTATCAGTGTATGCTCAGCGTTGCCGAGTGGTCACCCAACCAAATATCGGTCCAGGTTAACGGTACTTGACCCAGATCGTTCGTATTTATCTCCATATAATTGTGAACGTAGTTCGAAGCTTTTTTGCACGTATCTATCCTCGTATTGCGTTACAGAGCACATACATAATACGCGTATATACGTGGCATCGTCTATTCTCATATTTGCGGCTGTACAAAACGATGAATAGCGTATAAACTTTGATTAACGTTCTTGTTCGTTCTCTCTCTCTCTCTCTCTCTCTCTCTCTCTCTCTCTCTCTCTCTCTCTCTCTCTCTCTCTCTCTCTCTCTCGCTCTAAGCCCCTGTTGTCTCGTTTCGTCTCGAGTTTGACCCCAGAAAAAAAGAGCCGTTCGCGTTCGGCCGGATCGCTCATATTTTACGGATAATTGCGACTACATCGATTCACGAAGCGTTTATCCACTCGCTTCCCTCTCCGTCTTCTCTTTCTTGACACTCGTAGGCATTCCCCGAATGCAAATAATAAAGTCACCGCGTCTGTGAGCCTGTTGATCTTCGGGTGAATTACGATCGACGGGGCTAGCATTCCATTCCTCGAATTATTATCATACGCATGTTTTATTCGCATTCGTTAAGGGGTTATGATACTGTGAAAACGACGGACACTCGTCGCTTGAGGCAACTCAAATTGACGAGGAAAGTCCAACATATGGTGCAGGAATCACAGATTGAAATCAAACTTATGATTACAACGATATCACTGATAATAAAACTGCAAGGGGCGAAACTAATTTTGGGGTACGGTTTTTTTAGTGATTTTCACGATTTTTTTTACAAGGAATGAATAAATCGAATTTATTCAAGCTTTAGAAACATTTTCGACGCATTTTCATTTAATTTTAAAAATTTTTTCGAAGCTTTACCTCTGAAAATATGGATCATGTAACCTGCCGCCCATCGAGGGTCGTCGTCAGACTTTGGTGTTTGCGGATGGTCTAGAGGCCACAGTTTTCATCGGACATCAATATGGTTTGAAGATCACTTTGAGAAGATGTTTTCCTTCTACATGAACCTAACTCTGACCAAGCAAATTGAAAATTGCATTTTCAGAGGTGTTTAAACAAAAGGGTATATAATTGCTGCCATTATTTTGTACCCTTTTTTGCTATAAAAAATATTCTTTAAATACTCTACATTACCCCAAATTGAGGTTCATTTAAAGCGTAATTATATAAAGAAACTAACTATCACTTTATAAAATTATAGGTTAAGAACTCTCGGAGCTAGAGTGTACATAAACTGATAAGAAAGTCATTTCGAGAAAAACGCGTTTGAAAAAACATTACCGAGAACCAAAAATTCAAGGCGGAACTTTTGAAACTTCGAAACTTTGGGAACATATTCTTGAATAGTTTTACTAACAATTTATGGAATAAAAAGATTCGATTTTTTAATTCATCTAAACTAGTATCTGCCTTAAACGCATTTTTTTCGAAATTATGTTTTTAAATACGGTGTACACAATTTCTCGACATCTAATGAACGGATTAGCTTGAAATTTGGTACACCTATTCAGTGTAATAGTAGTATAATTATTTGGTCTTGACCGACGTTTTTCTCCTTAACAGTTTTTTCATCGGTTATTAACAGTAATGTCATTTTTTCTCGAAAAATCGAAAAATAAATTCAACTTTTATTAATAATCATTGAAACACGAAAACGAAAGAAAATGTTTGTCAAGTATTAGCCAATACTATCTATTTTAAGAAGAAAAACTCGTTTTTTTTCTTTCGATGAACCCATTGGCCAAAATCATGTACACAGTTGTCCCCTCACGTTCAAAAAGCCTTCACGAGATTGTCAATAACTTCTTTAATTATTAATATCTCTTTTAACGAAATTTGGTACACAACTGTTACACAGCATATACAAATAAATTTGTTACTGCATATACAAATAAATGTCCAAACGATTTTTCAATTATTTTTCACCGTAAAAAAAAATAACCCTGCTTTTTGGTTCGTCACAGTAACTTAGCCACTTCAACTTTTGCGTATCGTACGCGTGTCTTTATACGTATACGGAAAATTTCAACGTTCCGACTCGTTTTTACTCGCAAAAAGAGATCATTATTTGGCTTCTTCGTTGTAGGCGTTGCGACACAATGAAGGATTAACTTGATCTTCGAGTCGGAGAAAAGTTGGATAAAACGATATTTATGCACCGAGGCGCAGCTAGCTGAGTATGTTTGATGTTATGCGATAGTTATCGGCGTGGCCGTAAGGATTAAAATAAGGCCGAGGCGTGGCTTGAGATGACAACGAGAAGAATTTATACGCCGAGAGCTCTTAAGAGGCGAGGTGCATATATATATATATATATATATATATATATAGGAACACACGTATAGCTATGGATAATGTATATCTGAAGCATGGGACTCTGCACAATTAAGTAAATATCGGGCGTTCCATCGGAAATAGCACGTGCAAATGCTTCGACCATTTGTCCCGAGCACCGTCGAGTTTATTCACAGGATCTGGCAATCTTACGCTGACCAACTTGCATACTATTTTTTATACGACTCTCTCTCTCTCTCTCTCTCTCTCTCGCCCACACACATACAATATAACTCGAATATCTTTCATTTTCAAACTTTTATACTTATTTTCGTTTTTTATGTACCCACTTATATCATTATTTTGCATATTACTTTTCGTTACCTTCATTACTGATTAATATTAGTCTTTTATGATCTCCGAGTTTGCATCGTCGATGCGCAACGAAAATGTATGATTTCCAATTAATAAAATTCATTTTCGCCGCTTTAGGCTAGAAAAAACACTGGAATACTTTTACGTATTCCCATTAGAGATTAACGATAACAGTTTTATTAACGATAACTTTATTTAACGGTAACTTTATTTAACGGTAACTTTATTTAACGATAACTTTATTTAACGATAACTTTATTTAACGATAACTTTATTTAACGATAACTTTATTTAGCGATAACTTTATTTAACGATAACTTTATTTAACGATAACTTTATTTAGCGATAACTTTATTTAACGATAACTTTATTTAGCGATAACTTTATTTAGCGATAACTTTATTTAACGGTAACTTTATTTGAAGATAACTTTATTTAGCGATAACTTTATTTAACGATAACTTTATTTAACGATAACTTTATTTAACGGTAACTTTATTTAACGATAACTTTATTTAACTTATTAACTTTACTTAACTTTTTCGACTTTTTAGAACCTATTAACTTCATTTAACGATAACGATAACTTTATTTAACTTTAATTTACGATAACTTTATTCAATAACGATAACAAAAGAAAGGTTTTTTTTCTGGTAGGAAAAATAAAGAAATAAAAGGTGCATTTCAACGATGCTAATTTCAACGTCATAACATTTTTGC
This sequence comes from Ophion costatus, assembly GCA_951751655.1. Classification (NCBI taxonomy): domain Eukaryota; kingdom Metazoa; phylum Arthropoda; class Insecta; order Hymenoptera; family Ichneumonidae; genus Ophion; species Ophion costatus. Next base: position 22,628,740 of record OX632363.1, read on the forward strand.
GTTTTTTCTCTTGGCCATTGATTTTTTTGCCCAAAGGTGGGAATAAGGATTGAATAAACAATTCGTCAATCGATCCCCTACTCTCATTCTCTCATTCTCTCTCTGTGTCAACGTGATAACTTAAGAAAAAAAACAACGATCAAATACTAATTAACCGATAATGGGCCGGAAAAGTAAAAAACGCTGCATTTTTTAAATTAACAAATCACTCTGGAAATTAGCATCAACTGGATTTTATGAAACTCTACGATTTTGTTTTTTTGTATGGTTCTGTCGTGAACAATTCTGTGTCAATCGACGTCTTACGAGGATGACTCATCATCGATACGTCGGCGTAGTAAAAAATGAGAACTCTGTGTTGTAGGTGGCACGTGCGTGTCGTCGAAGTGCCTTAAAGGGAAATAGCGGGTAAATACACCTGTCCACACACGGCAAATACACGTGGCCCTGAAACACTATCCAGAGGTAAAAGATCGACCCATACACCTATATATAGTATAGACGTATATATACAGGGTGACCTGTTATGAATGGATAATGCTGGAACTGTCGATAGGTCAGATCATGTCCTACGATATGCTGGAACTTCGGATTAGTAAAAATCCCACGGTTTTCGAGATAAAAATGATCTGTTTTTGGTTTTTCCCATGCCATTGCTATAAATGATAACTTTTTTTTATGCGGTTTTTAAAAAAATACTCTTGGTTATTTGATTTATGTAGAAAAGTCTTCCTTTTAAGCGTAAATGTTAAGGAAACTTTATGAAAGAAGATCTTATGCAGAATTTTCATACAAACCAATTCGAATATATGACTTTGATAACCTGCGGTGCAAAAGAAAATGTATTACGCATACGGTGCCAATTACTTTAAGGCTTTAGGCCACAGTAACTTTTCATGTGAATAAAAAATTGTTAAATTCACACTATTGATGTGAAAAAAAATTGTTAAATTCGCACATGATTTTATATCTGTTACTGTGGCCTAAGGCCTTTAAAAGTTGCTTAGTTATAGTCGATTCGTATCATCTTAGACATGGCATGCGAAAAACCAAAAATAGATGACTTTTTTCAAAAAATAACGTAAAGCCAAAAATCTCGAAAACCGTGGGACTTTTACTAAACTCAAATTCTAGCATATGGTAGGACATGATTATCCAGTCATGGTAGGGCACCTTATATATATACGCTCGTATATACGAGATGTACTGGGTGCCGCATGGTTTGGATGTTCAAATGTGCTCGACGAATATTCGCAATCGTCGTACTCGGAGCCCGGACACCCCGGACGCGAGTCCACTAAGCTATAGAAAATGTTGTAAGGTGAGGAAAAATAGGCTAAAAGCATGAAAAAAAATTTCAATCCGTTCAAAGAGGATCGAGCTTTTCTCAAATGAATTTTAGGCCCACTGATTCATTTCAAACACGCCACTGCCCCGCCAAGCTTTCCACAAGTTCTACTGCGTTGTTTGCAGACGAAAAAATATCTTAAGGCGTTACCCCCACTTGTAGCGCAAAAGAAAGGCCTTTTTCATGAATTTTTTTAAAGAAAACTACAAAACTTTTTCAACCGATCAATATACCATCTTAAAGAACACATCTTGAAGAACTTTCAGTAATTTTTTTATTGAAAAATATTACATTGTTGAGTGGCAAATGGCCGTCAATGAAATAATGTTTTTATATACACGGTATGCGGTGACCAACAATGCAGCGAAGTGGTTCATCTGAAAAAAAAATGCGGATGGATTTAGTCAAATATAAGTATAAACTAGTCTTTAATCGAAGGATTTTAAAAAATATTCATTTTTCACAAAATGGCGGACAGTCAAAGTTAATGGTTCGATTTTAACGAAAAAAACGGCCGTTTTTTGGCAATAAAAAGGGCATTTTTTTTCGAAAAAAAAAATCGAACGATTAAAGACTACATTTTTATGTATTAAATAAGCCTGCAAAATTTCAGGAAGATCGGTTCATTAGTGTTCGAGTAATCTTGGTCACCGACTTCAGAAATGCCATTTTGAGAAAAACGCGTTTAAAGTTTCAATTTCAGTTCTTCAATTCACGGATTCTTCTCTTTCAACGGTGATATCTCAGTCAATTTTGTTCGAATCGACTTGAAATTTTCAGGACATATTCTCAGATACTTATACTTCAAAAAAATGCAATAAAAAAAATCGATTTTTTCAAAATCGCAAGTGGGGGTAACCCCTCAAAATCTAGGCCATCCGGAATGATGAACCCGACTAGAAATTTTCATAGGGACAACCCGATACGGTATAAGGACCTTTTCAGGTGAACCCTAAATAGGGAATGCCTCTCAAGGTCCTGATAAAGATAGTATTGGGAGAACCCTGCGATGGCAAGTACCGATAACGTCCTTATAACGTTTTAACAGGGCTATCATGTAAGTAATGATGTAAGGTCCCAACAATGTTTATTTAGGGGTAACCACACGAGTCATAGGTGACCATATAAACCTTATACTTCGCAATAATAAATAGATATACAAATACATTTTTGATAGATACTGCAATAATAAGTGAATCTTATGAGATTTATTTTTCATTGTAGAACTTTTCTTATTTTTTTATTCGGAATTTTTTTCATTTTTATTCAGAACTTAATTTTTCATCAAGTTTTTCACATATATATTTTGATAAGCGTAGTCGGCAATTTATTTTGCATTCTATAGTTCCTCTATCTTTAATCAAAAAATGAATATATGATTTAAAAATTAATCAAAAGTGTTCTTGCTTACATGTAAGCATAAATAAATAAAACCAAACAAAAACGCTAAATTGTGAATTCAATCAATGAAGGGTAGGTTATTTTTCTACCAACAGATTCCCGATTTTTCCCACTTTTATAACGTTCTAAAAAATTCCCAAATCCATGCAACGCTACTGATTCCAGTGGGTTAATGGTAGGACCGGTTAGGGTAGCCCGATAAGAACCCAACAAAAAATTGGGCTTACCCGAGGCAAAACCTGACACAACCAAAATAAAACCCTAGAAGATCGTTACACACCCTATAAGAACCTGATAGGGAAGCCCGATAATGACCCAACAAGGAATTGGGTTGACCCAGCAATGAACTGTACAAAAACCCAACGTCAATTTCTAGTCGGAAAGTTTGCATCGTTGGAGTGCAAGGAATCTTTTTTATCGGTGACTTTCTATCATCGAATCTTCTCGCAGTTTTAGGCTAAGAGAATGACTAAAACATTTCATAGGATGTTGTCTAATTTCTGCAACCCAAATTTGCAACAAAATATTTTCGGTGATAAGAAAAATGTAGAAAAAAAAAGAATTTTTGTTGCGTTACAACGATGCAAACTTTAAGACCATGATCCGCGACAGTATCTCATGAGAAATCGTTCGTTTACCCGCGCGGTTGATATCTCGCGCATACACGTTAAGGATGTTGAGTCCCAAATCGCAAATGATGATAAAATTCTGAAAATTTGGTATGTTTTTGTATGAACTATTTCCGAGGTCGTGTAAAAATGTCACGACAATTAGGAAGCTCGTTATTGAACAATTAACATTCACAAATAAAATGTTGTTTTATGGAAACTGATGTAACTTTGCAGTAAGTTTTGTTTTGACCTCTCAATTTTATAATATCTACAATATACTGAAAGCAACAGAAACAAAACGAAGTTTTTGATAATTTCTTTTTATTTCTTTTAAAAATTGTTCTTAACAAAATTTTAATTTTTTAATCACGAGCTTCCTAATCGTCGTGAAATTTTAACACGACCTCTCAAAGTCTTCATACAAAAACATACCAAATTTTCAGAATTTTCTTATCATTTTTTATTTCAACCCTTAAGGAGGTTGAAGTAATGATGATAGAATTCTGAAAATTTTGTATGTTTTTACATGAAGTATTCAGGAGGTCGTGTAAAAATTTCATGACGATTAAGAAGCTATTTATTGAACAATTAATATTAACATGTTTCATAGGGACTCAACATCCTCAATCGCGTTCATTGACGTTGAAATTCCATCGGGAATCACGATCGTCCATCGGAAACTGTGCTAAATTGCGTAGATTTTGATATATGTTTTTCTCTCGAAAACGATGTAGCGGAACTTGCGGAAACTTCAAAGTCGAACTTTTATTGGGGATATCTGCGTCCACGAGGAAAATCAGTATATTCAAACATTGATCGGTAAAACGTTCTGCCCTCATTAACGGATTGGCTGCCAATCCTTTCGCATTCCATGAAGAATGATCGCGCCGGAGACGTTTCTCGAGCCGTAACGGAATGTCTTGCACGACGAGACGATCATCGCGTCACGACGCGTCTCATTCGCGATTTGGTCGATCCCTTCAGGCACTGATGGTGCTTGGCGAGTTCAGAAATCGGTATTCTCGCTTTATGGTAACATAAAATTACACGTACATTAGGGTGGTTGAAAATAAAATCGATTTTTTCCTCAACGGAAAATTGAAGTATGTTAAGAAAAAGACAGTTTGCAAAATTTGAGGGTTCTAAACGATTTTTCAGTAAATGCTCGAACGCCTTTTTCATGTTTTTTTTTTTTTCATAATTAACGGAGTGTTAATTTTTTATCTCGATGCAGAAAATATTAGTGCGTTGTTCAATGTAAGTCTTGATTTAATTGTTTCTGTGACAATACACAATTTGCATTTCAATATTTTTTTACCATAAACAATTTGCATTTGCAGATTAAAAATCAACATATGTAATTCGGTTGTGAAAATTATATCAACCGCTTACAGAACATGAACACGGTGTTTACATTACTGAACGTCTAACAAGTATGCGTGCTTTTTTTAGTAATATGTTGTTTTGGAGTAAGAAAACAAATTAAGAACAAAAATTGACGAAAAATCGCGAAAAAAATTAAAAGTCGTTTGAGCACTACCTAAAAAAAGTTGAGACCTCTCAAATTTTGTATGAATTACTTTTTCATAACGCAGTAACATTTTCCGTTGAGTACCCAGTAAAAAAAGTTAATTTCTTTTTTAGCTACTCTAATGCCACCCTAATACACATAGAACAAACGCATACACGCGTATTACATGCATATATGTAAGCATGTATTTAAACTCTCAAGGGTGTCTCAAAATGAGCTGACATTTTAAATTGCGCGCCATTTTCTTTGTGGCGAACATAGAGCACTAATCTTTGGCAACTGGCATCAGGAAGTAATGAGGTTTAGTCCTAGAGAATCGCACGATCGAGCAGCGCATAGAAATTGTAATTTGCTGCATTGTTGCTGCATAGTTATTGCAGACGAAGTTTCATGGTCGTGCTATTTTGCGCCGCAGCGATGTCAATTGGCCACCAAGGTCGTGCGATTTGACGCCACTGGACTTCTTTCTTTGGGCTTTACTGAAAGGAAAAGTGTATGTCAATGATCCACAGACCATTCCGGAGCTCAAGGAAGCAATTGGACGCACCATTAAGGATGCTGAGTCCCTATGAAACATGTTAATTTTAATTGTTCAATAAATAGCTTCTTAATCGTCATGAAATTTTTACACGACCTCCTGAATACTTCATGTAAAAACATACCAAATTTTTAGAATTCTATCATTACTTCCACCTCCTTAGGGGTTGAAATAAAAAATGATAAGAAAATTCTGAAAATTTGGTATGTTTCTGTATGAAGTATTTAAGATGTCGTGTTAAAATTTCATGACGATTAGGAAGCTCGTTATTAAAAAATTAACATTTTGTTAAGAACAATTTTTAAAAGAAATAAAAATAAATTTATCAATAAACTTCGTTTTGTTTCCGTTGCTTTCAGTATATTGTAGATATTACAAAATTGAGAGGGCAAAAAAAAAACTTATCGCAAAGTTACATCAGTTTCCATAAGACAACATTTAATTTGTGAATGTTAATTGTTCAATAACGAGCTTCCTAATTGTGAAATTTTTACACGACCTCTGAAATACTTCATACAAAAACGTACCAAATTTTCAGAATGTTATTATCATGTGCGATTTGGGACTCAACATCCTTAATGAAATTAGTCCGCAATTATGCCAAAATGTTATTGAAAATTTCGTCAAAAGAGTGAACGTTTGCAAATCGGGACGAGGCGGCCATTTATCGGATATTGTGTTCCACGCATAACCTCCACGTTCGTACCTTATATTGAAATAAAAATATTCGTACTTTTCAAATAAATAATACGTTTTATCAATAAATTAAAATGTCAGGTCATTTTGAGACACCGTATGTTCACGGGCACGTACGGTCAAAAGAAGCCAGACGTAGGCGCAAGTAACTAACGAATGAGAACAGTCGCTGCTCCTAACCTAAAATTATTATTCATTAGCCCGACGAGCGCCCATTAGCAATGACCTTGACTACCGAAAGCCAGAGATCTCCGACTCTCCGTCGGTAAGGCTCAGTAGATGCTGTCTCGGAAAAAAAGCAGTACAAAAAATGAAGGAACAGCAAGTGTAATACGAGGCAAAAGAGTTACGAGAGAAACGGGAGGATAATGACAGCCAGAAAGAGAAAGAGAGAGAGAGAGAGAGAGAGAGAGAGAGAGAGAGAGAGAGAGAGAGAGAGAGAGAGAGGAAGGTAGCAGGCTGTAGACGAGAAACACGCGGAGATATGTACCGCTGCTCTCATCTAGAGAACGGACGATACTCTCGTATCCAGCGCCAAGATATACTTTCGTCCGCCAGGTCCCGTACCAGAAGTACCGTGAAATCGCGCGCGAGTCCGCGCTCACGATGCGATCGACAGCCGTTGGAAAAGATTTCCGGTAAACTCACGTTAGCAATACGCACAATGGGTATACGTGTTGATCAAAGTTTGCAACGTTGGAATGCAGTGAACGCTTTCTTTTTTTCGCTTGCCTTCATTTGCTTTCGGACGATTCAGTGTTAGGTTTTCAGGCTTTTTATCAGAGATGCGCAGCCTGGATATGCGAGAAATAAATTCTTGATAATAATAATGGCAACGAAATAATCAAGTGCGAATTTTCGTTGCATTCCAACGACGCAAGCTTTGATACCGTAACAAAATGTACAAACCTAGAATCATCGCCGGTTCAGTCGTACAGGACTCGTGACATTAACGACCTCCGAACGCAACATGTATGAAAAATCGACGCGCGATTCGCCAGCGTGGCTTCTTTTATTTCCAGGCTCAATTTCGTTCGATATCAAAGTGGCCGATCGACGCGATTGGTAAAAAGTAACGACGCTCCGAGGATGCGACCCCCGAGCATACGCGTGCTTGACGACTTCCGGACTATGACGAATGGCGTACAGTGGATTATGACCGGTTGATCGCCGTTCCTGAACACAAGTATAGTAGAAGCGCGGTATACTACAGAGAGGAGTATGGGAGTGTCGGAAATGGCAGGAGGAGTCGGGAGGATTGGGCAAGCCATTAATGGTGACCGCAGATGCCTTTAGTAGCGAGAGCGAAAGAGAGAGAGAGGGGAGAGAGAGAGAGAGAGAGAGAGAGAGAGAGAAGATTAAACCGCACGGGCACACACCACAACCTCGGGATGACGAGGACGAAGAGATATAGTATATCTAATTGTCAGTGAGAGTGCACGACTGGGACGATTATGATATACATATATAGGGTGTCCTGTTATGAATGGATAATCCTGCAACTGTCGATAGATCAGATCATGCCCTACTATATGCTGGAACTTCAGTTCAGTAAAAGTCCGACGGTTTTCGAGATAAAAATCATCTGCTTTTGGTTTTTCACATGTCATTTCTACAAATGATAACTTTTTTCACCCACTTTTCTAAAAAATACTCTCGGTTATTTGTTTTGTCTTGAAAAGTTTGCCTTTTAACCTTAAGGGGAGGTACGTGAGTAAACGGCGGGAAAAACAGGTAAACTTCGGGAATTTTTATCCCAAAAACTAATGTTTCGATTGGATCCGGGTTTTTTTATTGGAAAGTATGTACATTGAGGTATGTTTAGGAATTTTTTTAAATAAACTCGTCGACTGGAAGCGATTCGAACGCGTTTATCTCGAAACATTGATTTCAAAGTCGGTGCCAGATGAATCTCGAAAACGGCTCGTCCGATTTTGTCCAAATTTAGATGCAATATTCTTCGATAGTTTTTCTCGTTCGCCACGTAAGGGTTTTTCATTTGATTGAAGCATTGCTTTTTTAGGCAACCAAAATCGTCGGAAATTGAAAACGAAAAACGAATGTTAAATTGAAACGGTCGCAATTCCGTCAAAAACGAAAATTTCCAAAAAATCCTACGTGGCGAACGAGAAAAACTATCGAAGAATATTGTATCCAAATTTGAACAAAATCGGACAAGCCGTTTTCGAGATACATCAGGCACCGACTTTGAAAACTATGTTTCGAGATAATCGCGTTTGAATCGCTTCCAGTCAAGGAATTTATTTTGAACAATTCCTAAACATACTTCAATGTACATATTTTCCAATAAAAAAATCCCCAGATCCAATCGAAACATTAGTTTTTGAGATAAAAATTCCCGAAGTTTACCTGTTCTTCTCGCCGTTTACTCAGGTACCTCCCCTTAAATGTTAAGGAAACTTGATGAAAAAAGATCTTATGCGGAATTTTCATACAAACCGATTCGAACATCTGACTTCGATAGCCTGCGGTGTAAAAAAAATGTACTACGCATATCGTGCCGATTACTTTAAAAAGTTGCTTCGTTATTGTCGATTCATATCATTTGTAGAAGTGGCATGCGAAAAACCAGATCTAGATAATTTTTTTTTAATAACTTAAAGCGCAAGATCTCGAAAACCGTGGGACTTTTATTAAACTGAAATTCCAGCATATCTGACATCGGGCATGATCTGACCTATCGATAGTTGCGGGATTATCCATTCATGATAGGACACCCTGTAGACGTATATATGGAGGAAGGAGAAACAAAGAGAGAAAGAGAGAACTGCAAAACACGAGGGGTTAACGCACCGTATACTTTTTCCCACTGTTACAAAGTTCTTCCGCTGTGCTTTTACAATTATGCCGTAAATCTTTTCTAGTGTTTTTTTTACTTTTATTACAAATTGTAATAAATGTGAAATGAAGTGCATTATTTTCTAAGAATCTATTTTAATTAATGGCCTTTGGAAAATATGATGTCGACGTTTGCGTTGTTGGAACGCAACGAAAGTTTTGCAACTCAATTTTTTTGGCCCATTTAGCCCTCCAAAATCACTCAAACGTTTTTCAGGATCCTTATTGGAGATATTCAGCCTAAATATGTAAGACAAGATTCAGGATGGTAATGAATATGTGGAAATGAATGAATTGAAACAATTTTTCGTTGCATTGCAACGATGCAAACTTCAACATCGTTGGAAAAGAAAACTTTTATTGACTAAAACTAAAAATTCATTCGAGTATTACAACTTTTCATACCCTTACAATAAATTTTTAAGCTACGTGATATAGTGATGTTAAAGCACATAGCTTTAACATCAATATATATATATATATATATATATATTTATGTGTGTGTGTGTGGCTCGAAAACCTACTGCAAAAATATCAAAAATATTAATAGTTAAACCAATTTCTCACTTTTCGCCGACTCGTGGAATTAACACGATAGAAAAATAAATCAAACAATACCGTTTGTTCCATCTCCGTTACAATCTATGATGGAAACAAAAACGATGGCGCGATAATTTCAAAAAGGATATACATATATATATATATATATATATATATATATATATATATATATAATTAGAACAAAAAGAATCGTTGATATATTCGCAACTTTTTCTTTATTTTTAATTTCTTTTCTTTTAATCATCATCCAAAGCCTTTTCTTGCAAATTGAGATCGCAAAACTCTAATATGCATATATAATAAAGTTAAAGTGATTTTCACAGCCTATATCGGTCACATAAAGTTCGTGCGACGAGAAAAAATAAAAATTCGTTGCATTCCAACAATACAAACGTCAACATCATATATTTTAAATCTCGTTATTCGTATAGATAATTCGTATACTTATTCGTAAAAGCAATTAAAATTTACTTTATAATTGGACTTTCATTGGAAATAATATTCTACTTCAAGGCGACAATCGAATATCACCAATATCAATAAATCCATTAAATATTTACATCGTTGTTTTTGTAGTTTATTTTAGATTTCTCGTTGGTCTACTTAACTCCCTATCGCGTGACGTCGATTGAAAGTTAAACGGTATACAGAGGGAAAGCCCTATACATATGATGAACATAAAGCGTACACGCGGCGACGAATTTCTTTTTTTGCGAACGTTTTCTTTTGTGTGTTCTTTTTCTCTTGTCTTCTTCCTAATACTTGGCGTCAAGACGCTGTCGCGTCTCTCGATACGTTTCGAAATGCGTCGCGGTTCCGTAACCGCCATGTACTCGGATGTTTTCCGAGCCTTGATCCAGTTATTACTTTGACCCCATATATATATATATATATATATATATATATATATATATATATATATATATATCTTGGGACTTTTACAAAACTAAAATTCCAGTATATAGTAGACATGATCGACCTATCGACAGATGCAGGATTATCCATCCATTACAAGACACCCTGTATATGTATATGTATATATATATATATATATATATATATATATATATATATATATATATATATATATATATATAGGTGTGTGTGTGTGTGTGTGTGTGTGTGTGTGTGTGTGTGTGTGTGTGTGTGTGTGTGTGTGTGTGTGTGTGTGTGTGTGTGTGTGTGTGTGTATATGTACAGGGTGTTAGAACGGCCGATGCAAAGCCTTAAGGGGATGATAGGTCACCTCATTCGGACCTTATCTAATCCAGGTTATCTCAGTCCAAAGTCTAAGGATTTCGAGTTATCATAGTAAGTATGATTTTTGGAAAATTTCCCTAAATTAGGTACAAATTCGTTTACCTCTTATGTTAATGCTATTTTTCAAAAAATAGCATGGTAAATATTCGAAAGTGGGGCTCCTGCTAGAATCAGGCCAATTTTTTTCAAAAGTTCAAACGAACCCAAACAACTCTAAACAGCCTCAAACAGACCCCAAACAACTCTAAACGGCCTCAAACAGACCCCAAACAACCTCAAGCAACCCCAAACATACCCAAACGAAAATTAGCCTGATTCTATCAGGAGCCCCACGCCCCAATATTTACCTATATCATTAACATAAGAGGTATATTTATTTTTTGACAAGTTTTAGATTATTCAACACGTCCCATTTAGTTAGTTGTGTGGATACAGGTGGTATTCGTGTTTGTCGATTGAATACACATTAAGCTAAAACGCAAATAAATTTTTAGTTGCCAATTATTGTCTGTTTGAACATTATGAACGGAGTTGGTACCTAATTTTGGGAAATTTTTCACACATCATACTCACCATGATAACTCGAAATCCTTAGACTTTGGACTAGGGTAACGTAGGTTGCGGATGTTTCTAACGAGGTCACCTATCACCCCCTTAAGGCTTCGCATCGACCTTCCTAACACCTATGTATGCGTTATATATGCATGAAACTGCGCAACACTAACAGTCTGGGAAAAATATTATAAATCTACGTGTCAAATTTCGAAACGTGGCGTGAGTGCTGCATCAAAAATTGGGCGGAAAAAATTAATCGCCCCGATACGCGGGCGCCTGTGCGTGTACATATGCATGAGAACGAGAGAGTTCGTATTCGGGCAGGAGGGGAGGGGAAGTGATGGGGGGGGGGGTGGTATCTCCTTGAGACTCGAAAAGAATACCTGGTGCACACCGGCAGCCGTTGTAATTAGGGCGTGAGGCCTCTCTCTCTCTCTCTCTCTCTCTCTCTCTCTCTCTCTCTCTCTCTCTCTCTCTCTCTCTCTCCTCTGCGTATCTCTCTTTCTGGGCTTCACGTGTCAGCGAGCATCGCATGTATTAGAGCCCACACGTCAGCTTTGCCCACATATAGGTGTGGTAAATACCACCGCTACTTTACAATCGAGAAAACGAAATGAGGCGCACGCGGAGAATTTTTCCCTGCCGCGGTCTTCGGTGCGCGAATGTATCGGCTTAATGGGTGCGATCGGTGGATATAAGGATAGGATATGTTTTTTTTCCTCTCGCCGTAATGTATAGACGCAATCTCGGGGAAATGCGGACGGCGAAGGAGCACGAGGGAGGGGAGGGGAACGCGGGTGAGATAACGTGTTTATTTATTTGTAATGATTATGAATCTTGCATCGATGTAACGCAACGAAAGTTTAGTGGCCCATTTTTTTGCAATTCAGATTTCCAAAATTGCTATAACGTTTTTCCAAAATCTTTATTAGAGATCTTCAGCAATGACGTTGAAGTTAGCATCGTTGGAAGGCAATGGAATTTTTTTTTCTTCACAAATTGCTTTTAGCAGACTTGAGCTATGAAAATTACGAAAACGTTTTTAGGATTCTCATTTAGCGAACTGCAACAAATGGGCAAAGATTATTTTGGGTGGTAACGGAAATGAGAAATTAATAAGAATTTCCGTTGCATTCCAACGATGCAAACTTCAACCTCATCTTCAGCCTACTAAATATGTATAAAAGATTTCAGATCAAGACGAAAATAAAGAAATTAAAAATAAAGTGGTTCGGTGCTTTTCAATGATGGAAACTTCAACGTCGTTATTTCCAACGTAAATTCGACCACTCTATAGCTTCAATGATAAAAAAAACTTGCCTCATACTGAATGTGAAATAAATAAAAAATTAAGATAAAAATATATATTTCCAACATTGATAATGGGGCTGAAGTTTGCATCGTTGGCATGCAACGAAAATTCTTCTCACTTTTTCATATCCATTGCCATCTACAATCATATATTGCGAATTTGTTTTAGATCGCTAAATAAGGATCCGAAAAATTGCTTGCGTGATTTTCGTAGCTCAAATCTACCATAGGACACTTATAAAATTAAAATAAATCATTTTCGTTGGATTACAACGCTGCAAACTTCAACCTCATTTATTGATAATGATCCGATACATGGTATTGAAGTTTGCATCGTAGGAATGCAACGGAATTTTTTTCGTCCATTGCTCACTCTTTTGGCTGATTTGGGCTACGGGAATCACTCGAACGGTTTTTCGTATCCTTATCCTCGATTTTAGACCTTCATATACAGAAAAAATTGAAAAGTGATAAAAATAGAAGCATGAAAAATAACCATTGCGTCCCAAGGATGCAAACTTCAACACCAGCTCGTTATGAAAATAAGGGGAAAATAACTGTAATACCATAATAAAACGTGAAAAGAGAGGAGAAAAACGTAGAGCTTAGTATAATGTTAATAACAGGTCAATAATAATGACTTTGAAGTTTGCATCTTTGGAATGCAGCGAAAGTTCGTTCTTTCAATTCTTTTGCATTTTTTCATTTTCATTATAATCCTACTGTCCTTCATTAACATCGTAGATCTCTACTGAAAATAGGAAAAATCATTTGAGTGATTTTCATACGCTGAGCCAACAAAAAAAAAATCTCAGCAATAAAGAAAAGTTGCATTCTTTCGTTCCATTCCACCGATGCAAACTTCATCATCATCAATAATAATAGAGATAACAGGACTCTATATTTAATGGTATGCAATTATTTAAATCTGTCATAATCGAACGCTCAACATGCAAGAGAAATTCAAATAAAGAGAGAGCTAGAGACCAAGAGATTGGTATTGAAGTTTGCCTCGTTGGAATGCAACGAAAATTCACATTCATATTTTTATTTCCTTATTTTTATCATCATGCCAAATCTTTTTTGCAAATTTCCAATGCAGATCTCCCGATTATCATCTTCAAAGAAAAATGAAGGATTTTGGTAGCTGTAATCTGCTAAAAGAAATTGGAGAGGGTAAAAAAAATGTCATCGCACTCCAACGATGGAAACGTCAATCCCATGCAAGCGAGATTGTACCTGGTTTCTTTATTCATGCCCCGGCAGTTAAAATTTATTCAGGCAATTAAAAAACGTACCGCTAAAGAGGAAAAACCAATAAACTTAACAGCAGTGAATAATAAAATAGCAAAGGAAAAAAGAATTGAAAGATAACGCAAGAAAAATGATAACAGTAAGGGGAAAAATGAGCGAAGTAACTGCAATACGTAGCGACAAACTTAAATAATGCTTCAAGATTAAACTGAAAATAATGTTTTGACCGTAAATTTTATTCCAATACTGTTTTTTTTTAAGGTTAACGTCAAAAGATGGTCCAAAATTGAGACAATAGAATCATAATAGCCAGTTATACATATATAGTGTTTCGAAACTGAGTAATGTTTTCGCTATTAATTGAACTTAAATCATCTTTTAATAACGTTTTTCGAAATATTGATTCGAAATGTTTCAAAACTGAGGGGTTAGGCTACTGTGAGCATTTAAAAGTGTGCATTTAAAAAAACGTTCGTCTCTTGAGGCAACTCGAAGAGGTAGGTCCAACATATGGTGCAGGCATCGCAGATTGAAGGCTGATGATTACAACTATAGAACTGCTAGTAAAACTTTAAACGCGTCTTTCTCGAAAAGATGTTTTTCAAAACCGTGTTCACGATTTCTCGACATCTCATGAACGGATAGACTGAAAATTTGGTACACTTATTCAGTATAATAATACCGAATAAGTGTACTGTTATACGGAGTAATAGTACACGTATTCAATACTATTATTGAATAGTAATTTTCAGTAATTTAATTACTAAAAATAAATTCAGTGCTTTAATTACTGAAAATAATTTCAGTACTTTAATTACTGAAAATTATTTCAGTACTTTAATTACTGAAAAATAATTTCAGTACTTTAATTACTGAAATTTCGTACTTATTCGGAGCTGGAAATTTGGTACACTCATTCAGTGTAATAATACTGAATAAGTGTACTGTTATACGGAATAATAGTACACGTATTCAATACTATTACTGAATAGTAATTTTCCGTAATGTAATTACTGAAAATTAAATTACTGAAAATAATTTCAGTACTGTTATTACTGAAAATAATTTCAGTACTGTAATTACTGAACATTATTTCAGTACTGTAATTACTGAACATTATTTCAGTACTTTAATTACTGAAAAATATTTTCAGTACTTTAATTACTGAAAATTAGTACCTTCATTCGGAACTGGATATTTGGTACACTTATTCAGTATAATAATACTGAATAAGTGTATATTCAGTATTATAATACTGTATAATACTATTCAGTATAATATTGTACTGAATTATTATACTGAAGCATAACATTATACTGAATCATTATACTGAATAACACTTATTCAGTATAATAATACTAAATAAGTGTATTTAGTCAGTATATATTTCAGTATTTCAGTACAGTATATATTTCAGTACAGCATATATTTCAGTATATTTATTCGGTATTCTTATACTTATTCGGTATAATATTCTGAATAAATGTACTGTTATACTGAATACTAGTACACGTATTCGGTAGTATTACTGAATAGTAATTTTCAGTAATTTCATTACCGAAAATTAAATTACTGAAAATAATTTCATTACCGAAAATTAAATTACCGAAAATAATTTCAGTACCCTAATTACTGAAATTAATTTCAGTAATTGAATTACTGAAATTAATTATTTCGGTAATTAATACCGAAATAATAATAGTGGGGGGTGTCTCAAAATGACCTGACATTTTTATTTATTAATAAAACGTATTATTTATTCGAAAAGTGCGAATATTCTTTATTTTATATAAGGTACTAACATGGAGGTTATGTGTGGAACACAATATCCGATAAATGGCCGCCTCGTTCCTGTTTGCAAACGTTCACTCTTCTGACGAAATTTTCAATAACATTTGGGCATAATTGCGGACTAATTTCATTAATGGTACGTCCAATTGCTTCCTTGAGCTCCGGAATGGTCTGTGGATCATTGGCATACACTTTTCCATTCAGAAAAGCCCAAAGAAAGAAGTCCAATGGCGTCAAATCGCACGATCTCGGTGGCCAATTGACATCGCCGCGACACGAGATAACACGACCATGAAACCGTCTGCAATAACTATGCAGTAACAATGCAGCAAATGGCAATTTATATGCGTTGCTCGACCGTGTAATTCTCCATGACTAAATCTCAATACTTCCTGATGCCAGTTGTCAAATATTCGTACTCTATGTTCGCCACAAAAAAATGGCGCGCAATTTAAAATGTCAGGTCGTTTTGAGACGCCTTTTAGTTTAATCTTGACACACGTTTTTGTTTCTGAACATTTTTTTCATTAATTACTAACAATAATGTCATTTTTCCGCGATAATCGAAAAAAATCAACTTTTTTAAATTATTGAAACAGGATTACAAAAAAGCTCGGTCTTGATCGAAACAGGATTACGAAAAAGTCTTAGCCAATATAATCTATTTAAAGAAAAAAAAAACTTTTTTTTTCGTTTCAGATCAACCGGGTGGCGAAAATCAAACACACTGTTGAGCCCCTCACGTTCAAAAGTCATTCTTTATAGAAGATTTACAAGAGATTGTTTATAACTACTTTAATTATTATTATTTTTATGAAATTTGGTACGCAAATGTGTAAATGTACATACAAATAAATGTCCAAGCGATGTTTTAATCGTCTTACTTATTCCTTCAAAAATGCTTTTTTTTTTAAAATAACCCGGATTTTCGGGTCACCACAGTAGCCTACCCCCTTAAGATAAGACAATGATAATAGTCAATTATTCAAGCAGTCTTTGAAAATTAAGGGATAATATTTTACTGTCGAATAAAACTTGAATAACGTTGCAATTAGTGTTTTTTTTTTATAAAGGCAAACCACCAAATTTTACGAAAAATTTCAAACATGAACTTCAAAACAAAACATTGCAGATAAACTTTAAAATACAGCTTTGAAGATAAACGTAAAAATTCAATTCTGAAGATAAATTTTGAAGATAAACTGTGAAATGAAACTTTTACGTGAAACTTTAAAATTCGAATAAATGTTCGATGCTAAGATCATTGATCAGAATTTTAAAGTGTGACATAAATATTGATAGAAAGTTACGCGTTGGTATAAAAAAACTACATTCTTAGTAAAGAAAAACTACATTCAAATATAAACCGCCCTCGATGCAACTAACTTTTTTCAATTTTTCGCTAAATCGATGCAATTTTATAAATTCTAGAGTATATACAGACCAATGATACTGAAGTTTGCATCGTTGGAACGCAACGAATGTCTTTTTTATTTCAATTGCCAAAATATTTGTCTAGTGAATTTGGGCACCGAAAATCAGTCAAACGTCCTCTATGATCATGATGTTAACGATTGCATCGTTGGAAAGCAACGAAAGATAACATTTCTTAAATTGTTCAGATTTTCTTTCGCTGACTGACGCTGAGTCAGTCAGACGCTGAGGATACGAAATTCGCTCGAATAATTTTGTCCCATCTTTGGTAAAGATCTACAATCTCAATCAATGGAAAACATTAGATTATAATAAAGATGAAACAATTTAAAAAAAAAAAAAAAAACCCCCATTGCTTTCCGATGATCAATGCCGTTCAGGATCCTTATTATAAATACCCAATAATCCCCAATAAACTGGCGAGAAAATATCTCGAATAATAATGAAAATGAAGAACTACAAGGATAAAATGAAGATTTTCGTTGCATTCCGACGACCCGAACTTCACAGGCCTACCTAGATGGGTGAAAAATTAGATTTTCCAAACAAAAATTTTCGTTCGATAGTATCGCCTTTTACCGATATTCTCTGAAAATTTTATTGGAATATTTCTAAAATTGAATTAGCTACAGCTTCTAACAGTCAGTCGTTGACGATCTCACTTTTCGAAAATCGATCTTCATTGTTTAACAGTTACGCAAAAATGACAATTTTTTGGATATTCTTTGGATAAGCAACTTTTCCGAAAAATGAACCTGAATTTTTTTTTGCTATGTTCTCATTTCTTGGTTTATAAATGATGATATCTAGTCGGGGGAAGCCGAAATTCAGCCCCCCCCCCCCAAATAAGAAGTTATGGGGATTTAAAGTTCGCGGAAACACGTGATAAAATAGCGCAATATTAACATTTTGACGCCTATATTGGATTTGTTTGGGTTTTTTTGAAAAATACGAAAGTATTTTTACCGATTTTTTGCTCCCAAAATATTTTTTAACGAAAAAATCCCGCTTCCCCCTACGGAATATCATTTGTAACTCAATAAATGAACAAGTAGCAAAACAAAATTTTTCGGTAATCACTTATCCCAAAAAATTACCGATTTTTTCATAGATTTGGTATGCTCGAGTTTCAATACGTCGCCACGTTGTTAAAAAAAAGATTTCAAAAATCGACGATCGTGAACGACTCGTATTTATTGTTCACTTGAATAACCCGTTTGGTTTTCAGATTTCAGCTGAACCGTTTGAGCTGGAAAGTGTCCACCGTCAAACGTCGCGAAAAAATGTCATCATCTGCCGGCGGCCATGTTTTTGTTGTTTTTTCTGTATTTTTTAGCGATTTTTTAAGGCTCTCAATATATGTACCTTCGTGTTAAAAAAAATGCGTTCTTTTTTTACCAACCGTATACCGGGAAAAAAATCGGAATTTTGCCATTTTTTTCGGGCCTCTAGGTAGACGTAGCTCTTTAAAAAACGAAGCGAATGTCCGCGTACGTCCAATATGTATCGCTCGTAGCGCCGCGATTCTTTATTTTCCCCCCGTACGGACCGGGGTCTCTGTCGAAATCTCACTAACCAAGTCATCGCGACGAAACTACGGACTTGGGTGCGCTCTTTTTTTTCTTTCAGCGCTCACCGGCTAGCCCGGAAAAGGCTAGAAAGTGCGTTTCTGACTCTCCAGCGCTCACCGCGTATGTATAACTGTCTCGTCGGTGAATGCGGCTCAATAGGGATAGCGCGCGCCGCAAGGTGCACACACGCGCTCTCTACATTTTTTGTTTGCTCTCCGAATCGCGCGCATCGCTCGTGTCGAATTTCCCCGAAGAGAATTGAAACGTCGACGTGGGACGTCTATTTTTTCACCCGCACAATAGAACAATCGACTGCGCTCAAAGCGACGTTAAAAAAAAACCCCAACATACCGATACATCAATAAAGATTTGTAAAGAAAAACAATCAAAGGGGTCTTCGTCTTTTTGAAGCCTCAAAACTTTTCCAATCTTCACGAGCGTCGCTGGGCAAGGCACGGTCACACGATTGCGAATATTGGCAATAAACACGCGAGGGTGGTACAATACCAGAGATGAGGAGAGATTGATAAGTCGAACGAACGAAGTAGACACTTACCCGATAATGGTGCGGCTCTCGCCGGTGCCTATGCCGTTGCTCCCTTTCCCACGGGTCCGCCGATATTTCAATCCGAAACACAGCACGAGTTTACGAAGAACGAGAACGACAAAGAGAGGAAATACGACGAGAGAACACGTGAGTTCGCTCGTTTCCGATTAGGTCACCGGGATACGCTCGTTCGCGCGTCAAAGTTCCACTCGTGGCAAAACAACAACACTTCACTCACAGCTTCGATCGAACGGATAAAGCCCCCCCCCCCAAAAAAAAAACAGCGCGAAGCGGTCAAATCAACAAACGCTTCCGCCACCTAGAATACGAGCACCTAACGATCAAAGTGCTTCAGCCGGTCCCTGCGATCGTCTTTTTAGGTTACTCTCGCGTCACTCGCGCACCGATCGAAGCGCGGGAAATTTGAATGCGCGCGGGGTTCTCGTTTCCACCGTCGAGTAAAAAAAACGAATGAGTTCGTACGTGAAGTTGAAGTTTGAGCTCGTACGACGGCGCGTATGCGCGCGTGTGTGTTTACATTCTGTATGTAGGCAAATAAAGGAATACGGTGCGCTTCGAGCGCTTATTGGCCGCGCCGGTTAGACTTGTGTACTATCTACGACGATGTCTCGAAAGCAAGTGCGCGAGACACCCGCGGCTTTACTAAGACACGGGGGAATCGAGAACAGCCACGGTGGCGGAGAACTTCTCCCCCCGCTGCTCCTACGACCATGCCGCCGTTCTCCGCTGCCACGCTCGAACTCTCGCATTTTCTTGCTCGCTCTTTTCATACGTAGACTTGTCGTCGCTCCGTGAGCTTTCTCTCTCCCTCTCGCGGCGCGCACTCGCTAAGGGAGAGGGCTGGAGAAAGAGAGAGGGAGTGAGCGAGTGAGGGAGCACAACACGGCAATGGGCAAGGCAAAAGGCAAGGAAGCCGCAAGAGACACACGCGAAGAGATATCTACGCGGGAGAGACCACCGTGGGCACATCATTCGCTCGTAACCTCTTCGCGTCTCAGGGATACCGCGAGAGAACTTCTTCTTCTCCTTTGGCTTCCGGTCTCGGATTTTCTCGATCCTTGAGACTCTCCGCGCGGGACTCGATTTACGGTCGACGCGACCACGATGCGGACTTCTTTCTTCATCCCCTCCACGGAGAAACACACCGTTCCTAGATAAAGATCCGAAAGCTCATCTGAGCGCAGACAATGAATGGAAATTAGAATATTAACGACGTTTCCGGTCAATCCTGTACTCTTCTCACTCGAAGTCCAGGTGTGCGGGGAAAAGACAACCTGTGGCGGCAAACCCGATCGTATCGGTAGCTGAATACGACTTTCTGAATCACACGAATTCGATTAAAGGAGGACACCACCAAAATTTTCGAAAAATCGTTTATTTTGAAAATATTTTTCGAAAATATGATGCACATTCGTTTATAGCTGGAAAAAAGGTTTTAAAGTGTTTTTAGGCTACTTTTGAGGGGAATATTCGAACGCTGGAAAGCGCCTTCGGCTGTTATTTATTATCCTTGTGGAAAGAGTTACCGACGAAAAATAGTTGTATTTTTTACCGATAGGTGGCGCTAGATTGCGGGAAAAGAATTCATCAGCTGTAGCGTCTATAAAACTGTTGAGGCCGTTGAGTAAACGCCATTTGTTTTTACGTTTTACTCAAAACCATGTTTGTGAAATCGGCACGCGGCAGAACTCGAACAATTTTTGTCCAATCGACTCGAAATTTTAACTGTAGCTTCTTAGATTGCTTTAACAGTCAAATTCGAGCCCTTTTTCGATTAATTGAAAATTGTAAAAAATATATGACTTTTTATGTGAAAATTCTAGTCGAAAAAACGAACTTTTTTTCGGACTTGTCTCAATTTTTATATTAAATTATTTTTTAATTTCCCCCCGTGCTTGACTGCTAAAATTAATATAATTGACGAAAATATTTCACCCTTAATATAGCGCTAATATAATGTTATCGCGACGCGTGCGCCGCCATTTTGTATTCTTTTGACAAATAAATGTTCTTTTACAGATTTCAGCATATACCTAATAAAGCGTAGAAGTTCGTTTGACCTCGTTTTTAATGCTTTCATGAAAAAAAAATTTAACGGTCAAAAATGAGCAGTTATACAGTGGTGTCCTTTTTTAATGATAATGTATAAAAATTATTACTATTTGCCATTAGTGGCACGTTTGCCTGGCTTCAATTATAAAATAAATTATTTTATAAATTGCAAAATAAATAAAATGAAAATAGTATATCGAAAGAAAAAAGTAATTATCAATTATTATGTACATAATGAATAATTATTCTGATTATAATAATCGTTATAATACTTTATTATTCATTATTTGCTATTATACTATTATCACATGCAACAACAATCGTGCTTTCATAATAATAGTGAATAATAATGGTTACGATTTGTTTGTATTGAAACGCTCGATTCTCCTTTGTCAATTCAGCGTAAAAGTTTAATTGCATTGATCCGAGAAATGTGACAAAAAATTAAATAGCCCCCCCCCCCGATTAAATTTTTTGCAGGTGCCCCCCCCCCCCCCATAAATTCGGAAAAATGTATATGAGGGAAAGATGTCTAAAAATCATATTTCCGCCACCCTCAATCCCCCATCTTGCCCCCCACTCCTGGCCCATTAGCTGGCGACGCCCTAGAAAGAGCACATTGAAATTCTTTGAAAAACATTCACTAAGAATTTGAAAAATCTTAACTCCAAGATCAGTGAACGCCCGTGCCAGAAAGTTTCTTTTACGTGAATGTTCACCAATGCTTTCAAGATATATACAGTAAACGGGATATGGGTAGCAATTATCATGATTAATTAATGATTAATCATCATATTTATAGCAAATCATCATTCTGATTATCATTGTAATTATAGAACTCAAATATCAATTATTTTCAATTATCCTATTATAGTAATAAGGAATAAAAATAATTACTACTTATTCTTATTGGAATACTCGCCCCTCCTAAATTCATGCAGCATGAAAATGTTATTGCACTGATCCGAGAAATGGAAGAAATAAAAAAACAAAGTATATTAATAAAATAAAAAGCACAAAGATTTGGAAAAACCCTATTTTCAAGATCAGTGAACGCGCGTACCACAGAAAGTTTCTGTCACGCAAATGCCAACCACCAATGCTTTGCAAATAAAGTCCGACTGCAAATCAAGTGTCTCAAAATGACCTGACATTTAGATATTTCACAAAACGTATTATTTATTTTAAAAGTACGAATATTTTTATTTGAATATGAGGTACAAACATGGAGGTTATGTGTGGAACACAATATCCGGTAAACGGGAACGACAACTGCCACCTTTCGTCGACGGCGGCGCTAGCATAGGACGTCCCGAGCGAGCGGTGTTTCAGCGTTTGTTTTCACCCAAACGGGCAAACATATTTATTTATTTACGATTGCTCCAGTTATTACCGGGTAGATAGTTGTTTTTTAAAAATGGCTCAGTGTTGTGCGTAAGATATACTGCTGAGGCAACACATTTTTTGTTCCTAAGGATGACGCCCGGCGCAAACAGGGGGAAACAGCTTTGTCCTTTGTTCCCCTGTCACCGTGGCCCCTCTGCTTCTAAGCATGGTTTTCAATTCTTCGACTCTTAAGTGAGCAGATTTATTTTGAGTACTCATTGCACACAACAGAAAATGCAGAGATGTCTTTCTTCTCTGCACAAAATAACAAATAAGCTCTGTATTAACCTCAATGTCTTTCACAGATATATGGCACAAACAGTGACGTGAGTCGCTCTTAAATTTCGTTTCAATAACGAAAGCACAAGAAAATTTCGAACTAACGAGAAATTAAAAACTTTCATGTTAAAATATTGTCGGAAAATATGTATATGATTTACTTTCGGGGACGTGAAGTGAGTTTGAAACGATTGGAACGTGCTATGGTGGCGCCATCTGCCCCGACCGCTCTAACCTTTGCGTTGCCTTCCCCATGGCATAAACGGCATGGACTTAAAATACATATCGTTTCAACAAGATGGCGCAACTGCCACACTGCGGACGAAACAAGGCAATTCGTATAGAAGTCTGTTACCCTCGTTTTGACTCTGTACTTGGCTAAGTAGGTCTGACAAATTTTATTTTCATTGGACTTCGTTTTTTGGGGTGTCCTGAGAGGAATATGACAATGATCCACAGACCATTCCGGAGCTCGAGGAAGCAATTGGATGCACCATCAATGAAATGAGTCCGCAATTGTGTAAAAATGTTATTGAAAATTTCGTCAAAAGAGTGGACGCAAATGGTTTGCAAACACGGACGAAGGGGTCATTTATCGGATATTGCGTTTCACACATAACCTCCATGTTTGTACCTTATTTTAAAATAGAAATATTCGTACTGTTCGAATGAATAATACGTTTTACCAATAAATGCAAATGTCGGGTCATTTTGAGACACCCGAGAGTATGCTGTATACAGTATACGAGAAATGGGTAACCGTCCACAATTTCCATAGCAAAAGCTCTCTGCTCGCAATTAAAAAATATCGTACGTTTTATGACGATTGAAAAAATACACACGGAAGTCGATTATGAATTATGAACACTTGTCGTGACTACTGTCACCGCATCGTCCCTCTCCGTCTCTATGTAATTCCGCTCGTTCACTCACTCTCTCTCTCTCTCTCTCTCTTGGCTTTCCTTTCTCTCTTTTCCTCTCTCTATGTATCTTTCTCTCTCCTCTTCTGTCTGGAGAACTCTCGATCTTCGGGGTAAGCTCATCAAAGCCGGGAGAAACGACAAGAACGGAACGGATCGAGAGTTGATTGTACTCGTGGCTTCCGTTCTTTCGGGAACTCGAGCGTTAGAGTCGGGGAGAGCGAGAGATCACTTGACCACGCTTCGTCGGCTGCACCTGTGGTATCTTCAAACTCACTTCTCTCTCTCTCTCTCTCTCTCTCTCTCTCTCTCTCTCTCTCTCTCTCTCTCTCTCTCTCTCTCTCTCTCTCTCTCTCTCTCTCTCTCTCTCTCTCTCTGTTGTTAAAAGTAACTTGTGCAAAGATTATTCCTCGCTTGTAGGAAAAAAGCAATGGTGTTGAAGTTTCCATCAGTGGGACACAAACATTTTTAAATATTTTTTACATCATTCTTCAAGAAACATTGTTGATAAATATTTCCATAGTGCACTTTTGCCAAAAAACATTTGGGCAATTTAAACAATTATTTGATTTTCCATTTCAATAACGAAAAATTCATCGTAAAAAAATAATTGTCGAGTTATATTGATAGAATAATAAAATAGCCAAAGTTAAAAATACTTCAACGTTGGCGAAGCCTCTCTTCGACGTACCGGGCAATCATTTAATGCAAAATAATGCGGATAAAAAAGAACAAAGCGACAAACAAGTATTGCATCTTTCTTGAATTAAATCGGAGGTGAAAACCTCCCACGTTGTGTTGCGAATTGTCGCGTAGAGTAGCGGGAATGCAATTTCTCGTTGGATTCGATATAATGTTGTATTCGTGGCGTCGATGGTGGCGAAGCCAAAAGCGGTTCTCTTATTTCCCTCGAGGGACGCTTCGAGATGAGAAAAAATGAGAACCTGAGTCAAATGCTCTTTTAATAGTTCTTCACTTTGCCCCCTAGTGGTTCGTACGCTCGTGATAATGCGACGAGGATTGGCAATAATGACGGGAACTTTTGACCCTCGCCCCTCACTCCCTATTCTTGGGCTACTCGTATTAGCTATAGCAGGAGTAACGTTAAGGGGCGATAAACCCTTAAAATTTTCGAAAAAAATCGCTTTTTTTAATTCTTTTTTTCCGTAATGTACATATATCTAAGTACACACACAGAAAATTTCTTGATGTGAAAATGACGTGTCAGACTAAATGTAAAGTGCTTTTGAAACTTTAAACGCGTTTTTCTCAACATTGTCTTTTTAAAGTCACCGATAAATATTTTCCATTTTATAAACAATTTGAGGCCTAAATTTTTGTTGAAAATCGATTTTTTTTTTTTGAGAAGCCACCATTTTGTCATTAATTGTTGTTTTGCTTATTTCTTCGACCAATAACAAGATAAGCCATTATGTAAACGAAATATTTTTGTTTTTTTTTTTCATTTTAGATGAAAAAGAGATATCGTGCTAAGCGCAAAACGCCTTTTTTTAGAGGAGCTCCCGGAGATCAGCTATAGCAGCTTTCAAAATAATTACATTTACAAATACAAAATGTTAAAATACAGTTAAAAGTTATCATAATGTGTGTACAAATTTTTACGTTAATACATTTTTTAATTAGATTAGTTAATTTGAGATTTAGACTCTTAGATTTAGATTGATTAATTTTAGATTAAAATTTCAGATTCAGATTTAGTCAATAGATTTAAAGGTTTTCTCAAGAAAAATTCTTGAAAAGTCGATCTTTTTAGGCCTCCCGACTGTATATAACCCCTTAAGGGATAACACCACTTTAGGATTTTGAAAAAATTGTTTCTTTTTTGCTTGAAAAATCCTTTGGGCTCATAGAAACAATATGCAATGCGTCGCAGATTAAAGGTAAACAAACATGTCAAGGATTTAAGTGCTCGTACAACTTTCAACGCGTTTTTCTCGAAACAACTTTTTTCAAACTGGGAGGATGGATTACTCGAACACCTTTGCATGGATCGATTTGACATTTTGATAGTAGCTTCATAATTACATTCTCTATGGGAGTACGTAACCGTTTTTTGATTAAATGTAAACTTTTTTTTATAAACAATTTACTGCTTTTTTTGGCGTAAAATCGATTTACTTCATTCAAAGTGCGCCATTTTTTCAAAATTTGATAATAAGTAAATCCCTCCGTATTCCCATAGCTAGTAATATGTAGATTATAATTTTTTTGGTTTTTGTTTCTTATACTTTACGAGAAAACCGTCGTCCCGTGAAGCTCTTTGTAAAAAACACGTTTTTCAAGATGGACTCTGTCGGCGCCATTTTTTATGAAAATTATATTAACATTTTTTTAAATACTTTAATATGTGTTAAATAAATACTCTTAAAAGAAATCCTATTCCTTTTCTCATACTCCCAAAATAAGTTGTCAAAGTTAGGCCTTATTTTCCACGCACTATTTTTCTACTTGTAAAGATTTTCTATTTGTAAAACATGCATTTTTTTACAAATAGATGTATAGAAAGACAGAAGATAATTATCCAAAGTAATGGAAACACCTAATGTAAGTGTTTTCATTACTTTGTATAATTATTTTCTATAACTTTTTCTCGCTCAATTAACGCGAAATGAATGGGCAACGTCGTAAATCGTGGTATATCATAATGCCCAGGTTGGCAGAAGTGTCGCGAAGTTAGAGACGTATGCGCCCCGTTCGTAACCTCAATATCGGCCCAAGGAGCTGTCGAAAATGAATGTCAGTCCGAGTAAAAAGAAATACCCCTGGAAAGAAAAAGTGTGTACTAAAGCTGTCTATAATATCGAAGAAATCAAAAACTTTATTAATTTTTCGATATTCTAAAAAACCAAATTATTTATGAAAAAAAACCGCGTTATTCTGTCTGTCTAGAAATGTCGATAACTGTATAATTTCTGAGCATAGTTATCACATTAATATTAAGCAATTATTAATAATAGAAAGAATAAGTACCAATAATATTCGTTGTTAATTATCCTGATCGAGGAGGTTGAGGTTCCCAGGCATAATTACCGAATACCGATAAGATAGGTACCATTCGTGTCGTCTACGACGTTGCCATGATTGCACAGTCCAATATTTTGTGTGCTCGATTTTTGCACAAATTCGCCATCAAAAACATTAATAACTTCCTAACGGTATTGTGAATCCTCATTTTCACAGTGACAAGGGTTGGTCCCTTGCACTATGCAAACAAAACTCCATAAATTGTTGTTTGCATATTTTGTGGCGGCTTCTATTCAAATTAATTTCAAAACAAAGCGGGGTTATGTTCGCCAAACGCATCAGCTGTTACTCGCGACGTTGCTAAGTCTGTGGATGCTATTTCGTCGTTCTGACCATTTTCAACTGGAAATTGAAACTTTCTTGTGCTTTAACTACACGGTGAAGATTGATTTTCTTATTTTTTACAATATCTTTTATATCTAATCTATCGAATGTCAGTTTTCCAACTGGTTTAGTTGGATACGTGAGCAGAAAAACCACGATCACCGCACTTCCGGTTGACCGTCTCCATCAGACGACGCGCTTCGGTAACTCAAAGTGCTCGACTTTGCAATTTTATTGCAAAAAAACTAAACGGTCAGAATAGCTCAAATTTTGGCAATGGGCGCATGAAGTATTCGTCAGTCATATAAAAATTTCAAATCCGAAAGTTGGATTCGTAGTAATGATCGTACTTCCTTAAAGCACCAAAAAATGACGGAAATATTTGACAACGCTCGTACGATTTTCGTTAACATACCAGCGAAAAATTAACCAGACACTGCCGCGCAGTGTTTCTAGAATGTGAGACAAACACTGTGTTCGCAGAAACGAAAGCATTGTGTGAACATTTGTTTGTCAAACGAATATTAGCTTCGATAGACCAATGCTTAAAATCAATTTCTTTTTCTCCCCGGAGAATCTCGTGAAAGTAACGATGCCTCCGTCGCGGCGCTATATGAGCGTTAAACTTTCCAAAGCGTACGCAATATTGAAAAACTGGTTACGACGAGGCGAGTGAAGAAGCAAGAGAAAAAAGCATTAGAAGCGATTCTAGTTCGCGAGTATTCGCGGCTTTCACGAGAGTCGTTCCTTCGTTGAACTAGTCATTACAATGACTCCCTTATTGGTGGCGCCGATCGGGAGAGCTGATAAAATAAATAGTCAAAGGAAAAAGTCGCGAGAAAGCTCAGAGTATCAACATCGTGCAGGAATTTCTTCAAAACGAAAATTTGTTTTGGTTTTTTTTGGCTACGTGTGACAGACCATCGGCTGATCTTTATTCGAATGAATTTTTAAATAAATTGTTTGCTGTTGTTGAGTTATGTACATGTATCTACGGGAGCTAGAATATTCATTTGTGAGGAGGCCAGTCCCACTGATGGGGTGGAGGTTCTTGCAAAGGTTCCCAAGGCTTCCAGATCGCCATGTTGCGAGCCAGGATCAGTTCGTTCTCGGCATGCACGATCAGCTCCTCGATCTGACCGCAACCTATTTTCTTCTCCACTTCGGCAATGACCGGAGTCTGCAACAGCCAAATTCATCGTCCATCGATTAATGCTGCCTGAGCCTTCAACGTTGGAAAGCAACGAAAGTTCTTTTCTTCCCCCGTCCATTGCTTTGATCCTGTCAATAACAGTGACAGCTGTCATCACCCAAATCGGTTTTCTGCAGACTCAGGTTTTTGTACTCCGAGAATCGTAAATTTTGAATTGTAAATCTGAGAATCGTAAAGAACATTTGAGTGATTTACGGAGCACAAATATGTCGAAAAGAAATTGGCGAAATGAATGAGGTTGAAGTTTGCACCGTTGGAACGCAACGGAAATTAATATTTCTGAATTCCTTTTATTTCTTTTGGTAAATTTCGCCTACTAAATCCTTCAACCATTCTTTGAGACATTTTTTTGGCAATCTACAATCCAAATGTATAAAAAAAAAAAGATCTTCTGTAATAGTAAAAGTATGAAAAATGAAAAGTGAAGAAGAACTTTCGTTGAGTTCCAACAATGCAAACTTCCAAACCATGCCAGTGAAGAAACTGAATCTTCATCGCGTAGCAATGATGCAAACTTTAAAGTCGTATCAATTAGCACTGGTGGGTATTTCGATAGTTGCATGTAATATTTGAAAAGTATTTTGGATTCTTATTGCATGTAACTGGAATGGAATTTCCATAGTCGAACACACAGCTTCCGATAAACCTTGGCACTGTTGCGTAATTGTTTCTACCTTCAAACTGTACAAGGTGCCAACCCATCCTGGTCTTTCATTAAAACGTGAAAAACTTTCGTATATGAGGTTGTCATTTGCATAGTTGAAATGCAACGAAAATGAATGTTTTCTGAATTTCTTTAATTTCTTTAGGCAGATTGTGTCAACGAAAATTCTTCAACCATTTTTCGAGGTATTTATTTAGCGATCTACAATATAAATCTATAAAATATTTTCTATGATAATAAAAACATGGAAAATAAATTGTACATAATTTATATGTAAAAAATATGTTTTTCAAAAACAAGCTTTTATTTAATGTACTAAAATGTAGAAAATAATTTTATTACCAAGGCACCTACATGTGACTATAAATAAAAAGTTAGGGCGCTCAACTTTATGAATGTCTAATAAGTTTGATCAATTCAGTTTCATTAACCGTATTTGATTCGGCAAAGTAGTCATTAGAGAAATTATGATTACACGTCATACTCAGATCCAGGATTTTCATTTGAGAAATCTAAGGTTGTTTTACAGTTAATTAAATACAGTTGATATGTTAACGGATTTATGCAAATTAAAGATTATCCGTCTAAATTTTGAGCACCCCGAGCTTCTATTTGTAGTCACATATGTATAACATGAGTTGGTAAAAAAAATGTTCTACTTTTTAGTACATTAAATACAAGCTTGTTTCTTAATATATTCGTTTACATATAAATTATTTTCGACTTTTTAGTCTTTAATTGATTTTACTAGTCAGTTGTTACTAGTAGTTTACTAGTTTACGAGTCTGTACCTTCGAAACATGGAATGCTTGTAAAAAATAACCAAGACTGTAATTGGAATTGAACTTACGACTAATTGGTGCATATAAACTTTCCACATACAAACACAGTCGGCTACGAATTTGTATGTGTTAGAACGACTTTATATGTATGATTAAATATCGCTAATTTTACATGAAAAGTTGGATATTTTATGTATTTTTTTCAAGTTAAATCATGCATTGTCACCATGTAGATGC
This sequence comes from Ophion costatus, assembly GCA_951751655.1. Classification (NCBI taxonomy): domain Eukaryota; kingdom Metazoa; phylum Arthropoda; class Insecta; order Hymenoptera; family Ichneumonidae; genus Ophion; species Ophion costatus. Next base: position 22,658,931 of record OX632363.1, read on the forward strand.
ATGTTTGCAAAATTTCAGAACTCTAAGTAGTCGGGAAGTGGGTGAAATATAAATTTTCTGGTGTTGCATCTCCCAAAAAGTCAAGTTAAATAAAAGCTTGTAAAAAAAACTTTTGTCGTCCTTTTTTTGTAACTAAGAAGATTATGTACAATAGAATGAATTGTGGCATAAACAAGTAATCGATTATCACAAGTACGCTTCTAAGACACTATTCTAGAGTAGAATAGCTCGAAGGCAACGTTTAGAATACTCATCGGATTAGCTTCTATCGCAGGGCGCACATCAGGAGGCAAAAATTGTACCGCTATAGTTTTTAGCAAAGTGAACCTTTTATTTTCAACGTATAATGTCTGCGACTTTTCTGCATAGGAAGCGTAAAAGCTCTTTCCTTACGGTCTTTACGATGCTATCTCTCTCCTTGATGAGTGACTCCGTGTACCTCCTGTACGCGTAATCCTTGGGCAGATTGTCGAGGGCGCGAAGAATCTTTCCGTAAAGAACGCCCAAGGTGTAGTGCGGCTTCTTTGCCACGAGCAAGCCGGTCAGGCCGGTAGTCTGAAAAGATAATTCGATGAGTAGCCTGATATTTTTTTCGACACGAGCACTAAGCTAGCATAGGTAAATGTCACGGAAAATTCGGCTAATGCGAGGTTATGTTCGATTGTGCAACGATTAGAGAAAACTCATATTTCTGTTACGTAACCGAGATTGGTCGCGGTAAATATGCTTTTTTGATGCGATGAGGCGTTGAAACAAAAGAGTACCTTTTTGAAGACTCCTGCCATCGTTTTTTCGGCTCGGAATCGAAAGGATTCTCCGAGCAAAACACGTAAATATCCACTCGCGATGGAAGCCCACGGCGGACCCGTGTCAACCAATAACCTTCCTTTTGTTTTGTATCGTTATGATTTTATCGGCCGATGATGAGAGAATTGACGAATTTGAGGTTCGCTGCAGTGCCACGAGCGTCGCCACTGGCTTGGCTAGTACAGCGCCTCGGGCGGCAGGGCCAGTGACTATTTTTGAAAATCCGCGGCAGTTGAACTACGAAGCTTTTTCTAAGTTGCTTACGCGACTTGCCTAATTTGTTTGTAGTATATTATCAGCGTACGAATCGTGGTGAAATTATAAAATTGAAATGTGTGTTTGTACATTCGTTTTTTCAGGCTCGATTCAAAGCGAAGTGTCACACCAACCGGCGGCCATGAGTGTGGGGACAGCTGATTTGTAGATTCCCAGTGTTTTTGGGATATTTCGGAAAAAAGAAGCACCTTCCGCTCTGCTAACAGATGGACAGGGTTCATCTCTTCGTCTGCCCGTAGGAATTCTATCGACTGGAACTGTGACATGTCCTTAAGGCATTACATTTGAGTAGAAACGCTTTTTAACCGCCTTTTGTGTTGGCTTCAGTGATAAGTGAACATCAAGAGTTATCTACAAAAGGAATGGCACGTCATTTAAAAAAAATGTTAACTTGCTTCCGTTCCGGTGCGTGGACCATAGCACCCAAATCAGTACTGAAACTTTGAACGCGTTTTTTTTCGAAACCACGTTTTCAAAATCGGGGAACTCATAATTCGGGCAGTTTTCATCGGATTGACTTGAAATTTTAACTGTGGCTTCTCGGATAGATTCGAAAACGAAACGGAATTTAAGGTCGATTTTTTCAATAAAATATATTGCGCTTTTGCCGAAAAACCATCATCTTTCAAACAAGTGTGTACTTCTCTAGCAAAAATAATGTAAATTACGATTTTTTTTCGTTCCGGGTGCTGATGCGAAAAAGTTATGCGTCCTCCCGCAGACCGCCTAAAAACACTTAGTGTACGTACGACTGAGCAGCCATTTTGTATCTTTTTTTAATTCATTTTTTTTTATACCCCAACTCACGTAGAAATTTCGATTGCTGTTTTGGTATTTTCGAAAACGAATCCCAAGAGTTTTTTCTGTGAGCCGCACAGATGCAAGGCCTTAAGGAGGTACGATCACTTCCACGGGGTCAAAGAAGAGTCTACATTTATTTTAGCCACAACTGCTCTGATTGATGTTTACTTATGTTGATTATTCGTATTATCGATTATAGTGTGTTAAATGTTGTGGTAACTGATGAATTTATTGCACGTGAACAAATAAAAACTGAAAAATTAGATTGTCAACGACTCGGTAGTAATCTTTGTAATAATATTATCGCAATAAAATTCAAGCCTATGAAAATAGGCTTGAATTACCTCAGCGGAATTAACACGATAGGCAGAATATAATTATACATATTATTGATACGTGATAAATGATAAATCTCCATAAATTGTTGTTTGCATATTTTGTGGCGGCTTCTATTCAAATTAATTTCAAAACAAAGCTGGGTTATGTTCGCCAAACGCATCAGCTGTTACTCGCGACGTTGCTAAGTCTGTATGGGTGATATTTCGTTGTTCTGACCATTTTCAACCGGAAATTGAAATTTCCTTGTAATGTAGTGCTTTAACTACACGGTGAAAATTGATTTTCTTACTTTTTACAATATCTATTATATCTAATCTATCGAATTCGTTTTCCAACGGGTTTAGTGGGATACGTGAGCAGAAAAACCACGATCACCGCACTTCGGTTGACCGTTTCCATTAGACGACGTGCTTCGGTGACTCAAAGTGCTCGAATTTGCAGTTTTATTGCGAAAAAACTAAACGGTCAAAATAGCTCAAATGTTCGCAATGGGCGTAAAAGTATTCGTCAAAATGATATAAAAATTTCAAATCCAAAAGTTGGATTCGTAGTAATGATCGTACCTCCTCAAAAGGACGATGGCGCGCGGTAACCTTCGGCGTTTGTAAGCTCGCCAATGAATACTCGATGAAAAACGGTCCTATTGGCCTTCATCGTTATTAGACTATTTTTTGCCTGTCTGAGGTGATGCGATCTTCAGTTGTAAATGATACAGAAGTTTTTTCTCTCCCAACTATATACATTTTCAAAAAATATCTAGAAACATTTAAAAACAATACTATTCAGAAAAGTTTTTTTTTTAACTATACAGAAAAGTTTGTTTTAATCTATACGGACGAGTTTTTTCTTTTCAAAACTATCTCGAAGTTTTTTGAAACGATCTGGCTGTTTTATTTCTGAAAACTATCTACAAACGTTTCTTTTTTTAACATTCTGGGTTCTTTATCGCGAATGATTTCCGAAAACTCTTCTAGAAAACTTTTTTATATTCTCAAAAAACGTGATAAGTATGAACTTAACATTGCTTTATATATCTGCAGATGAAGCGATTTTGCAACGCGGTATATTTTTCGAAATCGGTTAACTTGCAGGCGGAGTGTCGCTAATACTTTTTCGAAAAGCAAATAGCGTCGCGCGATGGCGCAATGCAAAAAAAAATCGTTAAAATCCTTCATGTCCCAACCAAACCGAGTGACCGTTTCGTTTTTTTTGTTAACTCTGTAAATGAAGAATCCGCGAGTGCGATCGACGAGTTTCGTCGGTAGAAAAATAAGCCCGGATCGAGGATAAAAAATCGGGTAGAAGCAAGTTCACGTAATCGAACATGTAATGTTTTTGTCGGTTTTGTTTATTAATGCGAGAACGAAAAGTTTTTATCGGTTGGACTTGGCGACGCGCTCGAGTTCGTCCTTCTTTTTGATCGCGTAAGAGTTCGATGAGCCCTTGGCGGCGTTGATGAGCTCGTCGGCGAGGCACTCGGCGATCGTTTTGATGTTGCGGAAGGCGGCCTCGCGGGCGCCCGTGCACAACAGCCAAATGGCCTGATTGACGCGACGCAGCGGCGAGACGTCGACCGCCTGACGGCGCACCGTACCCGCGCGACCGATACGCGTCGAATCTTCACGGGGTCCGGAATTGATGATCGCCGTGACCAGAATCTGAAAAATTGTTCGCGAAAGATTGGCAATTGATAAAATATTGAAGTCCTTGCTATTTCGATAACGACCTCACGAGAATTCGATATTTTACATCATTGTAAGTTATAATAAGTAACAAATACACTAATGTTAAGTACTTTAGAGATATGGAGATTACGCTTAGTTCAAGACACTTATTTGTGCCTACGTGCTTCACAATGGGGTCTCGAGGACCCATTTTGACTTTTCGTCGCAACCGCTTCTACGTTCTAGACGTGTGGAAGATTGTTAAAACATTAAATGTAAGAGTATGGAACAAAATATGTCAAGGAAATGTACTACTAATAAATATTATATAAGTATATCAATTGATTAATTGTGAGTTCAAAGAATGGCGAATGTGCAAATTACACGTGAAATATGTAAACTGTATCAAGTTCCAAAATGTTTTGTATCATTATTGGGCAAAATACCTAATGAACTTGAAGTTTGCATCGTTGAAATCCAACGATTTTTTTCTCTTTGTCCATTTCTTCATCGTTATGTTTATCTAAAGCTTTTCCTTATTACAAATTGAGGCCGTAAATGTCTAATAAGAGTACGAGAATAAGTTTGAGTGATTTTCACAGCCGAAAAAATCTTAACGATTAAAGACATTTATCTTGCGTTGCATTCCAGTGATGCAAACTTCACGACCATCCAAAAGGATTCTAGCTTGTTTTCCTATATAATATCGATATATTTTCTATACTGATAAATATTGTGTTAGCAATATATCCAAACATCGTATTTTATACATACATAACTTGACTAAAAAAAACAAGACCAGCGTTCGCTGTGAATACTTCTATAATTGTAGCAAGGCATGCAGATTCAATTGTGAGAACCGCTTGTTTTTTTATCGAACGCAAATACGAAAGTACTTTCGGCCCTGCGACTCTGTGTGCTAAAATCAACATTTTTTTTATTAACGAGGGTCGCGTGCTCCTCCGATAAACATTACGGAATATCAATTTATCGTTTCAGACGTAAATATGTCCAGTTAAAGTGCAATTTCCGGAAGTTCTACTATATCGTATGGAAGAAAAAGAAGAATTTGCCGATTTCCATGATTTTTTTAAGAAAAGAAAGATTTCACCATTTTCGAGACTTAGGGCATGTTGTATTACTACTGTTGGCGTTACATGGTATTTTTGTGTTATTAATCTTCGAAAATGGCGGAGGTATGCCATCGTCTTCTAAACTGCATTTCTAAAACTCGCGAGACTTATGTATAGCTAAAAAACTAATAGACCGATACGGATGAAATTTCTTATAAATCCTCCTAACCATATTATCTAAAACAGACCCTCAGCGATTTTGAAAATAAAAAAAGTATTTTTCATTCCAAAATGTAGTCATTTTATTTTTCGGAAAATTCTATCTTTTTGTCTCAAAGTGTACGATTTCATCGATTTTCAACACGTCTTACTTTTTCTTGGTTTACATTCTGCGTATGAGCGTTGATGAAAGAAAAACCTGCGTTGATTTTTTTCAGATTAATCCCGCCGACCCATTAAATCCAGATTAATCCCACCGACGCATTAAAAAAAAATACCATACAACAGCCAACAGTAGTAATAAAACATACCCTAAGTCTCAAAGATAATGAAGAAATATATCCTTAAACAACGAGTAAGACATTTTTTCACGTCCAAAGATATCTACCCCCTTGAATCAAGTCTATACGTTGCAGTTTACCACAGAGAATCGCAAGTTCCTCTTTTAAAATCAAGACCGTAACGAGAGACCGTAATCGTGACTGCGTGAACGTTTTTTTCCAAGCGACGTTTCCAAGTGCCGAAACTTCAATCTTTTTTGTCTCGGAAACAACGTTGCATAACTTACGGACTCTCAACAGTTGAAGTTTTCTCATTCATATTAACATCAGAGTAAAAAAACCATTATTCCTGACCGTTCAGAGCAGAATACTACGATCCCCTTCAGTATCGACCAGACTTTGCACGGTCTCAGTTTCTTTTAAAACAGCAAAAGTCCACAGCAGAAAGCTAGTCGCTTTTCATAGATCTTTGGAGCAAAAATGGCAAACAGTGTAACTACCTGTAGGGGATTCTCGGCAGTGAGCAGGTGAATGATTTCAAAGGCGTGCTTGACGATCCTGACGGCCATGAGTTTTTTGCCGTTGTTGCGTCCGTGCATCATGAGCGAATTGGTAAGACGCTCGACGATGGGACACTGAGCTTTGCGGAAGCGTTTCGCCGCGTAACGTCCAGCCGAGTGAGGAAGATACTTGGCGTTTTTCTCTTTCACCGCTATGTAATCCTGGAGGGACATATCGCCGACCTGTACATCTTCGCAGTTCCACCGACCGAACAATTTGATCTCGGGAAGCTCCGAGGCGGACAACGCTGTCGGCGGCGTTTCAATGTTGCTTATCACCACATCGTCGAATGTTTCTTCCGCCATGGTTCACCTGCGGCGGGACAAAATCAGCGTTAATGAAAGTGGGGTTATGTTGGACCTCGACTATGTCTTTGGCGAAACTCTCCGCGTGGCTCGCTCCCACCTTCGAGCGTATCGAAGAATCGACGCTTTTGCCAACGGGGACTCGAAAGCGAGTTTCTATTAGAGAGATAACGAACAAAAAAAGGCTCAAATTGGGGTTAGTTCTCGCGGACACGTTCTCAACACTCGCGAATCGAGAAAGCACGCGCGTGAAAGTGAGCAATCAATTTGGGTTATTGTTTAACCGGAAATGCGCTTCTTGAGGATTTTGTTACATCGGGGATTCGTTTGAGCTTCACTTAATGTTGGGAGAGAAAACAAAGTAAAAGAGCATGTGGCCACGCGGGCCACACACATGCATCGATGGTACGAATTCGATGTCACGAAGGAAATAAAAAATACGCTAGTTCGGATCACTCTCGTGTCAGGGAAATTCCGTGATCACCCTAAAGCACTAACCGACCGTCGTTCGATACTCTTTTACGTAGGCTCGACTATAAATCCTTACCCTATAACGTAAGCTCACGTCTTCGTCGGAACAAGCGTGAACAGGAAAAGGCCATGACAGTCGTGCTATTTCCCACTGTGATAACCGGAATTTCGAAAAACTCGGGTCATGCGAGCGACTTTTCGGCGAACTTATGATGATGAAAATGTGATTTCGATGTGTCGTTATTAATTACTGTACTGAAATAAAAAGAAAGTTGATTTTATCGTATTAATTCTGATATTTTTCGATATTTTTTATACGGCAGTCCTATATTTGATCAACTGTCATGGGAATGGAGCGTTCCAATTGGTCGTTTCCGTTAGAACTTCGATGCAAACGTTCGCGTTAGGGTTCGCTGGGTCAAATGAAAATATTGTTTTTTGCCGATATTTTAATTTTTTCATTCGGAGATTAGTCTTTTTTATTATCGAAATTTGCTAGTTGAGACGTGAAAACGTTCGTTCATGTTCTCGTACGAAGTTCTCTCTACCAACGTCGTTTCGGGAAAAAAAATAATTGCTTTCGGCTTTTTCACAGAGTACATCATTTTCAATTTTTTTTCCTAAATATTTAATATTTAGTCACCTTTCATTCGGCTTTCCATCATTCTTATCGTATTTTTTAAAAATGTATGCAATTTACAAACAAAAAACTCGGAACCGAATATTCGGCAATCTTTTTCTCGCTGATGGCGGCTCGGTCGGTATAGTACATCGCCTTAAGGGGAGAGATACCTTTAGGCGGTGAAAGAATTTGCTAATTTTCATGATTTTTTTGTGGATTGATTACTTTACCATTTTTAAGACTTAGAGTACGTTTTATTATTACTTTTGGCTGTTACATGGTACTTTTAAAAATTAATTTTCAAATGTGGCGGAGATATGACACGGTCCCCAAAACTGTCGTGATGTATGGCTAAAAAACGAATCGACCGATTCTGATCAAATTTGGTAGAAATCTTTGTAACCTTATGGGCGAAAACGTGATCCTCAATGTTTTTGAAAATAAAGAAGGTGCTTTTTAAATGCAAAGTGTAGCCATTTTGTAGAAAAAATTTAATCTTTTTTTTAGCCGTACCATTTCGTCGATATGCAACATTTCTCACTTTTGCTAGGTTCACATTCACTGTATAAGTGTTATTGAATGAAAAATTTTCGTTGGTTTTTTATTAATAAATCCCGCTGCCGCTGGATGTCACGCCGTCTGACAACATCCGCGGCAACCCGTTTAGAAGACCGTGCCATAACTCCGCCATTTAAAAAGATTCATAATTTAAAAAATACCATGTAACAGCCAGAAGGACTAATAAAATATACCCTAAGTCTGGAAAATGATGACGAAATCTTTCCTCTAAAAAAAATCATGAAAATCAGCAATTTTCTCCTTGCCTAAAGATATCTCATTGTCAAATCGAAAATTTGTCGCGATTCGAATACCGACTTTGCGGCACGTGGCCCGTCGTACGGCGCTCGTCGTACAAGAGGCTTTCGGCGGATGCGAAATACGACAAGGATGGCCAGCGCTAGTCAGACGAGTGCGGGAGAGATAAAACTTGATATTAGTCGCACGCAAAGTATCTATAAAGCTTCAAGTGTTGATTAAAATAAAAGGATAAAGACCATGTACTACAACCGTAATAGAGAAAGTGACTTTATCGGTAGAATGCTATTTCAAGATTAGCTGCGAGAAGTTCGTTGAGATATCGACAGGTGGCGCGGTACTCGAATCCAAGGCACGCACGATTAGTCTAGACGGCATAATGCTCCTGACGCCTTTAGACGAGTCCTTTCTTTAGACGAGTTTAAAAAAATGAATAAACGTTAAAACGTGAAAAAAAAAACAGAAAGAAAAACGATGAACGGATCCGCGTTTGCACTGATACATTTTAATGAAAAATTATATAAAGACAATTGATCGGTGGTTAGGCGTACGAGGGACCCTGAAGGCCTATTTCATCGTCTTACAAGATGGAAACGAACCGTTTTTTCGGTAGAAAAATTCACAAACGTTAGAGTTTGTTCGCTAGGGCAAAAAGCTGTGCCGACGGTTATTTTATCATTTTCTTGTACGATAAATGATAGAAAAAGTTTTATTACAAAAAAAACAATTTAAGAGACTTTGCAGCGCATCGATATGTCCAATAAATTTTATATGCGTATTACAGTGTCTACACAGCAAAGCGTTTTTTTCCCGAAATCCTCGAGTCAGTTCGTAATCTCGTAGCCGGGAAAGTGATCCGGTCGTGAAATGAATTTATCGTCACGTACAAACACACGTACACACACAAACGCGTTGCCCAAAATCATAAAAGTACGCCACAGCCAACGAGGGAGGGACAGCGATGTAGCGAAAGGACGATAAAACGAGGGGGGCTGAGAGGGAAGGAGAGCTAGACAAAGAGCGCGAGGGGGAAAGGGAGGGAGACAGAAACAGACAGCGGGAGAGAGATAACTAGAGGAAGAGATATTCCGATGTTATCGCTCGCCGATTTTATCGCCCTCGGCGAAAATAGTTAGTTTAGTAAACGCGCTCGTTAAATTAACCTCAAAAACCACGGCGAGGTTCATTTCACATCGCCAAATATAGATCGCGTTTATCCTCGAATTTCGCGAGAACTTTGTAAACAAACGGAACACATCCGACGGCATATTCGGCGAGAATCGTAGCTACACGCTTTTTTTCGCTCGGGAAGTTTGATGGTCGTAGCAAGGGTACGAGCTGACGCACAGCCACGTGAAAATGGACGTAGTTAATACGATTTACTAGTTCGCGTCGAGTCGACGAAATTAATCGATGAACCAATACCCCGCGATGCTCTACCAGCGGCGACGAGAAAATACGAACAACGCCATATTTGTTTCTAGTTCCGAGTTTTACCGACGAACGAGAATAGATGGAATGAAAATTGAGTGGATGTAAAAAGCATTCAGGTCGTTTGGGCGACGTTGACATGAAAAAAAAACGGAAAGTACGATGATGCGGAAAGTGGAAGAGAATTTGGAGCATTTTCAAACTCCGGTGGAAACAAAAAAACGGACTCCGGAAGTCTTATCGATTGTACCGCCAGAATAGCCCACATATTGGATTTTATTTATTTCCAACGTTGCTTTTCATACACTTTCGGGCTTTTACGATACCGTCCCTTGCACTGCTCCACTCAATTTATCACAGCACGATTTCTATTTCCCGTTGATACTTGCGGAGTGTTACCGATTTCAATTAAGGGGGAGATACTTTTATGCGATGAAAAAATGGCGGATTTTCATCATGTTTTTTTACAGATAACAAGGATTTTGACAAATCATTTTTTTGCTTAAAAAATACTTTGGGATCATAAAAACAATACGCAATTAATCCGGTAGCGAAAAAAATTGTTCAAAATGTTCAATTACCGATTTTTTTGAAACTTTTTTCAAACGGCGAGGACGAATTAGTCGAAGCGTGGATCGATTTGAAATATGATATTAGCTTCACAATTACATTCTCTATAGGAGTACGTAGCCGTTTTTTAAAATTAAATCTAAACTTTATTTTTTATAAACAATTTACTGCTTATTTTTTCAAAATTTCAAAGTGCGCCATTTTTGCGAAATCTGATTAAAAAACTCCCTACGTAGTCCCCATAGCTAATAATACACTGACACAAAACATTAAAGGAGCAAGAAAAGTTGACCATTTTTTTCGTGTTTTTCGAAAGGCTGTAACTTCGTCAAAAATGGTCGTACAAAAAAAAAAGAATTTTGAAGCTTGAAGTTTCTAAAAAAAAATAAGTCCAAAAAAAAATCTCCGAAACCCGTGCAGGACTTTGAAAAACGTAAAAATGTGCAAAACTTTTTTTCTCGTGATATTTCTTCCGACCGCGCAATCGGTGATGCTAAAAAAAATCATTGTCAGAACTGAAAACTTGAACTTCAAGCTTCAAAATCCTTTTTTTTTGTACGACCACATTTGACGAAGTTACATCCTTTCGAAAAACACGAAAAAAATGGTCAACTTTTCTTGCTCCTTTAATTTTTTGTGTCAGTGTATATAGATTATATATATATTTTTTTTTGTTTGTTTTTGTTCCAAGTCTTATACTTTACGAGAAAACCGTCCTCCCGTGAAGCTATTTGTAAAAAACACGTTTTTCAAGATGGGCTCCGTCACCGCCATTTTGTATGAAAATTATAATAAAATTGTTTCAACGCTATGTTATTCTTTTTTTCATACTCCCAAAATAAATGGTTAAAGTTAGGCCTTACTTTCTGCCGCTAGCGTGGTGTCCCTTAAGGAAAGATTTCTCCGCCGTTTTTGAGATTTAGGGTATGTTTTGTTACCACTTTTGGCTGTTACGTGGTATTTTTTATTTTATTAAGTCGTTACCCCCACTTGTAGCGCAAAAAAAAGGCCTTTTTCATGAATTTTTTTAAAGAAAACCACAAAACTTTTTTAATCGATCAATATACCATCTTAAAGAACACATCTTGAAGAACTTTCAGGATTTTTTTATTGAAAAATATTACATTGTTTCGTGGCAAATGGCCGTCAATGAAATAATGTTTTTATATACACGGTTTGCGAGGACCAACATTGCGGTGAAGTCGATCATCTGAAAAAAAAATGCGGATGGATTTAGTCAAATATAAGTATAAACTAGTCTTTAATCGAAGGATTTTAAAAAATATTCATTTTTCACAAAATGGCGGACAGTCGAAGTTAATGGTTCGATTTTAACGAAAAAAAACGGCCGTTTTTTGGCTATAAAACGGGCATTTTTTTTTCGAAAAAAAAAATCGAACGATTAAAGACTACATTTTTATGTATTAAATAAGCCTGCAAAATTTCAAGAAGATCGGTTCATTAGTGTTCGAGTAAGCTTGGTCACCGACTTCAGAAATGCCATTTTGAGAAAAACGCGTTTAAAGTTTCAATTTCAGTTTACACGAAGAACGGATTCTTCTCTTTCAACGCTCATATCTCACTCAACTTTGTTCGGATCGACTTGAAATTTTCAGGACATATTCTCAGATACTTATACTTCAAAAAAATGCAATAAAAAAAATCGATTTTTTCAAAATCGCAAGTGGGGGTAACCCCTTAAGCTTTAAAAATGGCGGTGATATGGCGAATTTCGTGCGTTTTTTTCGGCCCCGAATACAACGACACCTTTTTTTTCATCAATTATTGCGTTATTATCTTCCCCTGTCGTTGCAATAAAGGGACCACCTTAAAACAAGGAAACAACGAATGCAGCCTTTTCTGCTCCGGTTGCCGAGGAAAACTTGTTCGTTATCAATTCTCACAAAGCAATGTTTTTTTTTACCCTCGTTCCATCACTGTTGCAACGCTATTATCCCTTGGGAAACAAAGGGCATACCATAATCATCCACCGGGAACGATCCGATCGATTCCGCGTTAATAATGGAACGCTGAGGATTAAGGGGCGGTCGGGGGAATGGTTGAGACGATGGGACGCGAAAACGATTCGTACTATGATCCGATCGTACTATGCGAGAGGAATTTCCGCAGCGTTTCCTACCTTCCGTCAATTATGGCCTCGAGAAGAGCTATTAGTGCGCCTGAATGTGGGGTCGTGGCTGGACGAAATCATGGATCGCTTTGCTCACTATCGTATACATACATATATCGGGATCTGTATTATAAACGCGATTCGCTTGCCTCGAAAATGCTGTGAATACCAGCATTAAACTCATAAATTATTCTTATTAATATTATTGATGAAATTATATGTTGAATTATAAATTAAACATTTAAACTATTTAATTATGTATAACTTATATATTAATCATTAAAAGTATTTAATTATGTATAACTCATATATTAATCGTCAAATTTATAAATGAAATATAACTTATTTTACAAATGCATTTTTCACCTGACCTGTTGACGGTAAATATGAGCATCAGCCATTCGCCAATTGTAATTCTGTTTATAATGTTTTGCCTTCGTGGCGTAAAAATTTGGATAGACGCCCTAACACTACCGGCGCGCAGTATCGAATCAATTTTCGAACTTTCGATTCGGACGAAAAATTAGAAATTGCCCCCAAAAATTCAAAAATGTTAAGAGTGTTATTAGAAAGACAAAAAACAGGAAGAGGTTTGGGGTAGTACAGCCGGACCCCCCAATAAGAACGCTTCCCCTTTTTCTCACTAGAGTGCTTCCCCCACTTCGACTCGAATCCCGAGCTCGAGTCATTTCGCGCGAGCGTTTCTGAATAAGTACGCCCAGCCAAGGAGAGCTTACAAGAGTAAAATGAGATAAATATTGTAATGTACATTACCGTTTTAAACCATTCTCGAGATACCCACGACCTTAATCTATAAAAAAAAAATGATAAATCACCATAAAAATGACAAAATAAAAAAAATGGAGACAAACTCTCGTTGCATTCCAACGCTGCAAACTACAATGCCATCTAAATCTGCTACACTCGCGCGAAATGTTTAATCCCAGCTTATCGTTGCTTAAAATAATCGATTGTAATTTATTTTTCATTAAGACCTACACAAAATTTCACCCCCTCGTACAAAACTTACCGTTCTTTCTCTAAACAACCTCTTCAGCTCTGCCCAAATTCTACACTTGTATTAGTCCTCACATATTAGAATTTACAAAAAAACCACTCGAAAATTTTCTTTCCATGGTTGTTTCTGTTCGAAAAACCGTCCAAACTTTTCGCCGCTTACTCGGTTGCGATCCGAACTTCGACATCACATTTTAAAAACCATAAACTCCTAGCCTCGTTTCGTTCATTATCGAGAGTTAGGAATTCCACATACGTTGTAGGAAATTTGACCAGTGCACCGCATGATATGCAGATTTGTATATGAGTTTCTCCTGGGCATATACGGGGTCTGCCTTCTGCTTTATCGTGAATATAATCCCTGTTATTCGGTGGCTTTCCTCGTTGACAGTTTGGAGAACCTCGAGCGCGAGGTTGACCATAGGGGGATTGAAGTTGAATAGGCGTATACGTGTATGGGGCAATAGATAGGCGAAAGGGCGACATAGAGAGGGCCGAGAAGACGTACGGATGAGCCCTATACTCGACACACACACACACCCGCGCACGCACGCACGCGCGCACACACACCCATGTATATAGACGGAGAAAGGGTGGGTTTGGTGGTTCGTCTACGTTATTGGGGATGAAGGAGAGCCCGAGAGGGTGCCGAATTTACGACCCCTACGAATCGTCGAGCCATCTCGGATCTCCACTTTATTACTTCGAGTAAGATCGAGAGCGTATATGCGACCTCTCTTCTACTCTATTCCCTCGCCCCCGCGCAACTTAAAGCGTTACCCCCACGTGTAGCGCAAAAAAAGGCCTTTTTCATGAATTTTTTAAAAGAAAACTACAAAACTTTTTTAATCGATCAATATACCATCTTAAAGAACACATCTTGAAGAACTTTCAGTAATTTTTTTATTGAAAAATATTACATTGTTTAGTGGCAAATGGCCGTCAATGAAATAATGTTTTTATATACACGGTTTGCGGTGACCAACATTGCGGCGAAGTGGATCATCTGAAAAAAAAAAATGCGGATGGATTTAGTCAAATATAAGTATAAACTAGTCTTTAATCGAAGGATTTTAAAAAATATTCATTTTTCACAAAATGGCGGACAGTCAAAGTTAATAGTTCGATTTTAACGAAAAAAACGGCCGTCTTTTGGCCATAAAACGGCCATTTTTTTTCGAAAAAAAAATCGAACGATTAAAGACTACATTTTTATGTATTAAATAACCCTGGAAAATTTCAAGAAGATCGGTTCATTCGTATTCGAGTAATCTTAGTCACCGACTTCAGAAATGCCATTTTGAGAAAAACGCGTTTAAAGTTTCAATTTCAGTTTACACGAAGAACGGATTCTTCTCTTTCAACGCTCATATCTCAGTAAATTTTGTTCGGATCGACTTGAAATTTTCAGGACATATTCTCAGATACTTACATTTCAAAAAAATGCAATAAAAAAAATCGATTTTTTCAAAATCGTAAGTGGGGATAACCCCTTAAACTTCCCGCCGATCCGCCACTCGTTCCAATTATTTTCTTTCTCACTTTGTCGAAAAAAGAGCAGAAATTAAAACAGAAATAATTTATCGAAAATTCTCGCGAGAATCGGGCGGTTGTTATTTTTGTGAGACTCGTGATTGGGAATGCTACGTGAAAATTAACGGGCAAACGACATGGGTTATATATATATATATATGTCTATGTACAGATGAATTCCCGAGAGTGCGCGCGGATGCAGACACATACTCGCATATTCCGGCTGATTGTGTAATCATAGCAACGATTTTGCAAGCGTTTGTATTACGATGGTATTTTGTAATTTACAAGCGAAACATTGTGTTCGTATGGAGTCACGATAGCGCACTCTGCTCAAACACATTTTGCCGTGATGACGGCTCGTGCGCCAGAAAACAACGCGTTACGACCGCACCAAGACGTGTCTTCTTATTTTTTCTCCTTTGCATTGTTTATGAGGTTTTTTTATTCGATTTTTATTACGTAGTATAAAGCCAACGTGACATCGAGGTCGTTAGTGAGCGGGGACAAAAGAACACGAAAGAATGACTTTACTACGGCACTGACATGATGACCCTAAGTGCTTGACCCTCTTGCCCGATGCTGCTCTCAATTGTGTATATATGTTTTTTTCTCTATTGGTACGTTCACTTGGTATTTTTGAAAATATATATGCATTTCGGTCGATATTTTTTCTATTTCTTTTTCTATTCGTACTTTTTTAATGAGCTAGCTGAATTTGTGGGTGTGTATATATAGTCTTGCACTTGCATAAATGTCCGTTCCCCTGTACGTGTGTTTGTGCGCGTGTGTTTGAATTTCCATTCCATCAACTGGGTATGTACAAAACATGTGGAACTTTAAAAAATTCTGTTAGTATCTTTTACATCGGAAGTCCAATAACAGTTTGCCAGTAAGCTATGATGAAATCCAAGTAAATTATATCCCCATTTGAATGGTATAGTTTGAGAACCGAAAACGAAAATTAACGTACTCGCGCCAATGGATGTCGGACTTTATCGATAGGACATAAATAAAATGAAAAGTCAAACTCGGATTGTTATGTTCTTTGCATTGATATCCAAAGTTTCACGTATCACGCGGCCGGGCAATCTGGATATCCAGGGGTTTACATCTGTCCAGCAATAGTGAAAATATCCGCAATGTTCATTAAGGCGTTGCCCCCACCTGTAGCGCAAAAAAGGCCTTTTTCATGAATTTTTTTAAAGAAAACTACAAAACTTTTTTAATCGATCAATATACCATCTTAAAGAACACATCTTGAAGAACTTTCAGTAATTTTTTTATTGAAAAATATTTCATTGTTTAGTGGCAAATGGAGGTCAATGAAATAATGTTTTTATATACACGGTTTGCGGTGACCAACATTGCGGCGAAGTGGATCATCTGAAAAAAAAATGCGGATGGATTTAGTCAAATATAAGTATAAACTAGTCTTTAATCGAAGGATTTTAAAAAATATTCATTTTTCACAAAATGACGGACAGTCAAAGTTAATGGTTCGATTTTAATGAAAAAAACGGCCGTTTTTCGGCTATAAAACGGCCATTTTTTTTCGAAAAAAGATCGAACGATTAAAGACTACATTTTTATGTATTAAATAAGCCTGCAAAATTTCAAGAAGATCGGTTCATTAGTGTTCGAGTAATCTTGGTCACCGACTTCAGAAATGCCATTTTGAGAAAAACGCGTTCAAAGTTTCAATTAGCCGGTCGTTTACTCAACGGATTCTTCTCATTCAACGCTCATATCTCAGTAAATTTTGTTCGGATCGACTTGACATTTTCAGGACATATTCTCAGATACTTATACTTCAAAAAAATGCAATAAAAAAATCGATTTTTTCAAAATCGTAAGTGGGGCTAACCCCTTAATAATGATTTTCGTACAAGGCGCGCAACAACGCTGAAACCATTTTAACGAATTGTAAACGCCAATCCACGCATCGTTGAGCTCTCTGTCCCTCTGTGAAAGCCTGCATCAGTTGCATCACGTCGCGTATGTTCCCAATGATTACTCCTGCTTCGTTGCATAAAGTAATTACGTATACCCCGCGATAATTGCCAGCCACGCGGCAATGACACTCGTGCATGTACATAAACGTGTATAGGCATCGAAACTATCGTCATATGTGCCGTTCGTTGTCTGGTACTGACGCTCGTGGTCTCGAGCTCCAATGTGCACGTTTTCGCTGCAACGATTTTGTCTTACAGCTGAAATAATGAATTGTGTTTGTTGCATTCTTTTGAAAGAGGTATCTTCTATTCCACAATTTGCAGACGAATCGTCGCTCTTTCATGGTTAACTTCGCGAAAGAAACTTTTTTAACCCCTTTGTTGGCAGAGAGAATTCGACAAAAAGTGCCCAAAATGGCAGGAATTTTTTTTCCTCCTGAAAACTTGTACTCTGGGGTTTTTGAGGGTGCTGATTACGAATCTGAACTCAAAATTCAAGAAATTCACAATGACGAACACATATGGCGAATGAAAATACAAATAATACAGATTGATTTAGATGAAACTCGGTACTCAAGCTTCATATATTTCCACCTATTGTATTATGCTCCATGTTATTGAATTCACCATGAAAAATTCCTTCATTTTGAGTTCAGCATCTCACTCAGCGTCCCCGAAAACCCACGAGTACCAAGATTTATCCAAATCGAGCTGTTTTTTGCACTTTCGTCCGCCATATTAGATCCGCCATTAAAATTTTTTGAATTTTGTGTTCAGATTCGTAATAAGCGACCTCAAAAATCCCAGAGTACCAATTTTTATCTAAATCGAGTAAAATTATTAATTTCGGTCCGCCATTCTAGCGTTGCCATTTTGAATTTTCAAATTGAAAGTTCAGATTCGTAATAAGCGACCTCAAGAATCCCAGAGTACGAATTTTCATCTAAATCGAGTAAAGTTTTTGATTTTTGTCCGCCATATTGGCGCCGCCATTGTGAATTTCCAAATTTTGACTTCAAATTCGGATTCAGCGAGCCCAAAAACCTTTGAGTGAGACTCCGCTTTCAAATTGGAGAAAGTTAAATAGGGAAATAAAGGTTTATTTGACGCACTATTGCGTCAATGCCATCGAAGGGGTTAAGGGGGAAGACCCCTTTAGGTTAAGAAAAAAAATCCGATTTTAATTGTCTTTTTTTAAAAAGCAACATTATCCACCATTTTTTAGTCTTGCGGTCTGTTTTACCTTTGGCTGCTAAACGGTATGTTTAAAAATTAATTTTAAAAAATGGCGGCTTTGTAACACGGTTCTAACCTTTTTGTCTCAAACGTGACCCTAAATGTTCTTGAAATTCTTTAAGGAAGCTTTCCAGTGTGACAGCCCGAAAAATCGCTGTTTTTCGCGATTTTTTTTTTTAAAGAAAAAATTATCTAATCGGTCTGGTTTTTTTTTTGTATATTAATTGGGTATTGAAGAATACAAAACAATTTTTTAAAGATCGATTTATTTATTAATTAATATCTATAAAAATGATGAAACAATTGTTGCAGAAAATGCACTTGGATGTGGTGTCCACGTTGGGGGTCACAATTTTGATCTGAAACAAAAAACACAAAAAGATTATTGATCGGTATATAATTGGCTTTCGTGCTATGGAGGCTTTTTTTTTTTTTTTTTGCAAAAATGGCGCCGGTTTGAACAAAAAGTATCGATTTTAGCATTTTTTTGGCAGTTTTTTTTACAAAAAAATAGGAAGATGTCAAAAAAAAAAAGCTTCCATAGCACGATAAACAATGACGTTAAGAATATTGTGTAAAAAATTCAACTCGATAGCTTTAAAACTCTGCCCTCCAAGTTGGACACCCCTTTGAAAAATGCTGTTTCGAGAAAAACGCGTTCAAAGTTTCGCTGTAGCTGTAGCGCTCCGTTGCCTTCTTCCAAGAAATGCTGTACAGTAACCGAAATAATCTGAATTTCGGCATGAAAATTTCAGGGAATATTCGGAAGAGTGTATACTATTCGATAAAGCAAAAAAAAAAAAATCGATTTTTTTAAAATTTCACACTGGAAAGCTCCCTTAATTAGTATTTTTTTATCGTGGAATGTTGCCATTTTTTCGGATAATTCAATATTTTTGTTTCAAAGCGCACCATTTCATTGATTTTTAACATTTTTCACATTTTATTGGTTCATATTCGGCGTGTACGTGTTAATGAAAGAAAAACTCTCGTCGGTTTTTTTTTCAGACCAATCGCGCCGACGCTACATGTCACGCCGTCTGACAACATCCACTGCAACCCGTTTAGAAGACCGTGCCATACCTTCACCATTTTTAAGATTAATACAAAGATACCGTGTGAAAGCGGAAGGTGGTAATAAAACGTACCCTACGTGTAAAAAATGGTGAAGTTTTTCCCTTAAAAAAAAATCGATTTCCGACCAATGAATAACAAACAGCTTCAATCACTTGTTATTGACAAATGGGCAAACATATCAAAAAGTCATCCGTTCATACGATAAAATATATTATAAACTATGCTCTGTCCCAATGTGAAGTAAATCGGACGAATAGATTTTGAGATATGACTACTACACCATTGCATAAAACGTAATGTCGAGAAAAACGTAAAAGGAATAAGGGCAAATCGCAACGGGATGGTTCGTTGTATCGCAGTAGACGATCTGAGCCTGTGCAAAAGTTGTCATAAAGCAGTCGAATTTTTGAATTTTTGCAATATTTATAATGCAAATTAAAGTTAAGACACTAGGTGATAAAACGATGGAATATAAAAATCGTATTTTTGAAATCTCAAGTATATTCGACCACCTTAGCGAGGCCCGGCCATGTCACCAATGCATGTTGAAGGATACTGGATATTTCTAGTAAAAGTTCGATTTCAATTTTTCGGTAAATTCCACTACATTGTTGTGGGAGAAAAACAAAAAAAAATAATATTCCGCAGATGCTTTGTAAAACGAGTTGAATTTAATAGCAGTAGATATTCCTGTCAAACGTATTAAATGCGATTACCTCAATGTTAAATGTTTAGTGTGGTTTACGATTTTTCATAAGAAGCAGTGTTAAAGTGCCTAGATTGAATTTTCTCTCTCTCAAGATCGATATAGCCAAACTTGTGGAAAATTCGATGTCTTATACGAGACATCTAAGTATAGACAAATATAGGTATCCGTTGACATTGATCGACGTCCTCCGATAGAGTTTGTCCTTACGCTTGACCCTCCTCAAGGCTTCCCGAGAAAGGGACTCATCGAAAGGGTCGACGGTTGACGCCCCCAGAAACCCCAACCTCTCACGACCAAATAATAGTATGAAGAATCCCCAAAGCATAAAAAAGAATTCGAAATCATCTGATTCGCAACCAAGTCCGCATACTCGAGAATAATTCGAACACTATTTTGACAGAAAATATCTCACTTCGCCCATCTCACAATCTCCTAAAACTGTTTGTCGAGATGAGTGTGAAGTTATAGCGAGCAAAAGTGAAAGACCGTTTGGATTTTCATATCAGTTGTTGAGGTTCCTTCTGGTCTTTTTCGTCGTTGTCACCAACATATTTTCTTTCATAACGATTGAGCAAAATTCCCGGTCTGTTTTGCTCTTAAGCATGCTCGTACACCTCGCTAGAAACCGCAATCGACAACCCCAAGCCACAATGCTTCTCCCGTGGCTCTTCCCACTCTTCTTCCCTGCTCTCCCCCCGCGTCCGTGTGCGCAAAAGTATAGCATGTCGTCCTTGTTCAACGCTCGCACCGTGCGCGCAGCTTCGCGGGTTCTCTCCGTCTGCTTCTCATCTGTGGCTTTGACTTTCTCACTCACGCCTCTGGTGGTGCTCGCCAGAATTCCCCCTCGTTCACATCGTCGTCGTCGTCGTCGCCGCCGTCGTCGTCGTCGTCGTGTGGTTTCTCTCACTCTCCGTATAGCTCTATATATTACTTTCATTCCGTTGCCATGAACCCTGGGTCTCTTCGTCTTCGTTCTACCGGCGCTGCGGTAGATTTCTCTCGTTCGCTCACTCCGATGCTGCCTCTTCCCTTTCGGTATCCGCACACCACAGTCCGTATAGAGTTGTCCTTCTCCGTCACGTTGGCTCGTAACTCCGACCCCTCTTTTTCCTAGTCTAGTCGTATTCTCCGTCTCTATCATCCTCCCTCTTTGCCCCACTTACTCCATTCCATGCTCGTTCTCTCGTTCTGTCTTTTTCTCCCTCTATCACAAACTCCGCCGTTCTTCCTTTCTTTCTCGCTCTCCTCGTCCGCGCCTTTGCCAGGCTAGCAGCAGCAGCAGCAGCAGCAATCCGTTGATGGGGTGCTTGCCGGTGCTGCCTCTGGTGGAATAGTACAGTGCCTCACGAGGAACGGTTAGAGGGAACACTGTCGGGGCAAGTTACACTATATTCTGTGGCTTGTAGACTCATATCGTATTATTGTCATGTTTCGCCGACACAGTGGAAAGCGAGGGAGACTCGGAGGGAGAGAGAACGCAAGAAAGAGTGAGAGAGCGAGGGTCGGGAATGGATATACAATGAGAGGAGAAAGGACGAACGGTGGAGAAATGGCTGCTGCTGTTCTGCTCCCTACATACACACTGCTTTGAATTTCTATGTGTATAAGGCTCGCTTCTATGGCTCCGAATTTGTTTTGTTCCAACTGTATACCGATTCTCTTTTTTTTTCTCTTTGAAATGCTCTCGCGATATCCGATATACATATATATGTGCGTGCGTGTGTGTGTGTGTGTGTATTTATGACTGAATGTAACAGCAAGCATCTCTCCGTTCACAATGCGACATTTTCGTTGAAATGAAAAATTCCAGATGATATGTTGGGTCTATCCAACTGTGCATGCCTGATGGTGAATAAAAAAGTATTTTTCCAAGTTTATGTACGTATTTTTCCCGTCTATAACAGTAATACTTCAGTCACATCGAATTCTAGTTCTATTTAACGAGAATAGCAAACTTCAAGTTTGTCACCGAGAATGAGTTCCGCTTCCATTAATGTTTCGCTTGCTCGTGGCATATTTGCATTCGCGTGCCCGAGTTACTCGAGGCGAACGAAAAATCATATTCTAAAAGAAGTTATGAAAAATGGGGCGGTATACCGAGAGGACTTTTTACACTCGGCAATTTTAACGTTAGGTGATGTCTTTTTCTCTCTCCGTTGTTTTTTAAGAAATCTCAATAATGCGTCGAATATTATCCAGGCAAGATGAACCGTAATCTCCGAGACGCGATTCCTCTTAGTCTAGATGGCTTAAACAGCTTGAATTCTTCTGGTCTATCACGTCTACTTTCGATCCAGGAGGTTTATCTTGCATCTGATCAACCTCGACGCTGATAGGAACATTGAGATTGAATCATACCGTGGCAAGATCAAAAAGATCGAAAGTACATGTTTATATTCAACAGTTTAGATATGTGCTTAGGGCATTGAATTATGCACATTTGGGTTGGATTATTGTACCGAAAGTGCTGTCGTATCAACACATTTATTGTCGGCAGAGTTAATTTCCATCTGAGGCTCCCTGAATTCGCGATTTGTCACTTGATACACAAACACATATAAGCATATATATATATATATATCTACTACGTCGGATTAGCTCGGGTAATAGACGTCGTGAACACGTAAATACCCGGAGACATAGTGTCCACCGTGCAATAATCTGGCTTGGTTATCCTGTTACGCTAAGCCAGAGAGTTAACTGCAGTAACATGCGGCAAAGGACCGAATCGCCAGCGGCGATAATTTTACTCGGGAAATCGCGTCGATCTAAACACACGTAGCCCAGTGTGTAGCGCCTAATTGGCTAATTACGTGGACGTTTCACGTCGAGTTCTCGTCTCCCTTTTTCCTCTCTCTCTCCGGCTCTCTTATGCTCATTCTTTCTCCTTCTCCACGTCTCCGGGGTCGACACTGGGGTTAATTGCGCCGAGGGAAAAATCATCCCTCCATAACGACAGAGTTGACGATGATAGCTGGAACTATTATCGCCGTTGTGTCTAGACGACGAAAATATTTTAGGTATTTTTATCCAATTATCGATCGGAAAAAATTGATCGTGGAAAATAACAAATACGTTTCATCGAGGGTCATGAGACTTTGAGGCAAAAGTAATGGTTCGGTGTTTTTGAGGTGGAAATAGACTTTTGGGATCATCACGTGTCGTAGTTCCTATTTGCGCGGTGTTGTTTGTTGGGCTAAGGAACATCGGCGAGTAGTTCATCGATGCCCAAAGGCCGCCGAAAACTTGGAATATTCGCTAAATCAGTGATATTTATCGTCTAATTCGTTGGAAAGCTTTGGGGTCTCGTGCGGCCAGGCTTCCACATTCAAGAGGGGTGAATTTCTCTCTGCCTCTCTCTGTCTCTCACCTTCCGACTTTCCGAATCCACGATTCCGGAGTAGGAAAATCAACCCCTCGGTAGCGACCCTAAAGCGTTCTCGGTCCGAATAAGTTCCGAGGGGTTCCCTTACACGTAGCACTGGCACCCCGCCTCCCCCCACACACACAAACGCCCAAGGACACACACACATACACGGATACTTATACACAGGGTGGCCAAACTTATTTCCATTAGCCCGGCAGGGAGGAGTACAATGAAGGGGCGCGAACTGTTCGTTCTCCATGACAGTTGTTTCGGCCCGTAATTTCCGACATATTCGGACAATTTTGGACAAATGAAGTAAAACAACGTGCATCATATTGCGATTTCATCCCCACAGTTGTCGTCATCGCCACGATCATCAAAAAGAAATGACATATCTTCGTTCCACCGATGACCCACGAGCAACGAGTTTCTCCTCCCAGCTAAGAAACAAGTGAATCTCGCGCAGCGATCAGTGTGCTTCGTAGCCTCTTAAGTCGCCACCAAATATAAGAAGCCTCTCGCATATAGAGTGGAGTGCTTGAACAAAAAGAACAAAGAAGGAGGAGAAGAAAAAGCAGAGAAAAAAAACCGTGCCAAACATGCGTTCCCGCCCAATAGCCATTGTACCCAGGACAAGAAGCGATAAAGCGCTACGTCGTCAAACGGAGCTATACAGTCCGGTCGAAAAACTTTTCTCGCGTATATGGCTGAGTGCTCGCGTATACGAGACCTGTGTCCACATACATGTCTGTCTGTCCACATACTTGGCCCTGCTTAAGCACCGGTTCAAATTTGTGGTCCCGGGTTACCTTCGTACGTAGGGTGGAAGGCCGCTGTTGATGTAGGAAGGATATCCTGTATATTTTGTTCCAGATAAACGAGCGACAACAAGTCGACGAGGAAGGGAGGAGAATAACGCTCGACAGAGAGATGAACAACGAGGGAGAAAAAGCGAGAGATATGCCAGGGCTTGGAAGTACAACGACTTAGTTAGGGTTTCTGCGGTACAGTCAGATCAATACAGTTTCGAAGCGCTGACAGTTAGACCAAGGTTCCAGAATAGCTAACTTCACAAGGCTGCTTCTGAATCGACGAAGTCCTGATTCCCAACATTAGCGACTATAGATTCACGTAGCAGCAACTTTTCGAATGAATGCTGATCTTGGGGTCGATCAGAAACTCTGCGCAACTGTGCTTAAACGATTGTCCAAGACTTAGCAGGAGATTGACTTGACTGTACGAGCGGAGCCTTCCCAACCGTGGCAATCGTTGAACCTCCAACAATCGTTGGCAGGGAGAGCAGCTCGCGGAGTGTGCGCTCAAAGAAGAAAAACAGAGGGAGAGAGGGAGGGACAGAAGCCTGCCAACGACTGTTACTCAAGTACTTCCTGAAGGGACAACCGCTGAATGGCTTATCCAGGCGTATATGCGGCATGAACGAAGGGGATAGCTGAATGGAGAGTGCGGTAGAGTAGCAGAGATAGCCTTCTCGTTTTGCCGAGCGCGTACACACTACCTGAAGCCTCGACGAGGGTCCTTCTCTTTGTGCCTGGCTCTCTCTATCCCCGTCTCGTTCTCTCGCACGGTTTTGTTTCCATCCGCTCCCTCTCTCTCTCTCTTATTTTTCTCTATATACACCAAGGCGAACAACGTCGTTCTCTCACTTTCCGTCCATCCTCGTTGTTTTTTCGTTCCCTCTCGCGCCCTGCTCGGCTGCCCTCGCTGCTTCGGCGTCACTTTTGTTGCCATCCTTCTCCATCTCGTTCCCTCTTGCTCCTTGCTTTGATCCTCCCTAGTTCTTAATTCTCCTTCTCCCTCGCGCCTCTTTCCTCTTTGCTCTCGGTCTCTTCATCAGTGCACCGTGTGCGGAGTCATCTTGAGCATTGCCATTATTTCCGTCCTTCTTCCACTTGTTTTACCGCTGGATAATTCCGCCTTGGTTGGTCCCTGGACACGTCCACGCCGGGCCACCCAGCCGGGGCTCGTTGCACTCGAGAGCACCGCCAAGAGTTAGGAGGAAAGGACCGTGCGAGAAAAAAGGACGGAGGACGCGAAAGGAGGAGACGGAGAGAAGGCTTTGCCCGTCGCCGAGAGGCGAGCATCGAGCAAATGAGCCGGAAGAAACGACTGAGCTTGTAATACACGTAATACGTGCTCGTATATGCGTCGGTCTGTGTGTGCGTTTACGCTCGGAGATCGAAACGCCGTCGCCTATGACCCCTTGACGGTCCATACGAGAAAAAAAAAAAGATGCCCTCGCGTATCTACACGGGGTTTCCGCCGTCGCGTCCTGCGAGCCGAAACGTCCGGAGAATCCTGAGGCAAAAAGTTAACACGTATCGTATGGTCGATCAACGTTGAAAAGTGTGGGACGCTTGGATCCTCCGCCATCTGCGCTGTGTCAACATCCCAAGAGATACTCCACTTCTACAGCCGTCACGAGTGATATTCCGTGGTGGATTTTGTGTAAGCTGAGGGTAATCGATTGATCGCGAGGGTCTGCGGTATGCTGATTTCCTTAGCAGAACAGGCGGATCATTCGTAATCTCGGTACGAGGAGGTTCGGGGCTGACAGCTCCAGAAGGTCTTCGAGGCTTGAGGAGCAAAGTCCTGGAATTTCTTGAGGGAAATCGCGCAGATATTTGCAGATAGGGTCTTCGCACAAGTTGACGTGGGAATCTCCACGAGGAGAGTTAATCGTCGAATGGCTGTTCCCACCAACGTCGTCTTCGTTGAATCGCACAGTCCCGGCTACGGGTTAACTATTAGTGTATAAAAGGTGAAGATGGCGAGAGTGTTTACCGCGTTGTGCGAGGCTCCATGCGCGCCTTGCCTACTGCCGAAGGTAGTAAATTGCGACCGGGGCATGAATCATCCTGTGGCAAGTGTTTCTCGAGAGGTCTATGAGAGCACCGGAGAATAGGTAATCGTTTTGCGTGGGCTCTTTCGCGTACTCCTCATTCGAACAGTGTCCGTGTGTCCCTTCCTGTATCCAACTTGGTTCTCTAGGCTTTTGTTTGTTGTCGTGGCTCTCTTATTGCGTGACGACATTGCACGGGGTATATGAACACTTTGGTTGCACACACTACCTTGCTTCAACGCCCGTACTCTCCTAACGACACGTCCTTTCACGGTTTACCCCGGGTGACGCGTATACGGTGAAAACACCACAACGGCGGACGAGCTCGTTCGCGAGGAACTCGTGGCAGGTGGACAGTAGAATGGGAAGGTCATGGGACAAACGCGAGGATAGAGAAGGATTGAGGCGTAGCACAGACGTCGGTGCCATCTGATCGAACAGGCGGCAGCGGGATATAGGGGAGCTGTGTTCAAGATGACATACCTTTTCTTTTGCTATATATATATATATATATATATATTTCAATAAATGACGTCGTGAGAATTCAGAGCCAAGCAGATATTCATGACGGTTTATTATTATAATGAAATAGAATCACTTTCGGGACATTAGTTACTTAAATAACAAATAGAAAAATAAAAAACCACATGTCGGTCGACGTGTGTAAGATTACATACTTCAATCTAAGATGACATGTGTATGTCACCTTACACACATCGACCGAATTATGCTCGGATACATTAATTTCTGACCTAAAGGTTAGTTTGTAGTGACCAATATTTACTGGAAGATTATTATAGTGGCGATGAAGTGTTGCCTGCGCCACGTTAAAGTGTTTGGATGCTCAAAATTAATCCATTCTGTTCTTCATTACAGCTTCAATGGTTGTCATGTACTCTTGTGACCAGCTCTTACATGTCGAGGTTCGTTGATAATACCCAGGCATCCTATAACGATAAGCTGAGAAGTCTTTTTCTATATCCGGTTGTATACGCAGCAGGGTAAGATGACATAGTGTGCCATCTTAGGGAGCGTCCATAAATTACGTAACGCAAAATTTCCCGATTTTTGACGCCCTCCCCCCACGTAACAGAACCGTAACGCCTGGCCTGAACCCCCCCCCCCCCCGCCTATTCCGTTACGTAACGGGTGCTTTGTCGTGAATAATTGCTTTTCTTTTTCAAAGAAATAACTAGTAATGAAAGGGTCGGGTTTATACTGATTTTGTGAAGTTTATATTCACCTAGTTTTATACCAATTTTTATGATTTAAAAAAAATTAACCCTGATTTAGCGACGAAAAAAATTCTCTTCATTGTACCCATCGATATCTTTGTGAAACGTTTTATGATTTGCATGATCTGTAAATAAAAAGTCAACAATTTATCGATATCTATACAAATGTAGCTATCGTTATACGTAGCCGTTTTTTTTTATTTTGGTTTTATTACAAAATGCCGACAGTTTGGACATTTTTTTCTATCTTCAAGGCCCTTTTTTGTACACAAGCCATCTTTAATAATAGTAATAATCAAAATTTTTAAAATCGGCTACAGACAACCTTAGTCACTGCGATTAAAAAATGTTTTAAAAAAATTGAAAATCGGTTGATAAGTTTTCGAGTATTCACTGAGACAAGGTCAAAATGTAGTTTCGAGAAAATCGCGATCAATGTTTTCGTTCCGTTTTTCTTCATATAAAGTTGTTTTTTTCTAGAATATTGATACTTACATTAAGGTATCAAGTTGCGGGCGATATCAGGGTTTTTTATCTTCATTATATTTCTCAAAATAATAAGAGCTCGGACTTCATCCATTCTGAACGATGAGTTTTAAATTACAAAACTTGAACATGCAGAAATTTTGCCAACTTATCCATATGTGAAAGCGAATTTCGTTTATTTGTTGTGACGAAAACTTTGAAGTCAGAATATCCGTTGTGCAGCACTTGTGAAGTACAATCACCCTAGATTATCGATCAATTAGTTGAACTAGAAAAAATCTTATTCGACCGGTATTTTTAGTATCCAATAATGTGGTCATTATTTTTTGGACTTCTAAATCACGAAAATTTTTATCACATAAAAGCTTGCGTTCACTGACGGCTATACTAGATTGTGCTACTAGCAACATTTATTGGTCGACCATAAAACGTCATCGTTACTCATATAGCGCGAATGGTAGAAAATATATTGAGGGTAGATCGTCTTATCTGACTATGTCATCTTGAGCACAACTCCCCTACTCGTCGAAAGAAAGAAACTCGCTGACTAGGTAAATTGCCAATCGTAATTCGGCGACTATCTCTGAAGGATGGGACAATGTTGAGAATACTGGATAAGACTGCAGTACAACTTGATCCAAAACTCCAGAGGATGGTCTTCGATCAGGTTCTGCGACGCAGCAGCGTGTTCTGGCAGCGAATTATCTTCGGATCTAAATCCGGTATCCAAAGGGAATTTCCTTCTCGAAAAAGGCTGCAGACCAGACACCAAAATCGTTGCGTGCGTTCACCTTTCTGCTTAAGGCTGTCTCAAAATGAAGCATTTTCAATTGCGCGGCATTTTTTGTCTGGCGAATATAGAGTACTGATTGGTGACCAAGATCGTGCAATTTGACGCCATTGGACTTCTTTCTTTGGGGGCTTTCTGAAAGGAAAGCCCCCGCACTTATGCCAAAATGTCATTAAAGATTTCGTCAAAAGAGAGAAGGTTTCCAAATAAGGACGAGGCGGCCATTTATCGGATATTGTGTTCCACACATAACCTCTATGTTTGTATCTTATATTAAAATAAAAAATATTCGTACTTTTCCAATAAATAATCTTTTTTATTAATAAATTAAAATGCCAAGACATTTTAAGACACCTTTTACTTTTCCTTAGATCACTTGGTCGGTCAGGCCAAGTAACTTTTCTCGCTTAAGGGGTAAGGCCACTGTAAATTTTTTGAAAAATCGATTTTTTTTTATTGGCTTAAAAAATAGTTTAAACCCTCTAGAATAAGAAAAAAAAGGTCCTGTGCGAAAAAAAATTTGTTGTCCTTAGGAAATGAAGGTCGCCGCCAAGCGTGTCAAAACTTGCTCCGAAACGACTGCAATTATATCGGAGATGGCGATTCCAAAACTTTCAAAAGCATCGTGGATTCGAAGCCTTATGAAAATGTTGATGTTAAAAAAAAAGAGTGCATAGATCACGTGCAAAAAAGAATGGGCACTCGATTGAGAAACTTAAAAAAAGGAACAAAAGGTCTCGGGGGAAGAGGAAAACTCACTGCCAAATTGATTGACGAACTAAGCATTTATTACGGCTTAGCAATCCGTCGAAATTCCAATTCCATCAAAAATATGAAAAATGAGATCTGGGCAACCCTTTTTCACAAAATGTCAACGGATGAAAAGCCTCAGCACGAAAAATGTTCGGAGAATTGGTGCAGTTGGAAGAAAGCGAAAGCAGAAAATGCCTTGGATGCGTATCATCACAATCAGCCAATGAGTGAGGAGGTTTATCAAGCCATCAAACCCATCTACATGGAATTGAGCCGGGACGAGTTGCTGGAGCGTTGCTTGGGGGCCTATACTCAAAACAATAACGAAAGTTTCAACGCTACCGTTTGGAGTTGGGCCCCCAAATCATCCTCAAGCGGAAAAACTGTACTAGATATTGCGACGGATATCGCTGTTTGCATATTCAATGGCGGCCTTACCAACGTCTTGCAAATATTCAAGATGTTGGAGGTGGAAATTGGTGTACAGTTATATAATTTCTGCATCGAAGCCGACGCCAAACGCATCACGCACGCGGAGACATCTCTGAGCGACGCGGCCAAAAGTGCGCGCGCGCTCCAAAAATCAACCAGGAAAGACGAAGAAGACGAAAATTTGGCTATCGGAGGACAAATGTATGGTGCTGGGATTGCAGACTAACGGTAAAACTTTTTTTCAACTTCTTTTTTTAATTTTTTCCAATAAAAAACTATTCGCAAAACTTTAAACGCGTTTTTCTCGAAACATGGTTTTTCAAAATGGCACGCAGCATAACTCGAACAATTTTCATTTTTTTTACTTGAAATTTTAACCAGATGTGAACATTTACATTATCTTGAGAATGTCGATCGGAATTTTCAAGAACTTTATTTATTGATTTTTTATTAACAAAAAACTTGCCGTTTTTTTCGTCAAAAATCAATTTTTTTTTCAAACGCACGCCAAATCCACAAAAATTGATACTTTTTAAAATCCGATCGACATTCTCTAGCTATAGCCCTCTAGATTAATGGTTTTTTTTTTTGTTCTAGATTCAAAAGTGCACCAGTGGTGCTGCGTGCCGCGGAGCCCTGGAAGCAAAACATGTCCCGGGAAGATAGCTGTGGAACCGCCATTTTGTTTTTTTTTTACTGTAAAAAAATTTTATAATAATGTTTAATGTATGCCCGATAACACCATTAAAAGTTTTTTTTCAAATACCTTCAATTTCGGGAGCAAAAAATTAGTGAAAAAACCTTTTTTTTTGGGCCGTTACAGTGGCCTTACTCGTTAAGTATATAGGTGGTCAGCGTCTGATATCACAGCGCTTGACGTTACCATTTCTAGAAAGTTGCTATAACTAAGCATCTAGATTTGCATCACTGACGACATTGAAGAGCTACTTTTTTCCTTGCGCGACCAGATATTGCAAATATTGTTGAGATAACTGCTTACACAGAGGTCACTGGTTACCGGTTCTATGTAATGGATGAGAATAAAAGTAATGTAGCTTTTTACGCAGGGGAATCAGCACCCACAAGGATTATCGCTTGTGCAGGTTGAATACACAGCGTGAAAAGTAAAACTTGTGTTGTTTTTATTCCCTGCGTAGAAACACTCATCGATACCTTTGGTCTATCAGATTGCTTAATTGTTACATAGAGTTATTCTTCACGTGGACTGTTTACGCAGAGTAAATTGACAAGTAGAAGGGTCTGAAGGGACTAAAGGGTCTTCTCTTGTAGGTTATTCCTTTCGAATGTAGAGGGGAATAAGGTTGGGAATCAACCTTGTACCAACTCAGTTTAGTTGGTCTAGCCGAGTGTCTGCAAAAATGACCAAAGCCAACGTAATTGCACATGAGTCGAAAAATTGTTGCAGATCACTCGTGGCCACCCCACTGACAAGTGGTTTTCCCAACTTCCGTTTCGGTTTCCTACTAATGATCTTTTGCCACCAAGAGAGGGCTGTCTTTGCCACCATGAGCAGGGCTATCTTGAGTCATTATTTCGTGCCAGCTGCTGTCAAAGATTCAGGGTGGCTGTAGCCATCTTTCGAGGTTACACTGCATACCTTATCTCCTCTGTCTATTCCGCACCAACTTACGGTCCTCTCGGTGCTCCGACACCGCTCGAAAAGCTAACGCAAAAACTGCAATTACACATTGTTTGCATCACTTTTCCAATTCCACTTGCACAAGAACCCTGTCAATGTTGTCCGACAGAAAAAAAGAAGAAAACGGAAATAAAGAAAGAGACCGGATGGGATGCCTAACGTAGTAACGTCGATTCGCCCCTTCGTTCGCGACAAATTAATTGCAAGAAAAGGTATCTCCTTTCAAAGGACTTTTCTCCTCTCCCGGGGTTCTCTCTCGCTCGCGAGCATCTTGCTCTCTCGTTAGGGGACGGAGGAGGGATCCTTTGAAGTGCTGCGCGAGCTCTACGGACCGTTAATTAAGAGGGTATTTCACGTGAGTGTGTGAGCCGGAGGGTCGAAGAGCGAGCGAGAGTGAGGGAGAGGATCGCAAAATCAGAGGGAGCCGGATGAAACGGAATCTGATGGTGTCAGGCCACGACGTATTTACTCACTGACTTTACTTATTGGTCTTCCGTTCTCTCCCCCTACGAGGTTTTAATACCTCAGCTGCAAAGTTTATTGAGCGTAATATAAAAACGAGGATCACAATCACAAGCTTCTTCATTTGCCGCTTCGGACCAAAAAAACTAACTGTACTTCAACCCTATTAACCCCAGGAGTCACACTCTTGGGTCTCACAGACCCGACCAAACAGAACAAAACTCACGTTCTTGCTCTTTCGCGAAACATTTTTATCTGCTCAAACAGCTACCTCGGATAAAATAACAACCAAACACAGATTTTCTCGTCACAGGTGCTTTCCTAACAGCCCTCTCCTTCGTTGAAAAGAAATCATCTGAATAGACGGATTTTCAAGGAAACTAATGGGATGGTGAATAAGTTCTCGCTGTTTTTTCGAGAAAATCAAAATCATTTAAGGGGAGGTACCTGAGTTAACGGCGAGAAAAACAGGCAAACTTCGGCAATTTTTATCTCAAAAACTAATGTTTCGATTGGATCCGGGTTTTTTATTGGAAAATATGTACATTGAGGTATGTTTAGGAATTTTTTAAAATAAATTCAGACGTGTTGTTCGTTGACATGGCTTGTGGTGTCAAGGATTGCGGACAGTCGGTTGATCTAAAACATGCAAACGCAACGGGTTCTTGAAATGTAATATACAAAGGAGTTTCACGCAGTTCTGATAGCGGCATCTGTTGGAAAACAACGAAAACTTCTTCAACGTCCTGATACATCATTTGAAAGCTGACCAGGTCTCACAGACCCAGTGTGTATAACTAACGATAAGTAGCAAAAAAATGTGAGTGTCCTCTTAGAGTTAACATATCGCCAAACATTGATCCAGGTAAACACGAGAAAACCCAACCACATAATAAACGAAGAAAAGAGGAAAATCGGTTGTGAGACTTTCGCCGATCTTTCAAGTTCTGAAAACTACAACCAAGTTTTTATCGGTGGGTTTTGTTCCTCGTTGAAGTTTGGGATAGATCGCATCTGCGACGGGGCGTGCCTGTAGCGGGCGCTTGAGAAAAGTACGAGCTTAAAATGTGTCCGTTCGAGTACTATCGTTATTTTCCCATAGAGATTCACGTTATATACGAAGCTTCCCTCGTTGTATCGCACCAAGCCACAGACATCTCCTACACGTAATTTAATATTGTTTCAAACTCATAAAGACCCGCTTACTCTTCAGCCTCTTCACCCGCTATGAAACTTTTCTCGCGACTCCTTCCACTGTACACGCTTGCAGTAATAATATACACAATACGTACATACGCAGCTATATAAATATATATATATATATATATGTATAGATATTTATATATGAGTACATGTATCAATATATATATATATATATATATATATATATATATATATATATATATATATATGAGGTCTAGAACTACGACTATAGAGATTACTCGCCCGACGGGAGATTGCTTCGAAGAACAATACTGTGATGGTGGAACACAGGCTCGAAGAAACGCAAGAAGCCAATCTTCCCAAAGCGATCTACATATATATATATATATATAATATGCGGAGAGATGATTTCGAAGACATTTGACTTCGAGGTTTGTCCTCGTAGCAGCCAATTGTTCCTCACACTTAACATTATGCAAGCGCCAATCCCTTTAAACTCGCCTTTGGATAGACATGAGGATATTTATGTAAACGTTATTTCGAGGATTGTGATGTCCTCAAAATCTACGATTTGTGTAAAACATGCACAGATCGTCCTTAAAACATCCAATGCTTAAATCCAACGTTACATAGATGTGAAGGGTTCAAAAGTATATTTACCGTACGCGCGCGCGCGCGTGTGTGTGTGTGTGTGTGGGGGTGGGTGGGTGGGTAGGTATGTGTGTGTGCAGTTTATTAAGTCGTAACTCTCGTTTCGTTCAACCCGAGACTCGAAACTCTCGTTCGTGCGTCTTGTGGTACTTCCCTATACACGATGAAAACTTTAGCGGAAATATATCGGTCCCGGGGTCGTGGGGGCCGTAGGGTACAACTTTATTCCTCCAAGTTGTTCGTAAGATCGGGGCTAAATGTCGGAGGGTTGACATTCGTTTGGAAGTTCCGAATACATTTTATACGGTCCAAAATACATTCAGAGGATACGACGAAAACGAAAAATGAATTTATTCGCATTGCCTTAATCTTTTGTATTGATAAAAATGGAGAAACGATTAAGGGGTTATATACAGATCCGCCCGATCCGGCCCAAAAAAAATCGATTTTTCAAGAATTTTTCCTGAGAGGACCTTTAAATATATTAACGCAACAATTTGTACACATATTATGGGGACTTTCAACTGTATTTTAACATTTTTTTTATTTTGAAAGCTGATCTCCGAGCACCTCTAAAAAAAGGCGTCTTGCGGTAAGCACGATATCTCTGGAATGGATCATCTAAAATAATAGAACCAAAAATATTTCGTTAATATAATGGATTATCTTGTAATTGATCGAAGAGATAAGCAAAATAATATTTTTTCACAAAATGGCGGCTTCCAAAAAAAAAAAAATCGGTTTTTGACGAAAATTTTGGCCTTAAATTGTTTATAAAATGGAAAATATTTATCCGAGAGAAAAAATCTTCGATTAATTACTCAAAAAATATACTTGAAAAGATTGTGTTACAATTTGAGACTGATCGGTTCAGCCGTTTCCGATAAATCTTGCTCACCGACTTAAAAACACACAGTTTTGAGAAAAATTGCGTTTAAAGTGTCAAAAGCACTCTACATATAGTCTGACACGTCAATACAAATGTGCATGTAACTTCGAGAATATTCGCCGGATTGACAAGACATTTTTTGTGTGTGTACTTAAAAGTATGTATATTATGAAAAATAAACGGAAAAACATCGACTTTTCGAAAGTGTTAACTGTATATAACCCCTTAAGTGAGAACGACGTTCCGTTACATTTCACAGATGCACATTTCAATTCGGTGACGAGAGGAGACTCAATAATGAAGGTTTGTTTTATGCTTTTCGTCAGGTTTATCATACTTTGATGACACTTCGAGGCAATTTGAGAAACGCAGAGTTACGAATCATAATTTAAACAAAATAATAGCGTTGTTATCAAAGAATAACGGTACCTTTTTAAAATTATTGTATCATTTTTATATTATTTCATTTGTATTATTCGAAAACATTGCTTTTCATACACATACGACACTGTATGTATCGAAAATAAGATTATATTTATTATTGTTTTACGTTGGTAAAATAATAATGAGGTGAAAGGAATACGATAAGATGGAGATGAAATTTGCATCGTTAGAATGAAACGGCAATTAATTTTTTAAATTATTACCGAAATATGTTTTTCTGCCGATTTTGATTATGAAAATCACTCCCACTTTTTTACGTGTATCCTTATTAGAAATGTTTGATCACGATCTGCAAAAAAGATTTTGGAATATAGTAAAAATAAAGAAGTGGAAAATAAAACTGTTGCGCTCCAACGATGCAAACTTCAATGCGATAAAAGCAACAAGATAATAATAAAAAGTGGAGAAATAAGAACGAAAATAATCTGATCACAATTTTATGGTGATCCGACAGAAGAAAAATTGTCGTCGGAATTTTTATTTCGGATTTTTGGGTGAATCGAAATCTTCCCAATGAGATGATATTATACGCATACGATGTCCCACTTTCCCTCGTTCGAATTCCGCCACGATAAAACATCCGGGTTTATTATTGGATACTCCCTGCCTCAATCTTCATGTCGCTTCGTTGATTCCCCTGAAATAATCAAAATGCTTTTCCGTCGTGTCCCTGCGACGAATTTGTATAATTGCTTCGAAAGTTCTTCTCGCGAACTCGCCTCGTGTCCCTGTTCTTCGCTTTTCGCTCTTCTTCGTGGTAATTCGAGCGTGCATAAAACCGCACTCGACATTTCTCTCCTTTCGGGTACACGAGACGACGATTTTCGCGGCAACTTCCGACCGCGTCCCGAAGGGCGCTTAGAACTTTCAAGTTCTCCTCTGCTCCCGTACCAGCAGTAAAAAGAAGCCGGAGAACTTTTAAGGGAGGGGAAAGATACGACACGTAAGGTATACTATGAGAATCGATAGAAAATCGCACTTACAATGCGAGTAAGTTAGGGGATAAGGGGCCGGGTTGAAATTCCGAACTTTGAATGATCAGAACGCTCAAAACTCCGAAAATCTGAACACCGTCAAAATAATTCGGCTACGGCAGTTTTAAAAGTTACAAAGTTTTCAATAAATCGACGAATTATTTCGGGAATTTTTTTTATTGAAAAGTGAGTTTACGTCAATTTTGAAATTTGTCTAGACAATGTCTAGATCAACGTTCTACATCATAGTTGACCGTAAATAATGAAGAACGTATAACATTGTCTAGACCAATTTCAAAATTGACGTCAAATCACTTCTACATAAAAAAAAACTCTCAAAATAATTGGTCAATTTATTGAAAATTTTGAATCTTGTAAAACTTCCATAGCCGAATTATTTTGACGGCGTTCAGATTTTCGAGTTTTGGTCTTTCGTGTAAAATTCTTTCGGAGTTTTGATCTTTCGGGGCAGTATTCTCTTGGAGTTGTGAGCGTTCTGATCATCGAAGTTCGGAATTTCAACCCGAACCCATCTTGAATTTCGAAACACTAAAATTCGGAATTTTAAACCGTCGAAGCATTCAAAGTTCGGAACTTCAACCCCGCCCCCGGGATAACACCACACTAGGATTTTGGAAAAAAAAATTTCGGCTTACAAAATACTGTGGGGTCATAAAAAAAATATGCAATTGATCTCGTAGCGCAAAAAAAATATTTAAAAGTTTCAATTATTGATTTTGCTTTGAAAAACATTTTTCAAACTGGGAGGACGGATTATTCGAACACCGTTGCGTGGATCGATTTGAAATGTTGATAGTAGCTTCACAATTACATTCCCTATGAAAGCACGTATAGCCGTTTTTTTGATGAAATGTGAACTATTTTTTTATATACAATTTACTGCGTATTGCTTAGGCAAAAATCGATTTATTGCATCCAAAGCGTGTCAGTTTTTCAAAATTTCTGAAAAGAAAATCCCTTTCTTTCATAGGGGGAAACAGACTTGTTTTTTGGGGCCCAAGCATACGCGGACACGTTGAGTCTAATCAACATTCCGGTAGAAATAAATAAAAACACAATCCCTGAAAAAAGTCGAAAGTACTGCCTTTAGCATACTCTAACGCATCATTTTTCTCACTATAAAAGTCACAATACTCCATTTAAGTTGATCACGATTCGTAGAACTAACCCTCAAATCTAATCCACTTTGATTTCATTCGTAAGGGTGCAAACTGGCTCAATAGTGGAAAAGTAACCATATAAAATTTCACCGCGTGTACCGAATTTGCTAACCGTCGACGACGAGTTCGAGCAGTTCGTATGTATGAATTTTGGTGCGGCATGATGCGGTAGAAATTCCGGGCACGTTCACCGTTTAACTTCGGAATCGAATTAAAGGCGAGTCGATTCGTCGAGGGGTTTGTTGGTGAAGCGACTTGCCGATGAATCTTTTGTTGGCGGCTCGCTCTTTCGATAGGGATTTTGTCACCCTCTCTCTCTCTCCCCCTCTCTCTGCCCCCCTTTCTCTCTCCTCTATATTTCGCTGGCTCGTCCTTCTTCTCGTGCCGACAGTGCATGGGCAAAAGGAAAAACACGACTCTCCCGCACGTATAGAACCATCAAGATTGCATAGCCGTCGGTTGTACGATCCCAAATGAGGATGACAACGCGCTTGCTTGCGATCAGACGCACGCTCTACCGACATAATAGAATCTGTATTACAGTGGTAGTGTCTGGCACGCTCTCGCGTATAGGCCATCGCGTTCATCCACGAGGGGGTCAGCAACGAATCATCATAATAATAATGAGAGATACAATAGGATATGAGTGCACGCCTTATGTGCGACACTTCTCGCACCCGTCGACGTTTCGAAATTTAGTGCTTTCAGACTGATCGCATCGTTCATTGTAGGAATCTCTTATCATCATTTTAGTTTTAGGCCCCAATCTCACAGCCTAGCAGATCTCTCGGGCATTGAAGACCCATTCGAACTCCGACATTCATTATGGAGGATTCGTCTCAAATCGGGCGCTGGTTTTCGCTTTTTCAAAGCCTGATTGGTTTTGACTGGATTGAGAAAGGAATCAAGAACTTTCTGACGGACAAACTCTTTTTCATCTCCGCTTCTGCTTTTGGACGAAATAGTCAGATGTATAAACCATTGGATGGATACTTTCTACCGACATTTACAAATATTTATTATCAAGTTCTGCTTGTTATCATCGTTGTCCACTTCATTTTCCGGAGAAACTCAGGGTTTGTGCAGCAGGACGAAATTAGGCCAAAGGGAGTTCAGTAAGACAAGCCTCCAGAGTCAAAGATTAAGCAGGTATCAGAAGGCCATGCTGGATGTCTCGCCCTGACGGCAATCCTAAATGCCATCGGAACGGGACCGAAACATTGACTGCCCTTGGTAGGCCGAAATGAAGACGACAAAAAGGATACCATCTGCAAAAGGACCAAAACACTTCTGAGGAAGTGGCCAAAGCGATTGCACCAAACAGGATGAAGCTAGCATTTTGTTTTCGTCTCTGGAATGTACGGGTATTAACTCGTTTTCCCCCATTTCTACGACTTCTCCACCGCCCCGAGGAATTGGATATCACCGCTGTCATATATCCGCGTCAATGACACATCCATCTCGCCCATGTATCGAATAGCGTTTCTTCGTGAGGAACACCGATTAGTCGTCACAATAGTCGAACATGTGCTTTCATCTTTATACTTTTTTTCAACAACTTTTTCATCCTTCGACCGTGATTCCTCGGCTCGGGTCATTGTCCCGTGGCATCTCGTCCCAAGGGCGCGGCATCTGAGAGTAAAGAGAGACCCTCCTCACCGCCAATGTACCTCGCGCGAAAGACTAGGAAAAAAGCTTATAGCGCAAGAACGAAGGAGCACGTAGCTACCGAGTTTTCTTTTACGACGTATTTTGGCAGCTTTAACGAAAGTGGGAGAAAAAAGGGAGTAAGGCTGAGGGGTGGGGGATTGAGAGAAGGGTGGAACGACAGAGGGAGAGAAAAGCGATGGAGACACGCGAGCAAGCAGAGAGATACAAAGGCAGAGAGTTCGGGAGTTGGAGGGTACAACGGGAGAGCTTGGCCCCTGGCTGCGCTTGGGGTGTTTCCTAGCAACCCTTCAAACTGCTAGAGGGGTTGCTACGATCGTATACACATACACACACACGCACACACGCACACACACACATACACACAGGCACACATATATATGAAGTTGGAGTATGGAGGAGACTGGTCGTAGGAAGATACCGAGACCAAAAATCCCCCTCTCCCCTCCGCGCTGCTTGCTCCCAACGTAGTTCGCATATACATGAACGTACAGAGGGCAAAAGCCCCTCCTGGTTTTCCTCGTCGTTCCAGAGATGGCGACTCTGTGAGGGCGCTCACTCTCGTCGCGTTCCTTTCGCACTCGCTGACATCGCGCGCGACTACCATCACCATCGCCATGGAAAAACATAACACACGGGAAAGCTGCTGGTGCTCTGTGACTCTTTTTAATCCTGTGCCCTCCCTCCCTGGCGGCGTGAAGAAGGGTGGAATACGAACTGCCTAATAGGCGCAGAAAAGAATGTGAGAAAATAAATAATAAGAGGAGGAGAGAACGTGCGGTGGTGGGGTAAGAGAGGCTCTTTTGACGGTGCAAGAACGAGTGAGCTTTGCAGACAACATGTCATTTATTATTCATGCCATTTTAAGACACGCGAAATCAAACTTCATTTACGCCATGGTGGGTAGGTTTATATGCATTTATACAGTTTAGGATTATGATTTTACTCCTGGATAGGAATAACGGATAAAGGACATTCGGATACATATATTTTACATTTTCAAACTTCCAAAGCATGTCCTCCCGGACTTTTACGATCCTGCCCTTTTCATTTTCAGCCCAACACTTGTCACTGCGCCATTTTCGGTCCCGCGGAGACTGCGTCTACAGTTGTCTACCGCGGCTCGTTCCTAATGCGCTACTGTATACTGTTTACAGGAGGGCACAGGGAAACTGAGGAAAACTTGTGTTCGATCCAAGCGGCTTCGTTCAAATTGAATTTCAGTTGTGTTGGCGTCGAGAACCCAGTAAAACTGCATCTCACTTGGTGGGGCAGCCCGGGCGAGGGTCACCCATCCAGGTATTGACGCCGGCTGGTCGATATGGGAGATCGTCGAAGGCGTACTCGACCGCGTGTCCATTACTGTCGGTGATATTCGCAGATCATATTCACGGGGATTTTCCGCCTGATGTACCATCATCAGCCCTGGACTTGAATGCATCTTAATCGAATTGGGGGTTATACGAAGTGCGTGTATGTGGACAGGCAGTACGGCGGAAAAGTATGAGGAAAACGTAATTGCGAAAAATACGAGAAGCTCGTAGACGTAGATACCCTACGCCCAGAATTCCCTTCCAAGTAACAGCTTTATTGGATTCCTGTCGGGGTGGAACCGCCCCGATGCTTTCAGAGCCGGAAAATCGTTTCTCTGTCGTTCGCACTTCTCTTTCTCTCTAGGTGGCTTCAGTGGAATGAAATGGTATAAGTCACGCATCTCTTTTGGTGATGACCACCTTTGCCACCATTGCTGTCAGCCAGTTCATCGCCATGCGTAACGGTAAGCCGCTTCGTTTTCTAAAAATCGTTTCTCTGTCGTTCGCACTTCTCTTTCTCTCTAGGTGGCTTCAGTGGAATGAAATGGTATAAGTCACGCATCTCTTTTGGTGATGACCACCTTTGCCACCATTGCTGTCAGCCAGTTCATCGCCATGCGTAACGGTAAGCCGCTTCGTTTTATCCCGTTGAGATTCATCCTGTCAGGGTGAAAGGGTGCCAAATCACACGAACGCGAAAGAGCTGAAAAGTGGAATGTCGGTTGTACACGACTGAGAGGCGTTAATTGATTTCGCGAGACCCTCCATGCCGTGGTACACAGTCCGTACAATTCCCAGAACGCTCGTATCCCGCATTGAAATTCAAGAATACACGTCCAGTGAGATGGAACACGCTGACGCAGTGACAACCAGATCGACCTTGAGGAGACAGAAGAAAACGTTGGCATTGACAGTGTTTTCTCCGGTATTACGTCGTACTTTGAGCACAATGGCTTTAGAAACCTGGCTACTACGTGCAACCAAAAACAAAGCTATGCCTCTGAGGCAGCAGAGAGAATGAGCCTATTGAGAAAGAGACAATTAGGGAGATACGACACATCAACGGTTCGCCAATGTCCACTTAATTGGACAATGTGCGCCGCACGAATGTGCTTAATATCCATCAGGAAAATGACAGATCAAGATGGTGGAGCAGGGAATGGAAGCACGTCAGTCTCACACTGCATTAGTGATGTACGGAAACAGGCACATACACGCAGTGCCACTTGTGTTGAACAACAGCTCTGTGTTCTCCATGAGGTGGTAACCTTCCTTCCCGGTAGGCGCTTTACTCACTTTACTCATCCCCTTTACGAATCCGTCGGCGGAGCCACTGCTAACTCCAACAACTCCTCCTCACCCTCTTGGCCCTTTTCTCCCTCTCGCTCCCTCGCGCCCCCCCCCCACTCTCTCTCTCTCTCTCTCTCTCTCTCTCTCTCTCTCTCTCTCTCTCTCTCTCTCTCTCTCTCTCTCTCTCTCTCTCTCTCTCTCTCTCTCTCTCTCTCTCTCTCTCTCTCTCTCTCTCTCTCTCTCTCTCTCTCTCTCTCTCTC
>OX632363.1:22700904-22754140 GCA_951751655.1 Ophion costatus
TGGATCTTACTCGAGAATCTCGTCACGTTTCGACGCCACTAGGGGCTGTTCTCGAGGCATGTGGTTGCGTCAACCCCTCTTCTCGCTCTCCCTCTGTTTCTGTCTCTCATGCACACATTTTTCTTTCATCCTTTTCACTCCGGTCTTCATACTTCTCAACGCGTCCCCCTTTTCACCAGAGGCTTTCGCTTCAGTCTCTTTCACCGCGCTCCACTCCACCAGTCTGCCCCTCTCTCTTTCCCTCTTCCTATCAAGGGTGACCACCCTCGTTATAAATACTAATTGCTCAATATACAGGGGCCAAAAATGTGTTTAACGTCTCTTCAGCACGTGTTGCTGTTTTCTCCTTCTTCCTAATTCTCGATCTTCATCCCCTCCGGCACACGTGTGTACTTTTTCTATTCTTGTTTTTCCCGCTCAATCTCTTCATTCGCTACGCCCCGTGTATTCCCAATACTGCTGTGGATTTTGGGATGCAGCTAGTCGATAAATTTCTTCGAATTGGTCACGTACGCTCCGTGTACGTCACCTGCATAGCTGGGATCCAGACGCTAACGGAGATTGGTGAAGTATCAGAATGTCTCGCCGACTGGCGACCCTAAAGTCATATATAGGCTCACTTTCGTTATCTTGCATCGGGCTCTACGCACCGAAGTTTTACGAGAGATCGCACGAAAAGGAAAATTAAGGGCTTGCACCACTGTAAACGTCTAAAAGTAAGTGATTTTTTCGCGTTTTTTTTTGGGTGGATGGACGAGTCAGAGGATAATAATATTGAATGATGTTAGTAGTCATATCTTTAAATGAATAAAACAAATTTTGATCATAAAATTATACAATGTAGTGACGCTGGAGAAATTCTCGCGAAGCATGTTGAATTTGAGACGCTCTGCGGCACGCAGTGTAACTGACGTAAATTTGAATTTGGAAAAAAAACTCAATAATCCATTAATTTACAAGAGTATAGGTAGTGAAATACGTAGAGAATTTTTAAAATATGAATGTTTGTGTAATGTGCAAGCATTTAAAGTAAAAACTCAATTTTCGACAGAAAAAAGGACAATCTTTTGTTTATAACTATTGCTACAATTAACTCATGAGAAATCTCCTACGTGTTTCACTTAGGAATGTTATTTTAAAGATGTGCTCAAAATTTGGAGTGAAAAGAATGAAAATTGTTGGAGTTATGCTGCGTGCCGTTTTGGAAAATCGTGTTCCGAGGAAAACGGTCGACGCCTCGCACACGGGTCAGCCACAGCCACGGCAGACCAACACAGGCCTGCGGACCTTTTTTTTTACAGCTACCAAACTTCTTTCCCCCTTAATCTAGATGCTTCAAAGTATCTTTTAAGCCAATTGAAAATAAATCAATATTTTGAAAATTCTACAGCGGTGTTAGCCCTTGATATTGAAAAAAAAACAACGTATATACACTTTTAGCAGGATGAGAAGTTTCGGCACAATGATTTCGGCACGCTTACTTTTCTTGCGTATTTTTCCATAAATTTCTCATTGAATGGAAACCTGCCAAGCGTATTGTAATTTTCAAGAGGGCACAGGGAAACTGAGCAAACCGGTGTCGATACAGACGGTATTTTACCGAGTTTCTGTTACCTGTTAGTATCGGAAGCTCGGTAAAACCGTCAGGCTTGCTAGTCGACACGTCAATGGGCACCCAAGCCACCCATCCTCGTATTGGTCCAGGCTAATGCTGCTTGGGAGACCGCCGAGGCCGCACATCTACCGCGCGTTTCCTGCTCTCGGTAATTTATCGTGGATTGAATTCGGGGGTCGAACTTGAATTTCACCCTGTGGTCTCCATTGAGGTTCGCTATGGCTATATACGTTATATCTCCAATTTCCGTATTCGTAATCAATCTCGGTTGTGAATCTCTGAACTGGGTCACTACCGATGAAATTCTATTCTCCAGTTTCGATCGCGTGCCTCGGCCAAAACGTAGAAACGTTTTGGCTGATGGTGTCTCTCGATTCTATTTCTGCCCTAACTCGATCAATGTTAACTTCGAGATCATAACTCGGTCGTTCGCCCCCTATATACAGGTATGTGGAGGTGCAAACACCTCGCAAGATACATTTATCGGAACACGTATACGAGATATCGGATGACGCAACAATTTGGATGATCCAAAAGCGCGTCAGGATGCACACACACACACATACCCATACAAAGGTACCAAGGATGGAATTTCGTCCCTGTCGGCTGCGTTTCACTTCGGGGTCTGTCGCGTCGAAAGTTACGCTCCGTTTACCAGCGAGTATACGATTAATTCCCTCGAGCACCCAATAAACTTCCTCTCAAATGCGCAAACCACCGAACGCTCGACGGATACTCCGAGCTGCCGATACTCGGAGATCGAACCATCGCGGAGACAACTTCCACCCTGACGAAAGCGGAGAAACAACTTAGTTTGGCGAAGGATGAAAAATCATGGGTCCGTCGGGCGGTGATGGACGTGGATATGGAGGTTAGAGTAGAGAAGACCAAACTCTACGGGGGAAGTGGCAGAAAAATTCACCGCGAAAATGTTTAAGGGGGGGAGAT
Source organism: Ophion costatus (assembly GCA_951751655.1). NCBI lineage: Eukaryota > Metazoa > Arthropoda > Insecta > Hymenoptera > Ichneumonidae > Ophion > Ophion costatus. Next base: position 22,703,468 of record OX632363.1, read on the forward strand.
ACCTTTAGGAGAGGAAATAAATGGCTGATTTGCATGATTTTTTTTCAAGGAAAGTTTTTTATCCATTTTTTAGAATGACGGTATGACTTTTGGCTGTTAAGTGTTAGATTATTTTTTTAAATAATCTTTAAACATGGCGGACGTATGGCACGGTCTTCTAAACTGCATTTTCAAATTGGCGTGACGTATAGCTCGAAAACTGACCTACTGATTCTGATGCAATATTTATTTTATTTTTTTTTGTATTTTTTTATTGCATATTTTTTATTGCGTATTTTTTTATTGCAAAATGTAGCCTTTTTCGGGAAATTTAATCTTTTCGTTTCGAAGCGTACCATTTCATCGATTTTCAACATTTCTCACTTTTTCTTGATTCATATTTTGTGTATGAGTGTTAACGAAAGAAAAATCGTCGATGGTTTTTTTTTCAGAGTGATCCCTCCGACCCGTCACGCCGTCTGGCAACATTTGCCGCAACTCGTTCGGAAGACCGTGCCATACCTCCGCTATTTATAAAGATTGTTTAAAAAATACCATGTAACAGCCAAAAGTAGTAACAAAATGTATTCTGTTTACAAAAAAGTGAAGAAATCTTTCCTTTAAAAAAAATCATGAAAATCAACGATTTTTTTCTCGCCTAGAGGTACCTCTCCTCTTCAAGCCATTCTCTTTAACGTAAAAATAAAAATAAAATTTAAAACTTGCACATGATTTCCCAGAAAAAAAATCACGAAAATTTCTCTTTTTTCCGGCCACGAGCTAGGTGTAGTAAACACAAAGCGTTTTGTTCCTGTCAAAATAACATACGCATAGCATAAAGGGTGTTTAAAAAGGCCTGACATTTAAATTTATTAATAATCCTGCTCGCTCCGCATACGGGGTAAGATGGGAAAAATAAAAGTTTAATTGAAAATGTATATAGTATCGTAACAATGAGAAAACAATGATTTGTTTGCTTCCAAACTTGAAAGAATAATAAATGTTGATTAGTTTAAAAGAATAATTACAGTTGATTGACTCATATGTGTATAATTTTATTTGAACATGACCTTAGCGTTATCATTTTGCCCTACCATATCGCACGCGACCTACACCAGTGCCCCTTAACTGGAACACTTTTTTTTAATTATGCAAAGGCTCTCCAGTATGAAGTTTGGACTCCCGTACTTGAACTTCCATAGGCCTGACGAGCCTATGGAGCCTATATGGAGCCTAAATCGAGGGTATCGTCTCTCGCGGTGATATTCGGTCATAATTAAGGCCTTACGCCACAGTAACGGGTATAAAATCATGTGCGAATTTAACAATTTTTTTTCGCATGAAAAAGTGATTCACGCATAAAATTAATTACATAATTATTCAGTATGAATATCATGTTGTTAGAAAAAAAAAAACATATCTTTTTTTCGATGTTCAAATTGGCCGACTACTAATATTTTCGTATTAGTACGTACGGAATTTTAAAAATGTTGTTTATTCAAAAGTTGTAGGTATTTGAACTTAAGAAATGAATTTTCAGGGAAAAATCTCGTTATAACTGCTCATAAACTGCTCATAGAATGAAAAGTTTTCGATTAATCAGAAATCCCATACGTACTTCTCAGCGAAATGCAATTAGGAACATACCTTTCAAATTTGAAGTAAATCGAGTGAAAACTGTTGAAGTTATTTGTCACGCTAATTGGAAAAAGCTGTTTCGAAAAGTTTCGTCTAGTCGGCCATTTTGTGCACCGTAAAAAAAATATACATTTTTTCTAACAGCTTGATATTCATACTAAATAGATGTGTAATTAATTTTATGAGTGAATCACTTTTTCATGCGAAAAAAATTGTTAAATTCGCACATGATTTTATACCCGTTACTGTGGCCTAAGGCCTTAATCAACGGATCAACCGATCGATCCCAAATTTGACACACGTGCTTGAAGGACCGTAACAAGATATCCAATTTTCGTCGGCACGGTCTCATTCCAGCGTGACTCCCATGAATCCTAAATGAACCGAGGCGAGTCAGGAAAAGCTGGCAATCCTCTTCGACGTAGCCGAGGACAGACGGCTCACGTTCCTGCGTGCCACTAAAGCAGTAAAAGCTCCGGGCATATTTGTTTTTTTTTATTTCTCTTTCTCTCGCTGTGGGTCTGTAGTTTCGCGGCGGCAGACAAGCTGAGGAGGCAGAGCAGGGTCTTTCGACGTGATGTCGTCAGTCTCGTCAGCCGAGTAGTCCGTACATAAGAACGTAGTAAATTCCCTCCGTATTCGGGTGGTCTCGACGCCTTTTCTTCCCCAATAACTCTGGCTCTCTTCTACTGCTCTCTGTCTCGTTCCCTCCATTTGCTCTCCCTGCAATCTTTCTTTCTTCTCCTCTCTCTTTTTCTCCGGGTGACTCTTCATAGCCTTTCCTCCGTTGGTCTTCATTTACTTTTGTCGTCTTTTCTCTCCACGAAATGATCGTCCCAACGCCACCCTGTGCGTGAATACTTAAGTCCTCATTCACTTAAGGGGTTACCCCCACTTGCGATTTTGAAAAAATCGATTTTTTTTATTGCATTTTTTGAAGTATAAGTATCTGAGAATATGTCCTGAAAATTTCAAGTCGATCCGAACAAAATTGACTGAGATATGAGCGTTGAAAGAGAAGAATCCGTGAATTGAAGAACTGAAATTGAAACTTTAAACGCGTTTTTCTCAAAATGGCATTTCTGAAGTCGGTGACCAAGATTACTCGAACACTAATGAACCGATCTTCTTGAAATTTTGCAGGCTTATTTAATACATAAAAATGTAGTCTTTAATCGTTGGATTTTTTTTTCGAAAAAATGGCCGTTTTATAGCCAAAAAACCGCCGTTTTTTTTTCGTTAAAATCGAACCATTAACTTTGACTGTCCGCCATTTTGTGAAAAATGAATATTTTTTAAAATCCTTCGATTAAAGACTAGTTTATACTTATATTTGACTAAACCCATCCGCATTTTTTTTTCAGATGATCCACTTCGCCGCAATGTTGGTCACCGCAAACCGTGTATATAAAAACATTATTTCATTGACGGCTATTTGTCACTAAACAATGTAATATTTTTCAATAAAAAAATTACTGAAAGTTCTTCAAGATGTGCTCTTTAAGATGGTATATTGATCGATTAAAAAAGTTTTGTAGTTTTATTTAAAAAAATTCATGAAAAAGGCCTTTTTTTGCGCTACAAGTGGGGGTAACGCCTTAAGAAGGTACGATCACTTCCACGGGGTCAGAAAAGAGTCTAAACTTATTTTACCCACAGCTGCTCTGATTGATGTTTACTCATGTTGATTATTCGTATTATCGATTATATTGTGCCAAATGTTATGGCAAATGATGAATTTATTGCAGGTGAACAAATAAATACTGAAAAATTATATTGTCAACGACTCGGTCGTAATCTTCGTAATAATGTTAACGTAAAAAAAACAAGCCTATTCAAATAGGATTGAATCACCTCAGCGGAATTAACACGATAGGCAGAATATAAATATACATATTGATACGTGATAAATGATAAAACTCCATAAATTGTTGCTTGCATATTTTGTGGCGGCTTCTGTTCAAATTAATTTCAAAACAAAGCTAAAAATTTCAAATCCGAAAGTTGGATTCGTAGCAATGATCGTACCTCCTTAATATACGTAAAAATAAAAACGGAGATATAGTACAATGTGAATGGATTTAACGGCACTGTTGCAATAAAAAAATCCATTGACCAAACACTTCGTTGGGTATACGTGTATTTTTATCCATTTATCCGTCAATTGCGTTCCCATCCAATTTCTTCGCAAGCAGAGTGAGAAAGTAGACTTTGCCATTGACGAGCTTTATTTTTCCTTCGCAACGTGAGAACGTTGGAAAGCATACACATGCTTGATGTAGGGGTGCGTATATGTAGTAACCTCAACGCAGTGTTCTTCATATGACGATCGACAAGATTAGAGCTACGAGCTTTATCGGTTTTTCTTTCGGCCCAAAGCTCCCAAGAGAAGACTTCGCGTTCCCTCCTCAACGTCTACTTCCGTTCGCCTTCTCCCCTGATACTCCATTGAGTTTCCTTCGACTTTCTCACCCTCCCTGTCTCGCGCTCTCTCGTTTCTCATCTCTTCCTTCTCACACCCCCAATTTTCCCTCTGTCCCGTACCTTCATCCCCCGGGCTCGTAGAGACTACGGTCTTTTTCAATTTCTCTTATATCCTCATTCAACCTCCGAACCATCAGTTTCCGTTAAACCGAAGAATTACTCGGAGCTTTGCGGGATCTTTGGTAACGGCGAGGCAACGAAAAATCCGCGAGGAAATTCCCTGCTCGCGTGAAAAAAAAGAATGTCTTTCACACGGATAGCGCTGGTGCACTACGATCTTAGATTCGAGGTCTTCATCAGCGAGTTTGGGAAAATTGAGGGTATCATAATGCTTCTGTTCCGAGCGGACGAGCTATTTTCTCGAGACGATTGCTTACGAGCTCTGATGACGTTGACATTTGCATCGTTGGGATGCAACGGAAATTTTTTTTTTTTTCATTTCCCAAATTTCCTTTGGCAGATTTGAGATACGAAAATGAGGCAAACATTTCTCAGGATTATTTTTCTCCAACGTGCGATGGAATGCAAGCGATGCAATTTCAAACGTCATCTTGCGATGACGTTGGAAATTGCATCGCTGGAATGTACCGAGATTTTTTTATTTCAATTTTCATATTTATTTTGGCAGATTTGAGCTACGAAAATGAGGCAAACATTTTTCAGGTTTCTTATTTAGCGATCTACAACTTAAGTCTGCAAAGTATTTATGATTTTGGAATGACGTTGAAATTTGAATGGTTGGAATGCAACAAGAATTTTGTTTTTTCATTTCCCAAATGTCCTTTGGCAGAATTGAGCTACGAAAATTGGGCATACATTTTTCGGGATTCTCATTTGCATCGTTGGAACGCAAGAAAATTCAGTCTTGTTGGTTTTTCAATTTTTTTCGCCGATTTAGACTGTGAAAATCGCTTGAACGTTTCTGACATCCTTACTAGAAATTTACTACCCCAATTTGCAAACGAGAGCTTTGGCTAATGATAAGAATGAGGAATGAAAAAAATTAAAATAAAATTCCTTTCCATTCCACCGATGCAAACTTCAATGTCATGTTTTGAATAATAATAAAAATAAGGAAATGAAAAGAATTTTCGTTGATTCCACCGATGCAAGCTTCAACCCCATGAGGTCTGCTCTTTTTATATTTTCAGTATTTCATTTCTAATGTTTATTTCTAAAGTATCCTCGTTTTTTAAACTAAATCAAAGTCTACGACTGCGGTTGGAGTTTGCATCGTTGCAACGAAAATGAATATTTTTGAATTCCCTTAATGTCTTTTGGCAGATTCTGCCTATATAAATTCTCCAACCTATTTTAAAGATATTTCATTAGCGCTTTACAATATAATTCTATTAAAAAAGATCTTCCATAATAATACAAATATGAAAAATAAAATGTAAAAGAGAACTTTCGTCGAATTCCAACCCTACATAACTTCAACACCATAGTGTATGAAATAAAGCGGTAAAAAAACAAAATTCCGTCCGCTCAGTGAGTATAAACTCAACCAAATGAGGCAGGAATAGCCAATCTGAAGAAAAAAAACGGCCGAGATGAAAAAAGAATTCACGTTGTGGAGAGCACAGACGCGGTCACATGTGTACGTACAACCGTACACGTGTAGAGATAAATTTATAAGGAGGACGCAGAAAAGGGGTGTACATCGAAGGATATAGGCGGCAATACTTTCGCTGTAATTGGCTACATTGTACCTATGAATTGATACGTCATTAATATTGATTGCTAGCGGGTCCGGGACTTGGCGTCGACGAACGAGAACGACCCCCTGGAGCGGTCCGAGCGAAGGAGGGTCGAGGGAGAGGGGATTATTCCATATGCGACGACGTAACAATTTCCTCCGGAGCCACCATATACTCTATATGTATGTGCGTCCACTCGTGGACACGCGAGTTGTGCGTTACTCGTACGAATTCAAGCAAAAGGGGGTAACTCACCCTATTTTGACTCTCTCGACTAATTTCGTATATATATATATATAAAATTATGCAACAATTACCAATATATTGAAGCGCACTTTGGTGAATATATATATATATATATATATACGTGTGTGTGTGGAGAGGTTTATGCCGGGACCATTTCGGAGCTGAAGCGGTTCATAGGGGGACATTTGGTACATACGGGGACGGTCCCGGTATTTTTTTATATGCAATGGTTAATAGTGGTACCGGTCCCAATTTGTTAGACCGGTTAAAATGAGGACCATCCGAATTACTTGTTGAAAGGTATTTACGGGGACCAGAAAATATGACAGACGTGTATGAAAATGTGCACTCGACTCGAAATGATGCCCACGTGGGATTTGCATTATGAGCCGCAAGTCTTCGCATACTTCGCAAACATTGCGCACTAGAATCAATTATGAGTCGATCATAGTGGGAGATAATGAATTATCTCGGAATGAACCATAACCATTCAGATTTAAAACGAGAAAAAAGTAATTACCGTTTACAGATTTCTAAATTGTAGACACATTATAAATCCAGAGCACCACGTCTATAGGTATCGCTGACATCCGTTTTTTTATACCAACGACATTGTTCTCCAAATCCTAATTTTGATTTCATATTTTATACAGTCCGCCCTCTCAATAAGCACGGAAGAGCCCCCAAGGAGAAGAGTATTTCCGAGAATTCGGGTACCCCCACAAGGCGCGCGCTCTACCCTCACTGGCTCTCTTTGTCTCTCTCGCTCTTTATAGCATGCGAAACTCCCAATAAGCATGCTCAAACGAATGTGAAGATTTTCACGGTAAGTAACTATGTATTCATCCCATTTTACTCATCTGAGCTCTCCTCGGTTGGGCGTGCTCATTGAGAGGTCCGCGCGCAAATTCACTCGAGCGTGACTTGAGCTCGGAGTTGGAGTTGGAGTAAAGGAAAGTGCTCGAGCGAGAAACTGGGGAAGCGTGCTTATTGCGGGCTTGCTTATTGAGAGGTCGGACTGTAATTATAAATTATTGGTATAAACGAAATATCGATACAGAAATGATATGCTGGGGTATAACTGAGAGGGTTGGGTCGTGATAAGACGTTAAACGATCATTAGAACTCCCTCACACAAAATCCAAAAGAGTTCTGGTCTTTCAAACATCTTCAATAATTATAAATTGTTGGTATAAACAAAATATCGATACAGAAGTGATATGCTGGGGTATAACTGAGAGGTTTGGGTCGTGACAAGACGTTAAACGATCAATAGAAGTCCCTCACACAAAATCCAAGAGAGTTCTGGTCTTTCAAACATCTTTAATAATGATAAATTGTTGGTATAAACAGAATATCGATACAGAAGTGATATGCTGGGGTATAACGGAGAGGTTTGGGTCGTGACAAGACGTTAAACGATCATTAGAACTCCCTCACACAAAATCCAAAAGAATTCTGGTCTTTCAAACATCTTGAATAATTATAAATTGCTTGTATGAACAAAATATCGATACAGAAGTGATATGCTGGGGTATAACTGAAAGGTTTGGGTCATGATAAAACGTTAAACGATCATTAGAATTCCCTCACACAAAATCCAAGAGAGTTCTGGTCTTTCGAACATTTTCAATAATGATAAATTGTTGGTATAAACAGAATATCGATACAGAAGTGATATGCTGGGGTATAACTGAGAGGTTTGGGTCGTGACAAGACGTTAAACGATCATTAGAACTCCCTCACACAAAATCCAAAAGAATTCTGGTCTTTCAAACATCTTGAATAATTATAAATTGTTTGTATGAACAAAATATCGATACAGAAGTGATATGCTGGGGTATAACTGAAAGGTTTGGGTCATGATAAAACGTTAAACGATCATTAGAACTCCCTCACACAAAATCCAAGAGAGTTCTGGTCTGTCAAACATCTTCAATAATGATAAATTGTTGGTATAAACAGAATATGGATACAGAAGTGATATTCTGGGGTATAACTCAGAGGTTTGGGTCGTGACAAGACGTTAAACGATCATTAGAACTCCCTCACACAAAATCCAAAAGAGTTCTGGTCTTTCAAACATCTTCAAAAATGATAAATTGTTGGTATAAACAGAATATCGATACAGAAGTGATATGCTGGGGTATAACTGAGAGGTTTGGGTCGTGATAAGACGTTAAACGATCATTAGAACTCCCTCACACAAAATCCAAAAGAGTTCTGGTCTTTCAAACATGTTCAATAATGATAAATTGTTGGTATAAACAGAATATCGATACAGAAGTGATATGCTGAGGTATAACTGAGAGGTTTGGGTCGTGACAAGACGTTAAACGATCATTAGAACTCCCTCACACAACATCCAAAAGAGTTCTGGTCTTTCAAACATCTTGAATAATGATAAATTGTTGGTATAAACAGAATATCGATACAGAAGTGATATGCTGGGGTATAACTGAGAGGTTTGGGTCGTGACAAGACGTTAAACGATCATTAGAACTCTCTCACACAAAATCCAAAAGAGTTCTGGTCTTTCAAACATCTTCAATAATGATAAATTGTTGGTATAAACAGAATATCGATACAGAAGTGATATGCTGGGGTCTAACTGAAAGGTTTGGGTCGTGATAAGACGTTAAACGATCATTAGAACTCCCTCACACAAAATCCAAAAGAGTCTTCTGGTCTTTCAAACATCTTGAATAATTATAAATTGTTTGTATAAACAAAATATCGATACAGAAGTGATATGCTGGGGTATAACTGAGAGGTTTGGGTCGTCATAAAATGTAAAACGATCATTAGAACTCCCTCACACAAAATCCAAAAGAGTTCTGGTCTTTCAAACATCTTCAATAATTATAAATTGTTGGTATAAACAAAATATCGATCCAGAAGTGATATGCTGGGGTATAACTGAGAGGTTTGGGTCGTCATAAGACGTTAAATGATCATTAGAACTCCTTCACACAAAATTCAAAAGAGTTCTGGTCTTTCAAACATCTTCTATAATTATAAATTGTTGGTATAAACAAAATATCGATACAGAAGTAATATGCTGGGGCATAACTGAGAGGTCTGGGTCGTGATAAGATGTTAAACGATCACTAGAACTGCCTCACACAAAATCGAAAACAGTTCTGGGCTTTCAAAAATCTTCAGTACAGTCCGACCTCTCAATAAGCACGGAAGAGCCCCGAAGAAGAAGAGTATTTCCGAGAATTCGGGTACCCCCACCAGGCACGCGCTTTACGCTCACTGGGTCTCTTTGTATCTCTCGCTCTTTATAGCATGCGAACCGCCCAATAAGCACGGTCGAACGAATGTGAACTTTTTCACGTTAAGTAACTATGTATTCATCCCATTTTACTCATCTGAGCTCTCCTCGGTTGGGCGTGCTTATTGAGAGATCCGCGCGCAAATTCACTCGAGCGTGACTCGAGCTCGGAGTTCGAGTCGGAGTAGACGAAAGTGCTCGCGCGAGAAACTGGGGAAGCGTGCTTATTGCGGGCGTTCTTATTGAGAGGTCGGACTGCATTCATACGAAATTTGGTTATGAAATAGGTCGGAGATGCTTCTTCCGACTGTATCAATAAAGCAGGCCAATTAGTACTGGTAAGTCCTTCTGGACTCAGCCAATCTACATGAGAAAAGGAAGACTTTATGTCGGGGCGTATTTTTAGGAAGACAATCGACATAAAATCGTTACTGATTGTGAGTTGCAACGGTTAATGCCGAGACCACAAATGAGGCCAGGCATCGCAGTACCTATTTGAATCAATATAACACGTTCACTGGTACTCGCACATAACATTGCGTACAAATAAATAAATCTAGACTATCTATTGCAGAGGCAAAAACTAGGACCATGAATAACACGGGCCATTTGAAACATTACGAATTGGCGCCGGTACCCATAAGTACAATTACGTATAGTTATGTGCATCTATATGTAATGGTATGTATGGGTACCGGCACTAATTCGTAACGGTTCATACGAGGACCGGTACCCGTACGTACCATTGCATATACATGCGCGCATATATATGTAATGGGACGTATGAGTGCCGATCCTCGTATAAAACGGTACGAATTTGTTAAGACGAGTACGATAGCTATGAACCTTAACGTTTTAACGGCCACGCCTATGTCTAGATGGCTCATACTCATTTCCTACGAATAGGAGGTAGTATTTTCGACTGTAGCAAATTTGCTACTAACATTTTCACCCGCTCCGTTCCAACTATTATTTAATTCAATAAAAAACCTTCAAAGCCTAGTTCGTCCAGTCAAGGTTCCTTTACACAATTCTATCAAAAAATATTTCAAGAATATCCATTCACTTTCTTTTTTGGACAAAAAACGGTCAGCGGATCGAATGCTGGGGCAAGCGTCGTAAATGTTCACGACAACATTGTTGCCATATTAACATAATTCGTATGTTTACGTTTGGATTTCAAGCTATCCCATCATTGCTGCATCTAGCATAGATTGATAGAACTGTGAAGTAGCTTGTCTGCTATAGCGTCCTTACGCTATGCACCAACGGGGTCAAAGTGAACATAGCAAATTTGCTACGATGGCAGCTAAAGGGTAAACGAACGTGTAGAATCCATGGATGAGAAAAAATACACATCTTTTTAACATGATAATCGATAACATGATAATCGATAACATGATAAGCGTTACAACGGTTTCAAAGCACAACCGATTGCTGGGATCTTCCCCATAAATCTAGACCATCTATTGCAGAGGTAAAAACGAGGACCGTAACACCGTCCTCGTATGAAACGTTACGAATTAGCGCCGGTACCCATACGTACCATTCCATTTAGATGTACGCATCTATATGTAATGTTAAGTATGGGTCCGGCGCGAATTCGTAACGTTTCATACGAGGACCGGTTCCCATTCGTACCGTTCCATATATAGATCTACGCATCTATATGTAACGGTACGTATGGGTACCGGTCCTCATATGAAACGTTACGAATAAGCGCCGGTACCCATACGTACCATTAGATAACGATGCGTACATCTATATGTAATGGTACGTACGGGTACCGATGACCGCGCTTCGCTATATGTAATATGTTTCATACGAGGACGGTGTCATTCGCGCAGTGTTGCCAGATGGTCCATATGTCCCAACCCTAGATACATTTCGCATCTCCCTAAAAAAACCCTAAACAGCGCACAAACTATATATATATATGTATATGTATATACACTACACACATATATATATATACACTTTGGCAATGCCATCTAGTGGTTAGCAAATGAATTGTGTTATGTGGACAAAAACCGATAGGGAGCGATACACCGAGCGCAGTTATTTTTTCCGATAACATTTTTTATCATTATATGATCGATGTTTTCGAGGTTGTTTTCAACATAACATGATCATAACAGTCTGTGCCAAAAAATAGAAAATGCCGAAAGATCAAAATAAGAAAACATACGTGCAAAAATACGTAGTTAGTTGGGCGCGTGAACCGTCATTTAAAGGTCAGTGGTACCACAATAGTATGAACTATGTTCAAACCTTCCAACTTTTCGCAGATTCTGTTACACAGAGAGAAAACTATATCAAACAATTGTTCTCGTACCATAATTCGCGTATCAAATGGGCAATTTTTTATTTGGAATTGAGTCACAACTCACTGTGGTCTAAAGACCCCCAGAGTTGTAGATTCAGGATACGAATACAATGTAATACTTCGACATACGAATCCATAGTCATTTTTTATATGATTTTTGCTCCGTATGCAGCAACTTGTGCGTACAAAACCTTGTTACCAGGTTGATACCGAAAATTGCGTAAAAGTACTGTACTGTACTGTACATACTACGAGTGTGTACAGTACATTGTAAGCATGCTAAAGTGCTCTTTTCAACAATATAGATTGGCTAAAACCATCGCCGGACGGGGATTCAACAAAAGCTTTTTGTACGTCGTGCAAAACAATCCTCATCGCACACAAGAAGAGTTTGACTACCCATGCTGCGACGACCAAGCACGAACAGTATGTGAAAAATGAGCGAATTCTTCGCACCTCACCGAAAATCGACAAATATGCGAAAATCACGCTTACCCAAAAGCGAAAGGCAGCCGAGTTAAAACTGGCTACTTATGTTGCCGAACACGGCTCGAAGAACTCTGTCGACCATCTCTCTCTAGTGATTAAGGGCCTTGATAAAGATTCCGAAGTTCTACAGGATATTCAGCTACACCGGACGAAGTGCGCAGCGCTTATAAAAAATGTATTATCGCCGTGCATCCTGGAAGATCTTCTCGAAGACGTCGGAAACTCATATTTCTCACTAATTATCGATGAATCAACGACGATCGATACTAAAAAAATTCTATGTGTGATGATCCGCTACTTCAGCCATCTGAAAAAAAAATTGTCACAACATTTTACCGTCTCATTGCAATGAGAGAAGGGACCGCAGATGCAATTGGAGCAGCGATTCTTAACCAACTCAAGGCCGATCGTTTAAACCACGATAAACTCCTGGGCCTTGGAGATGACGGAGCAAATGTGAACATTGGCGCACATCATTCCGTTTCGACGATTTTTCGAGGCATCAATCCCGATCTCGTGGTTATTAAATGCCTATGCCACTCGCTACATCTCGCAGCTGAGGAAGCCTGCAAAGTTTTGCCGAGACATCTTGACTTTATGGTTCGTGAAACGCACTCGTGGTTTTCGGTGAGCACCAAGCGACAACTAGAATATGCCGATGTATATCGAACGCTCGAGGGGAAAGCACCGAAAAAAATCGTTCAACTCTCGAAAACGAGGTGGTTGGTGAGACTCCAGGCTATAGATGTGATTCTCGCTCAATGGGACGCACTCCAACTACATTTCAACATAACCCGATCTAACAAAGAGCGTTGCTACATAGCTCTTCAACTGCATGGAATGTTTTCCACCCCTGAGAATAAGATTTACCTTTCATTTCTCAGTTCGACGCTCAAAAGTATTTTAGGATTAAACAGATTATTTCAATCCATTTCAGTTGATCCCATAAAACTGTTTAAAGACTTGAATGATGCAGTTTATTCAATCCTTCAAACGCTCGTGCCTCCGTCGCAGTTGCAAAAAGTCCCGAAATACAGTCTGGCAACGTTCGATTTTCAACGCGTTTGCATGTCCTTGGACTGCATGAATTTCGGCGACGAATTCAACGCTTTGACCGCAAAGATTCGTTCCGAGTCAATTATCCATATAAAAGAACGATGCAAGGAATTCTTGATTGTTCTGGTGTCACAACTCCAGAAGAGAATTCCAGACAACTTAAAAATTCTGGACCAAATGACAACGTTCTCTCCGGAATCATCGACGTCTCAAGTAAAAGCGGATATTACCGATGTCGCTTTACAATTTAAGCATGGATTGTGCAGGGACATCGATTCAACGATAAAGGAGTGGAACCTAGTTCACAGGGCTGAAGTAGCAGAAAAAACGAGTACTGAATCCTTTTGGGCAAAAGTCAACGAGATCACCGATGCAGCAGGGAATAAAAAATTTGCCAATATTTCGAAGCTTGTCCTCGGGCTGTTGAGTCTGCCATTTTCAAATGCCGCAGTCGAGCGTGCGTTCTCGATTGTCAACATTATCAAAGACAAGCTACGAAATCGAATGTCGGTGGCAATGGTCGAAGCAATTTTGCATGTTCGCTGCACACTTGACGTCGAGTGTTGCAAATTTGAACCGACGGCATCAATGTTTAAACGCTTCAACTCGCAAACGGTGTACAGCATGGTAATGGATGACGATGTCATGGTAGTGGACAACTTATGTCCTGATGAACCTGAATAATCACCGAACCACGTAAGCGGGCCAGAGAGAGAGAGAGAGAGAGAGAGAGAGAGAGAGAGAGAGAGAGATTTAAAAGCACTTTTCTAGTCTCCTACATTATAAAACATGTATGTTAGTTTCATGTAAAAAATCATAAATGATTTTGTATATGCAATGATTGAATCAAATATCGATGTGCAGTGTAAAACAGTTGTAATCAGTGTAATATAAGAGTTGACAGCGTTGTGGAGTACGTTTTTTGCCCTTCAATTCGTTTTCTTGTGCAATTTAAAACCGAAAAGTTAACATTTTTGAATCGTGAAAAAACTCTAAAAAAATCCCTAACAAAATGTTCTCCCTGTTTTCACCCTATACTAGTTGAAATTACCCTAAATCTAGGGAGAAAGTCCCTAACCTGGCAAAACTGCATTCGCGGTCCTAGTTTTTACCTCTGTAATGGATAGTCTAGATTTACGGGGAAGATCGTAGCGATCAATTGGGGGCCGGATTGAAATTCCGAACTTTGAATCCGCCGACGGTTTAAAATTCCTACCTCTAATGTTCCGAAATTACAAGGTTCGTCGAGATCATGCCAGCGAAAGTCTACACAGTTGACTGTAAATGATGCTTAACGTATAACATTGTCTGGACAAATTTCAAAATTGACGTAAAATCACTTCTTAATTTAAAAAAAGGCTTGAAATAATTCGTTGATTAATTGAAACTTTTATACTTTTAAAACTTCCATAGCCGAGTTATTTTGGCGGTGTTCACATTTTCGGAATTTTGGTCTTTCCCGTAAAATTGTTTCAGGGCAGTACTCTTTCGGAGTTTTGAGCGTTCTGATCATTCAAAGTTCGGCATTGTAATCCGGCCCCCATATGATTAGAATACTGGGAGGATTTGCACGGAAGGAAAATATCGTTTTGACGCTTGAAGAGAGAGTATGTCAACGTCGGTACCGGAATATACTATTATGAAAAAAAGGGTTCGTTTTGTAGAGGTATATTCTGGGTCCACGAATCAAACAACAGTCTGTTCGGTCCTCGTTTTTACCAATACGTTATAAACGTACGTCAGTTCCAATAAACATTTTTGGTTGTAGGGGTACATACTTGTACCACGGACCATGCCGATTTTCTAACCCGTATCGATTTTGCCTATCCACCGCGATTTACATCGGTAGCGATGTATACGGTATTCCTACATAAAAAAAATATAGAAGAATACGGGTTACAAAGAGGTTTCGAACGATACCCTACGCTAATTCATTACAATTTTGCGTAGAATGTACCATAATTACTGTATAATGTTAATGAATGCTGGAATTTAATGAAAACTTAATTTTTTATGAAAGGTTTTTAAAGAAAACTGGAAATTGCATATATTTTATAGCATGATGTTTGCGATTCTATAGTATGATGATTGTGCTTAATCGTAACTCAAAACGGTTATGGCCGTAAACTAATAAAATAAATAAAAACCGTTGTATATAATATTATTGTTTTGGTCTCAACAAAGAGCTTGAAGATAAAGGAAATAGTAAATAAAGAATGGGCTTAACCTTTTACTTTGTATCATAAACAGGCGTGCGTACGGGTTTCCGATTTTTTTTCCAAATTTTGTGACTGATAGATTCGATCAAACATTTCCGACGTTTGATAAAACCGGAACAAGCTATTCCTGCTGGTAACTTTTATCCAGAGTTAGAATTTGGGATTTGTCAATACGAATACGTCAGCTACGAACCTTAACGAACGTGTAGAATACATCTATGAGAAAAAAATTCACATGTTTTTTAGCATCATAAGACGTAAATTACTATGATCATGTAAAGTTGAAAGACGGATAATTCGTATATTCTGCCTAACCTCATCTTATAACCATTACGACAGTTTCAAAGCACATTTTGTAATGCTGTATTTGTTATTAAAGGCCGTAAATATGGATAAACTATTTCTGGTCCCTATATGTACCAATACGTAAGACCAAGGTCCCGCTTTTAACCGTTGTACATATAAAAGTAAAAATTGGGAATATCGTCCTTAATTTTGTATACATAATGAAATTAATGGACAAATTCAACTATAAGTGCAGTTGTAAACTTATGTATATCGCTTCTGCGATATGTACAATCGGTCTCCGTATGAACCTCTCCACACACACATATATATATATATATATATATATATATATATATATATATAGATATTCACCAAATTGTGCTTCAATATATTGGTAATTTTTGCATCATTTTTTTCTCTGTAGGGTCTTTATTTGCAAACATGGACGTGCCAGACTGATCCACAAATCAAGTACTGCTGATGTTAATTTTTGTTTAATTTTTTGCGTATTCCAATGGCCGTTGAGATGTTGATTTATGAAAAGATAAACATCAAAAAGAGGGAATGCAATGTGGGAAAGGTAAATGCAAACTAACAGAGGGAATAACAATGCGATCGAATATAATTGATGGATTGGTGATATTTGTGATCCGAAAATATATAACGGAAAAAGAATATTGGGGAAGGCAATGTTGGCTATGGTTAACACAGCTCAATAGCCGATTTGGTGCCGAAAAACGTATATTTTTTTTAAATTTGGTCCCTAAATTGATCCTGCTTTAAGGCCTTAGGCCACAGTAACGGGTATAAAATCATGTGCGAATTTAACCATTTTTTTCGTATGAAAAAGTGATTCACTCATAAAATTAATTACACATCTATTTAGTATGAATATCAAGCTGGTAGAAAAAATATATATATATTTTTTTCGATGTACAAAATGGCTGACTACTCGAAAGTTCTCGAAACAGCTTTTTTTCAATTGGCGTCACAAATAACTTCAACAATTTTCATTCGATTGACTTCAAATTTCAAAGTTATGTTCCTATCCTGCATTTCACAAAGAAGTGCATACGGAATTTCTGATTAGTTGAAAATTTTTCATCTTATGAGCAGTTTCTGAGCAGTTCTAACGAAATTTTTCACTGAAAATTCATTTCTTAAGTTCAAATACCTACAACGTTTGAATAAAACAATATTTTTTAAATTCCGTACGTGCTTCTTTAGGTATTCTAATGTAGATTGACGAGGATTTTTGTTTTTTGTTCTAGGTCAAAAATTGTGGATGCTAAATGTCACGCCGCGGAGCGCCTAAAAAAACGAAAGAAAATATTAGTAGTCGGCCATTTGGTACATCGAAAAAAAAACATTCTAACAGCTTGATATTCATACTAAATAGATGCGTAATTAATTTTATCAGTGAATCACTTTTTCATACGAAAAAAAATTGTTAAATTCGCACATAATGTTATACCCGTTACTGTGGCCTAAGATCTTGACACTAAATATTAATATTCTACCTAGGAGCACGAAAATAGACCATTTTTTCAATCAAATCTAATTTTGTTGAAAAATTTCAATTTTATTAAGGATTACTGTATACTGTATACTGTATATATGCTATATACTGTATACATGCATACATACTGTATACATATATGGATACTGTATATATGCTATATACTGTATACATATATATGTAAAACTGTATTAATTTATAATAGCAAATCATTTTAAAAATGAAAAAATTCCTTAAGGGGCTACATCTACCTAGAGGCCCGGAAAAAATGGCCAAATTTCGATTTTTTTTCTGGGAAACGGTTGGTGAAAGCGAAGTACATTTTTTTAACACAAAGGTACATGTGTTGCGAGTCTTTGAACAAAAATCACCAAAAATACCAGAAACAACAAAAACATGGCCGTCGGCAAATAATGCATTTTTTCGCGACGTTTGGTGGTGGACACTCTCCAGCTTGAATGGTCCATCTGAAATCTGAAAACCAAACGGGTTATTCACGTTAACAATAAACACGAGTCATTGACGATCGTCGATTTTTTAAATCGTTTCTATTAACAACGTGGTGACGAATTGAAACTCGGGCATACAAATTCTATGGAAAAATTAATCATTTTTACGTAACTCTCAAAAAATGAATATCGTTTTCAGAAAAGTGAGATCGTCAACAACCTTTAAATGTTTCTCATCGTATCTTCTGTAGATTTGGAAATAATCCATCAAGTGGTTCTCGAGATATCACGTCCACCGACTGTAAAAACAATGTTTCGAGAAAAACGCGTTGAAGGCCTTAGGCCGCAGTAACGGGTACAAAATCATGTGCGAATTTAACCATTTTTTTCGTATGAAAAAGTGATTCACTCATAAAATTAATTCCACATCTATTTAGTATGAATATCAAGCTGCTAGAATTTTTTTTCTGTTTTCGGTGTACAAAACAGACGACCACTAATATTTTCTTTTGTTATCTTTTTTTAGGCGTTCCGCGGCGTGACCTTTAGCATCCACAATTATTGACCTAGAACAAAAAACGAAAATTCTCGTCAATCTACATTAGAATACCTAGAGAAGTACGTACGGAATTTTAAAAATATTGTTTTATTCAAAATTTGTAGGTATTTGAACTTAAGAAACGAATTTTCAGTGAAAAATTTCGTTATAACTGCTCATAAAATGAAAAGTTTTCGATTAATCAGAAATTCCGTACGTACTTCTCTGCAAAATGCAATTAGGAACATTACTTTTAAATTTGAAGTAAATCGAGTGAAACTTGTTGAAGTTATTTGTCACGCCAATTGGAAAAAAGCTGTTTCGAGATGTTTCGAGTAGTCGGCCATTTTGTACATCGAAAAAAAAAGAAAAAAAAAATTTCTAACATCTCCATATTCATACTAAATAGATGTGTAATTAATTTTATGAGCGAATCACTTCTTCATACGAAAAAAAATGTTAAATTCGCACATGATTTTATACCCGTTACTGTGGCCTAAGGCCTTAAGGTTTCAAGGACGTAGCCCGTTTACTGAACGACTAACGACACTCACTATGAAATTGAAAATTATTTGTAATCCCTGTGCAGTAACTTCAAATATAAGTCGGCATAGGTCTCACCAGTTGTCCCTTGACAAAAAATCATACGAATGTTGCCAGCACCTACAACTTTTTTTTTCTTAACTTGTGTAATTAGAGGTGATGAATAAATTGGGAAAAATAGAGGGACAGGGTATAACATAGATAGTACAAAATGAGAGGAATATAAGCGGGAAGGTAGAAAATAAATGAAATTCATAATTTACAGATATATACATATATATGTGCATCAATTATTTTTGTGTTTTATTTTCCTCCGTACATTCCTCCCATTTTGCACCGTGTGTATGTACACATATTTTTGCCTGCGGCTTCGCTCGCGTGTGCTTGGATATTCAATTCATGTGTATGCCGGGAGTGGATTCTAGGGTCGTATCATATTAAGGGTAATATGCCAAGGTTATTACGAAGAACACGTTGTCTATATATTTTAAAAACACATTTTCTGTATCGGTGGAAAAACCCGTTTTCGAAATAATTTGATACACACTGATAATCGCGTCACCAGAAGAGAAAAAGGAAAACTCCTGTCACGTAACGATTGCAGCTAATAAAACTGCTCGACGTTGTGTACGGAAGAGCTTAGTTATGAATGGCAATGGGGAATGGGTGATAGGTCACTTCGTTGGGAACATATCTAACCTAGCTTTCCTTAGTCCAAAGTCTAAGGATTTCGAGTTATCATCGTACGCACGGTTTTTGGAAAATTTCCAAGAATTGGGTACTAACTTTTATTTTTTGACAAGTTTTTAATCATTCAACACGTCCCATTTAGTTGTCAGGATACAGATTATTGTATCGGTATTTTTCGATTGAATAGACATTAAGCTTAGACGCAAATAAGTTTTCAGTTACCAATTATTGTCTGTTTGATCATTATGAACGAGTTAGTACTTAATTTTGGGAAATTTTCCAAAAATCATACTTACCATGATTACTCGAAATCCTTAGACTTTGGACTGTGGTAACCTAGGTTAGATATGTTTCTACCAAGGTGACTTATCACCCCCTTAAGGCTTTGCATCGACCTTCCTAACACCCTGTATATGTGTTTGGGTGTATATATATATATATATTTATATACATATATATTTGTATAAAGATAGGACGAGACTAATCGTTGGCCGCTTAATGATACCTGGCTCGTGTCTGAATGAACTCGGTGTTGGAAGAAGGGAGATAGAATTATGCCGAACACCGTGCCTGGCGGTGTCAAGAGCCGTATATCGCTTCGTCTGCTTAAAGGGCCAACGATCATATCGCGCTTTTATTTATAGCAGAGAGAGAGAGAGAGAGAGAGAGAGAGAGGGGGGGCGAGGGCGAGTCAGACGAAGAGAGAGGGTGAAAAAAGGTGGAGAGTCTACCGCGCGACTGATATTTCGCGAGGGAGAGGCACGTAGTGGCGGCGAAAATGGGAGAAGCGAGAGAGTAGAAAAGTGAATGAAGTGAGATGGACGAGATCAGACTTTGCAAACCGCAAAGAGCTGGGCAGGAAGGAGCGGAAAAAGAGGTGGAAATGAAAAATTTGCGTGATGAGCGCGAGGATGGTGAACCGTATATGTAGATCCTATGGGTCATTCGATATCAACTCGACCACATATTGACAATCTCGTACCCTTCAACTTTAGTTTGTATAATGGAAGTAAAAAGATGCGAAAGCGTCTCGAGGACGAATATTTAAAAAATGAGATTTTGGATTGTAGGTTGGATCTTTCCTGATTATTATGTTCGAATTTCCAATCGGCGCGTACGTCGCACACGTGGAACCCAGATAAACCCAAACATTTCTGAATTCAAAGACATTTTATTAGCCTAACGGACACCACTAAGCCAAAAAAGGTCGCATTTTCTGATTTTCTTCTGTCTACTGGATTATTTATTTGGGATTTGGAAAAAAGGTATGATTATTAAGCATGCATTAAACTTATTTCGGGTAAATATTTATTTAATACAATTGAAAATTAACAACGTTATTGAGGTATAAAAAATCGTTATTGAGGTGTAAAAAAGGTGCCTCTGTGTAAAAAATGTCGTTCAACGGCTGGATCGATAAGTCGACAATGGTTGGTCTCAACAATGAAAATAAAAAGTTTTATAATCCATATATGTGTAGTTCTCGTTTTACGTGCCCGTTTTTCGAGAGAGAAAATTGCAAAATGGCGGGTTTGAAAAAAATATAATTTCGGCGAAATTTGTACTTCTATCCAGGGGTTTAAAGAATACGAAATTAAAAAAACGGCTACGTACAACCATCGCTACTGCAATTACAACAATTTTGATTTTTATAATTGAAAATTGGACAATTATAGCTAAGGTTATGATTCCGGTCAGGTCGAGATAAATCGTTTCGAGGAAAACGCGATTGAAAGTTTTAGTATACGTAAATCGTTGCGCTACATGCTCTCACAAAATTGTCTGTAGCTTGGTAAATTTTCACTATTATAACTTTATATTATTTTCACATAGTCTTGCATATATACATGTATACTTTGAAAAATGCTGGAAGAAATATTTGTTCACCTGTCACAATGGGGTCGCGCTTTGATTTTTATTTTTCTTGTGCCGATTTTGGCTCCATTTCCATTCATTCGTCCAGAGGTCTGGTATCTCGACCTCATTTTAGTAATTCTTCCTCATAGGAGGTGGGTCGAAGCGGATTTTTTCTACGTTTTTTTGAATGGCGGTACATTCCGAATTTTTTAACATACAATGACCAATGTAAAAGTTGACGAAGGGCGATAATATATGGGAAAGGGAAAAATTCTCATGCACAGGGAAATTCGCGGTGAGATGAGGAAAAAGGTTTGGAGTACATGAGCATACACGAATATGTCGCAACGGGAGCGAAAGAGATTGAGAGAGAGAGGGAGAGAGAGAGAGAGAGAGAGAGAGAGAGAGAGAGAGAGAGAGAGGGAGGGAGTGAGCGAGAGCCAAGGGAGAGAGCGAACTTTTTCAGCAGTATGGTGTTCAGAATTTTAATGATCCAACAAGGAGTTCGGATACTATAAACGAACGGGCACAAGAAGGAAAGGGAGAATGGGAAAAATAAAGAGCGATAGAGAGAGAGAGAGAGAGAAAGGTGCAAAAAGGTAGAACAAAATGTTAAAGATAAAGAGAGAGCGTCAGAGGAAGAAAGAGTGAGCGAGAAAGAGGGAAAGAAGGAGAGGGGGGCGGGACACTTATGAATGAGGACCAAACCGTAGAAGAAATGAACTTGCATATAAACATGAACCGTCTGTATACCCATCCTTTCTTTTCCATCGCCGGTGTTCTCTATTATTGAAATGACCGGCTATTCCTTCGATTTATATATATATATATATATATGTATCTTCTGTTTTGCAATATCTGCTCCGCGACTTTTCCTCGTTCCCGTTTCGTATTTCCCTTTATCCTTCGGATAATCCATTTACATCCTTTGATCCCCTGTCTCTCGTTTCTAATATGAAGCCAAGCGAAGTTTCTTAGGCGTCTCGGCAGTAGACAGAAAAATTTATATTTAACTCACATAAAATAGATGTCACCCGAAAGAAGAAATAAAAAACTTCATCAATGAAATTATCACCTCGAAGAACATTCTTCAGTGACCCAATCCCTGATTATCCCTGATTACCTTTTATTTCCTTATCCAAATCTCTCTTGTTCGCAGCATCCAAAGCGGCCTTTAATTGTATTTATATAAATTCAATAAGCGTCGTTCTATTTTCCGACACTCGAATCCCGCCGACTTGTGTCCATTCCAAGTGTGCGTCAGATTGACATACAAATACAAAATCTCCATCCTCGCAATAACTTTACAGGTCAGGTATTCGAACCCGATAAAGCTACTAAAGCCTACTTTCCACAAAAGACAACCACGATCAGTCAAATTGTGGGAAATGTTGCCCACACGATTCGCGTAAATTGCACTTCTCAAGTTTTCGTATCGATCGGTTCATTACTTTTTTCCGTGCTACCCTTAATCACTATAATGATATGTTGCAACCGAGCGCCCTGCTAGCATATTTTTAATACAAGTAGACCCTTTATCGTTGAGGGGATCATCTTGAAATATTTTAAAGCCCTAGGTATGTCGCTTTTTTCCGTTATTTTGATTACGTAATATACCAGCTTACCATATACGTACATACATGGATGTATATAGTTACATGCTCTTGTGTGTGCGTGTGTGTGTGCACGTGTGTTTGTGATATTTAGTTATGAAAGTTGCTGACACGCAGTGACTGATGTACAAACGGTAGAGAAAAACAAGTATCGGCCCTATAATGAACTCTCGCTTCTCTCTCTCTTACATCCCCCCCCCCCCACACACACACACACACAGGCGCGCGCGTGCGCCCGCACGGACGCAGGCGCGCTTGCTCGCAAAGGGTGCGAGACTTTTCTATATCACACTTCTCTCTTCCTTTTCTTTCTCTGCCTCTCGCTGCTGCGACAAGAGCGATTTCGTGGTCGATCGGCTTCTTTGCAACCGAGCCTTGCTTCCGGTCCAATGTTTCTCCCCCTTGTTTCTCTCTCGCCCTCTCTCCCTCTCTCTCTCTCAATCTCTCTCTCTCTCTCTCTCTCTCTCTCTCTCTCTCACTCACACGCTCTATATATATATATATATATATATATATATATATATATATATATATATATATATATACATCAACTACGTCTTTAGCCTCGTATTTTGATACGACGGTAAAGTGCTATAAGAGGAGGCTCTACCGCAAAAGCCATGGGAAATGCGAGTCGACTTTACGCGAGCCCGATCACGCAAAGTCGCATGCCAAAGGCGATACGAACTCGATAACGTTGATATTTTTCATATATATATGTAATTTTTTTTCTTAATACTTATTTTGCTTTGTACGTATATATGTATATGGCCGTACCCATGCGTGTGTGGGCGTGCATACAAACACGTATATTTCGTAACGTATATGCTTATATTGGTATAGTAATCGTGGCCCAGACACGATAAGTGGAGGTAAAAATTTGTTCGAAATTCGCGGCGTTCCGCGCGCCTCGATTTCGTTTTCTTTTTATCGCTCGTTCCTACGTCAAGGAATTTCATAGCCGCGACAAAACGGGACAGCGAATTTATGCTTGTTGAAAAGAGCGGTAAATATAGATCAATTGATTTTCTTTCAATCGATCAAATCTTCATCGGGAAAGAATGAGGGATAAAGTATATATCGAATGTGGGTTTGGATTTCGATGAAAGGTTCGCCAACGCGAGGTGTGCTCTCGTTGGATTCTCCGAAATTGAGCGAGTAAAGTAAATTGAACAACGCGATGGTAATCGCAAAAGTGCAAGTAGAAGATACAATCTACTGAATGTTTGAAGAATCGGAAATAGATGGAAAAATTCGCCGAGCCGATGACAGCCGGGGTGAAAAAAGAAATTGAGCCCCCTACCTTGGTAACCAACGATCGATGTATGCACAGGCCAAGATCCTCAAATAACGGGGTTCGTGACAGGCGAGTTTGCCTTTTAGACAATAAATATACGATTATCCGAATGGCAAAACGAGTTCGACTCTGCGAGCTTCTACATGTATCGTGTGCGAGATAAAGCGTGATATTGCCCGCGGGTATAGTCCAAGTGGGAATATCGAGTATATATTGATGCGAGATAGGGAGAGAGAGAGAGAGAGAGAGAGAGAGAGAGAGAGAGAGAAAAAGACTGGCGGGTCTTTCATACGCTCGTACGAAGGGCGAACGAGGTTCGGGTGCAAGGGAAGTGAAAAAAAAGCCGCAAAGGAAAAGAAGAAGAACCGGTTTATCGCGTGCTACACGTGGAGAATTCTACCTACCAATATATATATATATATATATATATATATATATATATATATATATATATATGTTAGAGAGAGAGAGAGAGAGAGAGTGCGTGTGTGTGTGTGTGTGTGTGTGTGTGTATGCAAAATTCAACGCCCACATGCATTCCTTGTGGGTGGCTGTAATTATAATTGTAATTATTGGTATAGATCGCGTGAATGAGCTGGAGCGGAGTAAAGGTTAGAGATCGAATGTCGATCAGCGATTCATTGGATACCTTTCGTCTCCGGTTCGTTATACAAAAAAATACTTTCGCACTGGTCGACAACGTTGGCCGAAGCCAGTACTCGGATAGGTGACCGTTTAGCCGCGCTTAGGCGCTGCGAGTCTAGGGGGAGCCAGGCTTGCCAAGTTTCCGATGGTACCGGAACTGAAATTGGTAGAATAGAACCGCCGGGCCCAGGAACAATTTCTCTGTGACCTCGTGCAAATGCGGTTCGGTATAGTGCGTTGAGAATATGTGACTGTTGCCAATACTTGAGTCGAAGGGATATGAGGTCGCAAATACTCGCAATTACACACAAAGGAACATTCGAAATAAGTGTTAACGGGTCTGCATGAACTAGGGGCCAAAAAGGTCGATTTTTCATACTTTTTTTTCTGGTGAGGGTGTTGAGGTGAAGAGGTCAGGATTTTACACAAATTCAGAAGATAATCTTACCGAGTTTGAGTTTTTTTTATTGGAAAGTATTGATGAACTATGAAGGTATTATTATTTGAATGAAGTGGTGCCGTTGCTGTATGGCCAGTAGGTGCAGATAGTTCTGGCAACCATGGTGACCTGAAATGGAAAATTAAAAAAGGTACTTTTAGTATAATAATTAAACTTTTGTGTGGCTGGATACTATTTTGAAATGTTGAACATCATGAAAATGCCACGCTGTAGGAAAACAGATTTTCGACCAAAAAATGACTTTAATCATTTCTTGTCAACAAATGGATAAACATGTTTTAAAAACCATTCGATCATACGTTAGAAAATATTATAAGCTATGCTCCGTCTGAATTTAAGGCGAGTCGGACGAATAGATATCGAGATACACTGTAACTTCCATTATCGGCGCAGCGGCGGAACCGGCTCCGCCTCACATTTGGATAAGTAGAGGTTGCGTACCATCCATTCTGCTGCTAGCTGATAGCAGTCGCCTTGAAAGTCCTTTTTTGTGGTTAGCATGCTTCGAGTCTCACGATAGGGCCTGGTGTTTCCCCCACCATGCGCTACACCGAACGATATTCGGCACACGGTGGGAGGTGTTGCATCTGTGGAGGTCCCCATAAGAGAGGTTGCAGTGTATGGCTTACCTCGTTTCACAAAACATAGTTTCGAGAAAAACGCAAAGGAAAAAAGGGTGAATCGTAGCGGGGTGGTTTGACGTGGCGCAGTGGGCGATCTGACCCGTCACAAAAAACGGCACAACTCGGTAAATTTTTGGAATTTCTACAAATTCGTTAACACAAATTTAAGTAAAGACCCTAAGCTATTACACTGCATGTGCATTGAAAAATAATGTTTTTGGCATTTTAAGCATATGCAGACCTCTCAATACAAAACCACAATACATTTTTCGGAATTTCTACAAATTCGTTGACAAAAATTGAACCGAAAACCTTAGGCTATACAAGTATGCAACGAAAAATCATATTTTTGGCATTTCA
Source organism: Ophion costatus (assembly GCA_951751655.1). Lineage (NCBI taxonomy): Eukaryota > Metazoa > Arthropoda > Insecta > Hymenoptera > Ichneumonidae > Ophion > Ophion costatus. The sequence goes on from OX632363.1 coordinate 22,729,767, forward strand.
AGCATGGCAGACCCGTCAACACAAATCGACGATCAATTTAAGGAACTTCTCCAAATTCTTTGACACAAATAGAAGTAAAGATCCTAGGCTATGAAACTATAAAATGAAAAATCACATTTTTGGCATTTCAAGCGTATGCAGACCCCAAGAGACAAAAGCCCATGTAACCGTATGCGTATAGATGTGTACATCCCTCCACACATTTGTCGACGTAAGCTTTACATATACATATTTGATACATCTATATATTTTATACAGCGGAAGGATGCTCTAGTAAAACGGGTCGGGAACAGACCGAGGGCATCGAAAATCCCATGGCAGGGGGATGACGCGCGAGGGTAAGTATAGGGTGTGAGCAAGAAACTCGACGCAATTCCATGGTGGCGGTAGAGTTGGCGGAAGGCGGAGCCAAGTACTGGTCAATATGAAGCACCCCTCAATGAAACAACCCCCGTGTATTTCATCCTTTTACGCGTATCCGGGTATACACTTTGACGTAACAACGGTACGCGTTATTATTTATTCGCATTATCGGTGGTTACCTTCTTCTCGTATTTCGTTCATCCTCTTTATTTTGCAATCTGTCGTGCGCCTGGTCGCTTCCCACCTCGTTTCAAGAGAGACAGATAACTGTTCTGTTTATGCGTCGAGGCGGTTGTTCCGTCGTCTCAGGGCTGGTCAATGCTGCCATTGATGAGTGTATCGCGGTCGGTTAATTCGTGGCACATGTCCATCATGCCGGATGAATTTCGTGACAATGAAATTAATTCCGTATGACTCGAATGGATCGGGAGGAATTTCTGCGAATGTGCTGTTACGAAGTCCACGTGGAATTTTGAAACACTCTCAAGGAGTGTGCATGACGTTGAAATTCCAAGAATACCATTTTTGTGTGTAATTTTATAGCCTGGGGTTTCAACTTCGATTCGCAACAAGGATTTCATAAAAATGTTAAAAATCAACCGAATTATGACGATTTTTGTAAAGGGTCGGTCACGCATTGCGCTTTTGCGTTTTACTCGAATTCATGGTTTGAAACTGTGTAAGCGGTGTCTCAAAATCTATTCCTCCGCCTCCTTTCAAATCTGGACAGAGCATAGTTTTTAACATTTTCCATACTGCGTTCCTGGATGATATTTTTCGATTATTATTTAGTTAGAATATTATTAAAATTGTTTTCTTTGCTCGAAAAGCGATTTTTTTTCTACAGCTTGCCATTTTCTTAAATTTCAATATTTTTCTAAAGTAACGATGTTGAAGTTTGCATCGCTGGAATGCAATGAACATTATTTTCTTGTATTTTTTCATTTTTGTTATCATACAAATTTTTTTCTCGCCAATTTAAACTGTAGATCTGTGATGCAATCTCTGATAAGAATCCTAAAAAACGTTTGCGTGATCACGTAGCCAAGTTTTGGCCAAAACAAAATTGGTAACAAAGTTTTCGTCGCGTTCCAACGGTGCAAACTTTACTACTATAAAAAGTATCCGATGATACGAAACTTCGATGATTAGACTAGAAGGACATCTTTTTAGTTGCCAGACCCACCGTTTGGCCATGCAGCAACGACGGCACTTTGTTTACATAATATTAACTCTATTGTTGCTGAAAGGTGTTCCATAAAACAACTCAAGCATGTCAAGACTATCTGGACTAAGTGCATAATAAAATTCGATCCCGCCCTCCTAATACTCTCATAAGAAAAAATATAAAAAATCGACTTGGTTTTGGGCCGTAAGCTTATGCAACACCGTCATGTGAATTTCTTTCGAAAGGCTGCATATATGCATATTATTTTAATCTGCTTTTGTTGCCTTTGTGAACTCTTACTTACCCGTCAACTGTTCGCACTAGCTCACTACTTTGAGTTAGCACTTGCAGTTAGTTAGCCAAGTTAGCAAGCGCTAACTGCAAGTTAGCGCTCGCTAACTCAGCTAACAGGGAAACTATGGAAAACCTGCGTCTATAAAAGTGAGTATATTTCAACAACGAACATCACTTAAGTGTCCAACTCTGTAGAAACTCACATCCGTGATAAAGCATTTAAAACTCCTAGACCCGTATTTTCCTTGTCTGTGCAAAAACGTTTTTAAGGGGGGGGGGCCCACCCCTCAAAGAAAGGTCTGTCGGGAGATGGTTTTGCTGTTTCACCCATAAGCCGTCCGCCGATCTGAATGAGCCAAAAACCAAAATAATTTTAATTGAAGCGATGAGAAATCCACTGTAGAATAATGTAAAAAATTAAATTAAGGGATGACTCGCCTTTCTTTGATGGGTGGTTTACCCCCTTAAAAACGTTTTTCCGCAGATAAAAAAAAATACGTGTGTAATAGTTTTCAACGTTTTGTCACATCTATGAGTTTCAACAAAATCGACGGCGGATTAAGTGATGTTCGTTGTGAGTTTACCAGCTCGGTAGTCAGCATGCAAGCATGCAAGCCAGCGTGAGGCTAATCAGTCACCGCTCCAAATACTGGCCCAGGCCAACGCTGCTTGACGTGGGAGATCGCCGCAGCTGCACTCTGACCGCATTTCCACAACGTCGATTTATACCACGTGTGTGTGTGTGTATGTGTGCGCGCGCGTGCGTGTGTGTGCGTGTGTGTAGGCTTTCTCGGAACCACTCTCTTTTTCCTGAACTTTTCCTCGTTGAGTGTCGCTCCTTCGGGACTGAAAGGGAGATTCAGGCAGGAAGAAGAGAGAGGACTCTGACGCAAAGACGTCCTCTTCCGAAACGCCGTCTCACTTCGACCAGCGGAATCACATATACGGATTTCCTCGGCGTTTTTCCACAATCTCTCAGCCTCTTTGGCTTTGTTTTCTCCCCTGTTTTCTTCCCTCATCGCGCACCGCATTCGGTGCTCTCGAATTCCATTCAAAACGGTCTCGCCCTCCCGCTCTTCTCTGATTTTGTCACGGGTCTCATTCTTTCGAGGTCTTTGTGACTCCCTCGCTTTCTTCACTACTTTTCGTAATATACTCATGTATACATGTGTTGATTCAAGAACCTAACACCCTCGATCGCATAACCCCAAGAAGTCTCGGGTCTTTTGTTCGCGCACAATCGATACGCCCTTTAGAGGGACTGCACGAGCTTGGACTCCAAAAAATAGGTTGGTGCTCAATGTTTTTTCTAATGATGGTATTGGGATGACGAGGTTGGGATATCACATACGAGTAATATACATACCGTAAAACGGGGTTAAATTGATATTAATGGTAACTTTGACGGATTTTGAGGCTACTTTGACAGAGCGTTAAAATACGGTTCAAATGTGTGCGTTTTGAAAGTTTTTTGTTATTGTTCCTCAAATGTGTTGTTCAAGTTTATTATAATGTTGCTAAAGTTGATTCTAATGTTGCTCGAGTTGATTTTATTCTCATTGACAATTATAAGATTGATTAAGTGTCTATAATAGTACCTCAGGTACTTCATATTTTAATGTAAAATGTTTATTTGATGAAGGTGACAATTTTATTGTAAAAAAAACGTTGTTGTCAAAGTAGCCCTTACTCTTTGACATAGGCTGCATTTCAATGTCTTGTCAAAGAAACCCCATACTCGAGGTTACTTTGACAAAAAAAATATAAAATTCTAGAGGGGCGAGGGGGCTTGGCTTTTTTTATACATTTGATAGCCAAAGGACACATTGTTCTATTGGAGCAAAAAATTGGAATTTAGGATGTTAATAAAAGTTATCTACAAAAAACATCCAAAACCTGTTCAAAGTAACCCCATTTTACGGTAGTCTTGCCGTAATTTAGTTCTTTTTCAGTTGAAAAATATTGATAAACAACTAAGTTTATATTCAAACAAAGTGTCACTATAACTGTATGGGCAATAAGTGTAAGTACCTCCGGCAACCAGAGTGATCTGAAACGAAAAAAATGTACTTTTTTTTATAATAATAAAACTTTCCTATGACCGGATACTTTTTGGACATTTTGAAAACTACAAAAATGGCAACCTGTCGAAAAAAGTTTGATTTTCGAAAAAACAGTTCTAATAAGTTGTTATTAAGGCCTTAGGCCACAGTAACGGGTATAAAATCATGTGCGAATTTGACCATTTTTTCGCATGTAAAAGTGATTCACTCATATAATTGATCACACATCTATTTAGTATGAATATCAAGCTGTCACAATTTTTTTTTTCGATGTACAAAATGGCCGACTACTGCAAACTTCTCGAAACAGCTTTTTTCCCATTGGCGTTGCAAATAACTTCAACAATTTTCACTCGATTTACTTTAAATTTAAAAGTTATGTTCCCAATAGCATTTTGCAGAGAAGTACCTACGGAATTTCTGATTAATCGAAAACTTTTCATTTTATGAGCAGTTGTAACGAAATTTTTCACTGAAAATTCATTTCATAAGCTCAAATACTTACAACTTTTGAATAAAAAAATATTTTTGAAATTTCCTACGTACTTCTCTAGGTATTCTAATGTAGATTGACGAGAATTTTTGTTTTTTCTTCTAGGTCGAAAATTGTGGATGCTAAATGTCACGCCGCGAAGCGCCTAAAAAAAAAATAACAAAAGAAATTATTATTTCTCATTATTCGGCCATTGTTCACATCGAACAAAAAAAAATGCTAACAGTTTGATATTCATACTAAATGTGTAATTAATTTTTCGAGTTAATCACTCTTTCATAAGAAAATAAATTGTTAAATTCGCACATGATTTTACACCCGTTACTGTGGCCTAAGTCTTTAGGAAATGGATGTGCATATCAAAGAATCATGCCGTCACACGATAGAAAATCTTATATGTTATGCCCTGTCCGAATTTTAAGTGATTTGGACGAATAGATTTTGAGATACGAAGTACACCGATTCATAAAATATTTTCGAGAAAAACGCAAAAGAAAAGAAAGGTTAATCGACAGCAGAGTGAGTAGTGATTTAACCCTTCACACAAATCCCCACAACTCGGTCAACTTATGCAATTTTTACAAAATCTTTTTTGCAAATGAAACTTACGAGCGTGGGCTATAAGCTTATGCAATCAAAAAACTTCAAGTTACTGCAGCCCCTCAACTGGAGACTTTTGATGCACGCTTTCTGACGCATACTTGGCGCATTGGATCGCAAACTTGTGTATAACATAATCCGTCCGCACAGAAACAGACGGCGAGAGAGAGAGAGAGAATGAGAGAGAGAGAGAGAGAGAGAGAGAGAGAGAGAGAGAGAGAGAGAGAGAGAGAGAGAGAGAATCTGGCGACCATAATGAAACGCCTCCGCAAAAGCGTTTCGCCCCTTTCCACTATACTTGTGTAGAGGCAAAAACCCTTTCACCGTGTCTCACCCCCATTACGCCACGTTCCATTAATACTCGCGTACATATAAAACTGTGGACCGCAATAAGATCGAAACTTCTGCCGTTCTCTCATCCCTTTTTCGCCATGTGCGAAATCCCGACCCCAATTTTCCCTTGAGGCGAAAATCTCTCCAAACGCGTACGTTCCCTTCCCTTCACTTTCTGTCTATCAGTCAATTCCTTTGTTCTCACATTTTCACAATTACGGAGCAAAAACAAGCTTCTCTCGGGAAAAAGGCCCGAACTACTTTTCCGGATATCGTCGTTCTATTGTTCTTGCGCAACGAGTTTCTTTGAACACTTATTTTCTTGCTCATTTCTCCAAGCTCTTTCATCTTTCACTCTCGCCCCGAATTTCACTATGTCCTCCCACAGCCGATCTTTGTCCTCACCTCCTACCGTGTATTGCATTTGCAGGAGGGCACAGGGAAACTGCGGAGAATCTGTGCCGGTAGAGACTCCTGCGTATCCCCGGGCGCGAATAAGCGGTTTCCACGTCCTAGAGGCGACGCAGCTATATTTCAATATGGCCGGTCAAAGTATACCATCAAACGTAAACAATTACTTTGTTCTTGATTTCTGAGAGCTGGCGATTGGATTTACCTCCATGATAGATTGTGAAGATGCTACTGTAGTGAATAATTTATTTTCGGGTTTTTGAGCTCCGTCACCTCTGGATTTCGATGTTTTAAGGTTATGAGAGTCACACGCAGGTTTCGAGGAGCGATTCTATTCATTAGAGTATACTTTTTATAAGCGACGTCTGACGTTATATTTATATATTGTATATAACAGAACTAACTTTTAATATTACTCGATTTATTATTCATAAAGATGCAAACTTGGAAAGAAGAAAATGTGGAGAGACTACAAATGCGGCTTGAAGGCCTAACGAGTCATTTTCAAAGCCAATAACCACTTTTTTTAACAGACTTTATCCTTGGGTGGTCTATGGAACGACAAATCACTTTTATTATCCGTCTTGCACCCTGGAACACAGAAGAATCTGGAGTAATTTTTCATTTTTAAATGTTGTCCATTGTTTATGTATTTTAACAAAGTTTACTGTACTGAAGGGTGTGTCAAAATTACCAGAAACATATTATTTACTTGAATAGTACGAATATTTTTACTTTAATACAAGGTGCAGACATGGAGGTTGTGTGTGGAATACAATTTCGGATAAATGGCCGCCTCGTCCCTGTTTGCAAACGTTCACTCTTTTGACGAAATTATCACTAACATTTTCACATAATCACGGACTGATTTGATTAATGGTGCGTCCAATTGCTTCCTTCAGTTCCGGAATGGTATGTTGATCATTGGAATACACCTTTTCTTTCAGAAAACCCCAAAGAAAGAAGTCCAATGGCGTCAGATCCCACGATCTTGGTGGCCAATTCACATCTCCGCGGCACGAGATAACACAACTATGAAATTTCGTCGTCAATAACTGCATTGTTGTGTTTCGCCCGCAGTGTGACAGTTTGCGCCATTTTGGTGAAAGAACATGTCTTCCACGTCGATGCCGTTTTCGCCATTTATTGGATATTGTGTTCCACACATAACCTCTATGTTTGTATCTTATATTAAATAAAATAAAAATATTCGCACTTTTCAAATAAATAATACGTTTTATGGGCGTAGTTTCGAAAAGGAAGCTTCAATTAATTTGGAATTTTGGGTAACTATGTATTTTGACTCGCTGACTACGAATATGATGGAGAAAATACCCATAAATTTGATTTTGATGGCTTAAATTCATAAAAACTGATTTTTTAAAAGTTTTTCTACTTTGTTTTGATAAATGTTGACCATAGAGAAAAATATTTCCCACAAAAGTTATAACCTATGAAAAGATCGATCTTTTATGTTCTATACAGTGTTTGTCCAAAACCATTTTGTTTCGAGAAAAATGGGATAATGCTCCAATAAATACATTTAGCTAAACTCCATTAGTTTCGATATTTTCTACTTATGCATTTTACTGCGGGAAGGTTAGAGTTTGTTTGTTTGGGTTTGTTTGTTGTGTTGTGTTTTGTATGCTGTTGGCTGCTTAAGCATGCGTATAGTGTTGAAGATCAAAGTGTAACGTACTTTTTGGAACACTATCCCACTTTTCTCGAAACAGATTGCTTTTAGACAAAACTTACGTAGAACATAAAAGATCAATCTCTTTATAGGCTATAACTTTTGTGAGGAACATTTTTCCCTAAGATCAACATTCGTTACAATAAAATAAAAAAACTTTTCAAATATCAGTTTTTGTGAGTTTTTACCTCGACAATCAAACTTGACATATTGGAGGGATCTCCTTTTCGGAACTTTATCCCGTTTGATTAATAAATTAAAATGTCAGGTGATTTTGAGACACCCTTTAGTAGACTTTCTGCCTTAGGCCGCGAGAGCCGCCATGACTTTTGGGGATGGTGAATCGGGTAACTGCCTTCAACTCAGTAGTAGGCACGCGAGTCAGTGCGCGGCCAAGCGGTCACCCATCCGAGTATCAACCCTGGCCAAACCTGCCTAGCACCGGAGATCGAGGACAGCGCACATTGTTGGTCATCGACCACTCATTTCGTCGACACTTTTCAGGTCCCTCGTTCAACCGCTTTTTATCAAGTGTTTGCACAAGCAATTGTATTCGAGAAAATTGATATTCCGTTGCACTATACTGGCCAAATATTCCCAACGAAACGGAAAAATTCACTTCGTGCAATGTCCTTGTTGGAAAGTGAATGTTTTTTTTTTCAATCGTGAACACGGTACGGTGTCCATGCAGCAATGGGAACAGAACCACAGAGTGTATCCCGTTACTGTTTGCTCCCTCGCTTTTGTTCCGCTGACAAAGCACCACACATTCAGCCAATATACATCGAAAAGCGAGTTATTTAATTGAAAAAAAAAATTGTCCTCTGTATTTTATTGCCGATGGCGGAACGCCGGCTCTTTTTTTTTCTGGTATCGCTGGACGCAACCCAGAATGCATTTTTTGCGTGAAACGAATCGCCGATGTTTTTCGAAATCTCGTATTTCTCTATCGCCTATGTAGTACACGTGAAAAAAAGCAATATCCAAGGTATGCGAACGGTGACAGCAGTTAATTCCAGAGCTTGTTCGCAGTGGAAAAAAAGGGTCGTTAACGTGGCCAATCTTTTAGTGCTTTAAATACGATGACACATATTTCGCTTTCGGACTTTTCACGATTGGACAATTTTATTGGAAGCTTTTGGTTTTGGCTTGAGTTTGCTGTAGTTCCGAATTCAATAAATGAATGAATAATTGAAGTCCTATGCTTATAACAAATGATAATTATTCATCGAAGAATGGGTTTCCAGTAGGGTCGTACTCATCCCGTTTATAGGCTTTCAACACGCTGTTGAATTCGTCAGACTATACAAATCAGGAAGTAGAATGAAAGATAAACTTAGAAAAAAAACTGAAAAAATCGTATTAATTTAATCGCATTTTCGAGCACCAACGAATGACGAGGGAAGTATGGAGGTTCATTGGTTTTTTGACCCCTTGAAATCCTATCCCGGATCACGACTGCCCCGCTACTCGAGCAACAAGGGATAATCCAAATGGAATGTACTACTATAGAGGTACTTTGTGACGTCCATCGATATAACTATACATATATATATTTACTGGATTCTTTCGGCCGTAGCTAAATAGTTCCAATAAAATATGCATCGATGGTTATTGTACGCTTGAAACAGTCGGGCACCATAATAAAAATAATGTCGAATCAAATATACCAGCCTGACGAGAGAAAAATCTCGGTCAAATACATTTCGACAAACGGTTGAACAATTCGGATATCGTCTTGGTTAATTATCGATTCTAACAGCTTACGGAGAAGGGATGCACTTGATATTTTTATAGATTCAATTATTATTTATTGTAATTTCATGTATTTATGCTTATTTTTATTTATTCATATACACTTTATGCAACAGATTTATAGATTCAGATTTTATTGACATAATTGTAATAATATAAGCATAGCAAATTAAGGGGCCTGCATAAGCTTGAAAATTCAAAATCACAATTTCTTCATTGCTTCATTGCAAATTCCAAAATAGTATCCGCTTATACAAAAGTTATATTATTATACTAAAAGTCCACTCAATTTTTTTTTCATTCCTCGTCACCCTAGTTGCTAGAACCACCTACGCTAATTGGCGGCGCCGCAACGCCGGCACTTTGTTTAAATAATAATAACCTCATCGCTTATCAATTTTTTTCAATAAAAAACTCAAACTTGCCAAGATTATGTATTAATTGTGTGTAAAATCTCACCTATACCGATTGGTAATTACGCGGTGGGGGCACTTTAAAAAAAATATGAATCACTTCATTGTTTACTCATTTTTTTCTATAAAAAAATCAAATTTCAAAACACGACCATTTTTGAGCCTCAAGCTTATGCAGACCCGTTCAGTGAGGGATCCAGAATTTTTCCTGGGGGCACGGTTGGGCACGGGGGGCATGGGGAGGGGGGAATGCGATTATTTTGGGACTCCTTGTTTTTTTTTATGGTCGATATAGACCACCTGGGGGGGTGGCGTGATCCCCCCCCCCCCTGAATCTGCCTCTAGACTCGTTAATATTATTTTCAAGTATTGAGTGCTTTCTACTCAAAGACAATTATGGATCTTTGTATCTTTGTGTTTTGGTATACTTGAATTAATGCAGATTTCTTTAATGGGGCTGCAAATGTTTACTTCTCGGACAGTTTTCTTTCTAATTAAAGAAAAACAACAACGTCAGTAATTAAAATGGCACAATTGAGCGAATTTTCTATTTCCCCACCTGATAATATGTATATAATCGTACATAGTGTCGAAACATGCGTTTGGTTGTATTCTTTTCCATTACGATCTCCCTTCGTCATGAATGGTAGAAATGGGATTTTCGTCGATCATTGGGCTGTACGGATTCGTTTTATTTGTCGGGTCGAGCTGCCCCGGGAGCTGCGAGGGAGGATTTGCGGAAAAAGAGGAATAGTGACGGGAGACAGACGGGCGAAGCGACAGTGGTGAAGGGAACTGGCGTATATACTGTATACTTTCTCTATGTAACATCAACAGAACAGAAATGCTCGATACATACGACCGAGCATGGTCGGTAATGCTGTGTAACCATAGCGCATAGGATATCGCGTTTCACTCCCTCCCTCCCCCTCTCTCTCTCCTCTCTCTCCCCTCTCTCTCCTCTCTCTCTCCCTTTTTCACCATGTCCTCTTCGGTCTCCAGACAATACAGGACATGCTATCACTTCTATAGGACTTTCCGCGTCAGCAGATGTGCTTTTTTGCCGGAAGTGCCCCATTTTCGCCAACACCAAAGGATGCCTTTTGCTTCTGCCAGGTAACAAGTTCTGATCAACGAGCTTTCCTAAGATGTTGGTGGAAATAAAGTACAGCAATTAAGGTGGACAACCACTTTGGATGCTTCAAAAAATCAATTTTTTTTTCAATTCTATGAATCGTTAGCAAAATATCTTAAGACTACACCCTGAGAATTTCGAAACGATATTCGCATTCCTTCTAACGGTGTGTATATAAATTATAAAAACTCTCCGCTCGACTTCCAACCACTGCCACGGGTCACAACATTCGATTTTATTTTGCTTTTTCTCAGAATGTACATATTCGAGAATATGTGAAAAATATTTCAAGTTTAAATATTAAAAGGTGACCAAGTGACAGACGATTTAGTGAGAACAGGTAGCGTAACGATTTACATATACCTACTAAAAGTGTCAACCGCGTTTTTCTCGAAACGACATTTATTCAATTTGCGGAAATCATAACTCGAAAACTAATTGATGGATCATCTTTAAATTTGGAACACGTTTACATAATATAATTTCTTGATACATGAACCTGAAGTTTGAAAGATTAGATTCTTTAAAAAATATTTATTATTTCAAAATGCCAAAAATCGATTATTTTTTTTAACGACGTTCCAACATTCAATTTTCGATTCTTTTTTCAAAATTTAGGTTCATGTTCTTAAAAAATATCTCACTAATGTATAGGAATTCGATGGTCTATTTCAGATACGAATTGCGAGGTGCACAATTCCCGCAAATCGCCAACAACGATGAGGAGACGCCAAGGGACACAGCGGATTACACCTGTATTAATGCATGAAATAACTTGAAAAAAATTACCAGAGATGTATGAAAGTATGAATAAATTATTTTCAGAGTTGCAGAAATTTCCGTTTTTTTTTCACGATAAAAAAATCCAAAAATTCATCTAATTTTCGGTTTCTTCAAGTGGTACCCGCCTTAAGGAGTTTCGGGAAAATTAACGGAATGTTACCATTTAATTGAGATTTATACAGTCAATTCTTAGTCGCAAATTGAACGCACCCTCTAAATTTTCAATCGATCGTTTACACCGTTTCTATAAAACGTACGATTGGGAAGAAAACACTTTTTAACATAGGGTATTTAACATTAGAACACTGATCACGGAATTGTTATAATGTGCTGAGTGATTTGACAGTTTTTTTATAACATTTTTTACATTTATTCACACTATTTTGTGCGTAAAACTTCCATTCAGCGACGAACGTAGGCATTTCTCAATGTGAAAAACTGTTTTTTCAATTGTAAATTCAGTTTTCAGTTTTATAAAAACTGTGTAGACGATCAATTTAAACTTTCAAGGGAGCATTCAGAATATGACAATGAATTTACTCTATAAATTTGAATGAATGGTAACACTCCACCAATTGTTCCGAAACTTCCTAACGGGTCTGCATGAACTTGGGGCCCAAAACGCCGGTTTACTCTCCATATTCTTTTCTGATAAGAGTATTGGGATGACGCGGTCGGGATTTTACATACAAATTACACATAGTCTTACCAAGTTTGGGTTTTTCATTTTTAAATATTGATACACAACAACGTTGTTACTATTTAAAAAGCGCTGTCGTTGCTGCATGGTCAATCGGTGTAGGTGGTTCTGGCAAGTAGGGTGACCTGCATTGAAAAATTGATGAATGTATTTTTAGTATAGTAATTAAACTTTCGTAAGATCGGATACGTTTTCGAAATTTTAAAAAGTGTGGAAACGGCAAGTTTGTGATAAAGTAGTTTCATTTTTCATAAAGAAACAACAGTTTTAACCATTAGTTCTCAACAAATGGATAAACATAGAAAAATGATCCCGTCATGGAATGGAAAATATTATAATCTATGCTTTGAACGAATTTGAAGGGAATCAAATGGATATATTTGGAAATACGACTCATACCGTTTCATAAAACGGTTCCGAGATAAACTTTCCAAAAGAAGGAATAAACCGTAGCACGGGGGCTCGCCGTAGCATTGGGTGATCTGGCCTTTCACAAAAATCGTCATAACTCATTCAATATCAAGAAGTTTTACGAAATCTTTCTTGTAAATTAAAGCCCTAAGTCCCAAAACTATGCAATCAAAGATCGTACCCTAGAAACTTCAATCTCACGCTAACCTCTCAAAACCGACCAGCTCTTTTCCCGCTTTCCTGCCATTTTGGGTCGCCGCCAAATTGACCAAAAGTTTGTTTTGAATTTTTCGTAAATAGGTTCAAAGGTATTTAGCATTATAAAAGGAAAGTATTTTTACTCTCAACGTTTCTCCGTACTCTCTCGTAATGCATTGCGGTATCGCCTTCACACGAGGGCACAGGGAAACTGTGCAAAACCCGTGTCGATAAGGGCAGCAATATTGTCACCGAGTTTCCGTTACGTCACGATCGGAAACTCTGCGGAACGGCCGTCCGCTAGACGAGGCATTAGCCAGTGTGCGGTCACCCATCCGAGTATTGGCCCAGACGAAAGCTGCCTCACATGGTTCACGCAGCCACCGCAAAACAACCGCACTTCCACGTATATTTCACGAGCCCTCGGATCACAGTTCGCCCGGCGAAAATGAAGTGGCTCACTCGGCGTGCAGTGCCCAGTGCAGTACGTTTACCGTAATACATCACCGTAGTAGACTACGAAACGGTCCTCCCTTCGCGAAATACAGTAAAACAACGAGGATCGAGCGCTATATAGTTATGTGGCCGTTCCATTATTGCGAGAGGGAGTGGAAATTTCGATTTTCCACTGCGGGCGAGTACCTCTGTTTTGCCGTGCATGAGTGCATCATACACAGTATATATGTGTGTAACACACAACGCGCAGAAACGCGACAATTACTAATTACAATGGGAGCTACGGACAGGCGAGTGGGGCCAGTGAATGCGAAACGAATTCTGAAACGTACGGTGATAAGAACAATAGTCACGATATATATGTATGCTTGATAGTCCAGTCAAAAGGGCATTATGATTAAGGCCTTAGGCCACAGTAACGGGTATAAAATCATGTGCAAATTTAACAACTTTTTTCGCATGAAAAAGTGATTCACTCATAAAATTAATTACACATCTATGTAGTATGAATATCAAGCTGTTAGAAAAAAAAAAATATATATATATATTTTTTCGATGTACAAAATGGCCGTCTACTCGAAACTACTCGAAACAGCTTTTTTCCAATTGGCGTGACAAATAACTTCAACAATTTTCACTCGATTTACTTCGAATTTAAAAGTTATCTTCGTAATTGTATTTCGCAGAAAAGTACGTACGGAATTTCGGATTAATCGAAAACTTTTCTTTTTTTGAGCAGTTTATGAGCAGTTATAATGAAATTTTTCACTGAAAATTCATTTCTTGAGTTTAAATACCTACAACTTTTGAATAATACAATAATTTTTTAATTCCGTACGTACTTCTCCAGGTATTCTAATGTAGATTGACGAGAATTTTTGTTTTTTGTTCTAGGTCAAAATATTAGTAGTCCACCATTTTGTACATTGAAAAAAAAAACATTTCTAACAGCTTGATATTTATACTAAATAGATGTGTAATTAATTTTATGAGTGAATCACTTTTCATACGAAAAAAATTATTAAATTCGCAAATGATTTTATACCGGTTACTGTTGCCTAAGACCTTAACACATTTCAGAAAAATACGGAAAAGCAAGATTATTGATAAAACAACAAGTTTTGGGATCAATTGTACAGTTGGGGCTACTTGAAAATCAAGTTCACATTTTTTTCTTGATCGGGAACTGGTTCGACAACAGCTAACAAAAACTAAACGTAAAAAATCTTAAAAAAAAAGAAGTTCACTGATCAAAGGCACAGGCAGTACATTCTTAATAAAACCTACATAAACATAGAAAATGTTTAAGTCTTTTGACCCCTTAAGGCCTTATATACCATTGGATGATCAGAAAACAAGGTTTTCGTGGGATTAAAAATAAAATACAAATGGGGCCATATGAAATAAATTTTTGATTTTCAAAGAAATACCAAATGGCGTCCCAGGACCAGTAGAAAGGGAACGCCTTTTTTGAAGCCCTCCACGGGTGGACTCGTTCCAGACGCGAATGATCACCAAGAAAAAAATAAATCGTTATCTACATGAGTTTCGCCAGCAAAGTACCCACGATTATTACAGAATATTGATTTTGGGAAATTGAATTCGGGAATTTTACAAAAAAGTCGCATTTTCGACTAAAAACGGCCTTAATTCGGTTATAATTTATTATCTAATTAATTATATTATAAATAATTAGTTATAAACCATCATTGTTAATCGACCGTACAAATCGTGTGTACTCGTGTGTAATCGTGTTGCAATTTGAAGTAAATCGGTTGAAAAATGTATAAGCTATGAGTTCTCCCGATTTTGAAAACATGATTTTGAGAAAAACGCGTTCAAAGTTTTCGAAACATTTTTCTTCGAACCATGTTAATTTTTGGAAGATTTATCCATCATTGAAGCCAATGAAAAAGAACGATAAATTTTTGAAAGGTATACAAGGCCTTAATGTGTTGGTCAGCCTACGAAGTAGAACGCAATAAAACTAGAGGCAGATCAATGTGAACTGCATCTGTGGCAGGATTATCATTAAATAATCGTGATGTACTGAATCGTCTCTGCACTGCGCTTCTGTACGTTAAGAAGTGTGAGAAAAAGCTTGCGATCTGGCACCCAATAAACATCTACACGTATATGGGTCCGATCACTCAAATTCCGCGTTCTTGCCAACGAATTTTATATGCGGGAAGGTGATATTGAAGACATTCGACATCGGGGACTATCTCCGCATCAACCAATTGTCTCCATATTCAACAGTATTCAATCCCAATGTCTTCAGAATGACCTATGGATAAAAGTGCATGTATATTCATATAAAGATCATTGCAAGGACTGTTTCGGCCCCAGAGCTAAAGATTCGTTTGAAAAGAGAATTATGGGCCGTTCTCGAAACAGCCAGATGCTGTGATAGTAAACGTTACGCAGATACAACGGGTTCAAATGACCTTTCCGCATATACATGTGGATATACGTATAAATAACAGGTAAATTGTGTAGACAAACGCAAACGAAAGGCTGGTATGTTAGTATGTGTGTACGGTTGTGGGAGTCGAGTGGTTGGTAGCGTGTCAAAGGCACTGATGTAGCCACAGGGATTTAAACGATAGAGCCACGATAAAATGCGGACCACGCTAAAGCCTCACCTCTTCTCTCTTTCCTCGTCTGTGAGCGCGCCGGCACTGAGAATGAGAGGTTCTATCGCTGCCAATCTGCTAACTTCTGATCTCTCTCCGCTTCTTCTTCGTCTTTTGCTCACTCTCTCTCTCTCTCTCTCGCTCTCCCTCTACCTCTCCCTCTCCCCCTCTCTCTCTCTCTCTCTCTCTCTCTCTCTCTCTCTCTCTCTGCCTCACCCCTCTCTCTCCTCTCTCTTTCTCTCTCTCTCTCCTCTCTCTCTCTCTCTCTGTCTCTCTTTTCGTGTACCTCAGGATTTAACTTTGCTCCGTCCCATTCCTCCGAGCCCCAGTAATGTTTCAAGCGTTTCAGCAGCTCGGTCTTCTTCCTTTTCTTCTTCCTCCCTCCGATTCCTCCAGTTCATCGAGAAACTCGTTCCCGACCGATTTCTCTTCCTCTTTTTCTCTCCTTTTATTTTCTTACATATTTTTACCCTAACCACATTGAAGCCGTGCGCGGTTGGAAAAAAACCTGCTGTAAAGGCTGTTCTACATGAAGTGGAATGGTTCTTGGTCCGGAGGATTTTCAGGAGCCTGCAAACGATGGCTAAGAGAGAATAAGGGGCATTAGCTATAGGTGCTAGGAAAAATCTTTAGATCCGGCGTCTTCTTTTTCTTTCAAGACTTCCCCAAGAATCATCGTTCCTATGGCGACAACACTCCTCATGATCTAGATTAGACTTAGACATTGAAGATTAGAATTAGAATTAGACAGTGAAGATCAGCTGGGTCATTCAAGCAAAGAGCTCTAATTTAGGTTCCAAAACGATGCCTCCATTACAGTCAAAAGATCGGTCGAGTGTACACATGACCCTTATGGGAATCCTATGCCTTCAGTGACATTCAAATTCCGGGGAAATCTCTTAAGAGCCTCCACTGAAAAAGAAAGGACTCGATAGGGCTGTCGTGCAGATGTTTGCGGTGTAAAAATAGCTTCGTGCATAATTTACCTGCACGTTCAGCGAGTATTATAGCTTATTTACTGTGGCCTACCAATCACCACGAAGTTTGTCCTAAAAGCGTATTATATACACGTATACGTGCACACGAGAGCCAAGGGCCGAGAGAGGGAGAGAGAGAGGAGGAGAGTTTGGTGCGACTCGGTCGAGGTGCAACGACTGATGCATCAGAGTTAATACAGCCGCGCATGTGTGTAGATGTGAACACGAAAATCGCGTGCATTCGGCGACCCGTCACGACCAGCGATGTGGAATTCACATCGACCAACTACTCACGATATATCGTTCGTTCACATTCACAAGGGCTTATATTCGCTCCGCTCACGTGTGGAATGACGTTCACGAAGAACTTTTTCATTTTAACGAGACACGTAAGTGTATATGGTATCGTACGCATACATGGCTTGAAACAAAACCACCATGGAGCTACAGAATGGAACACTTCCAAGATTGTTTCATCTTTTTCTTTCTCCCCCACCCCCCTTCTTTCTGAACAGCCCTCGAACGCCCATTGTGTACAGATACAGCGAAGACCCAGGTTTCTATACCTTCCATCAATCAAAATTAGTTACAGTAAGGAATGGAACTCTTTGAGTGAGTTGCTTCACCGGGATCGAAAAAAAAACTTCTTCAGTATTTGTTAGAACGTTGGTTACGTTTCTTGTCAGCTAATTTGGCTAGTAAGATTCTCACGACGACAGGTGGCGATATGTCATGGCCAGACCGGCGCAATGCTTGGATGGGTGGCCGCTGAGCCGTGCACTGATTACGAGGTAGATTTACTAAACTTCTAATGATAATAATAATAGTTACGGTATTCTGTAAAGTATGGATACTTGTATACAGATGCAGGTTCTGCTCGGTTTCCCTGTGCCCTCGTGCTGATGCCTCAGGAAGAAGTAACTGTGGCCAACGGCCAGGGCGATCACTTTGTAAGTGGAACCATGTGAAGTGGCAAATGTAACCCAAACAAACCCAAACGAACCCGGAAACCCACAATTTTGTCCTAAAACCTCCGATTAGTTTCCCTAAGCTCATAAATTTGGGCGGTTTGTCCAAATAGACACTCAGATTCGTCTCCCTAAACTGATAAAAAAAGAGTCGCCATTTTATTCGCACGTAAACTTCGGTTTAATTTTAAATGCATTTTTCTCAAAACTATATTTTTCAAGTTTGCGGAAGGGCTCCTACACGCCCTAGATAAGCAACCTTTATGAAGTTTGGCAGGCACGTGTACAGCAAACGTCTTCATTAGTCGTACTAGAATTATCCAAAAATATCTAAAAGTTTTTATTTAATAAACATAAAAATGCTAAAATTTTTTGTAAAAAAACAAAGTTCCTCCCGATCGCTCACTATTTCTTTATTTTTCAATTTTTCTTTTTGATTCTAGTTCAACTTATACACAATATTGTACAAAGTGAAAAAATGTTTGATTTTTTCGCTTCAGATCACGTGTCCCGGACCTAGGACTTCCGCAAGCGACGAATGTCATCGCCCTCCCAGCTTCCCACCCCCACCACCATGTTTTGTCAAACTTAAAAAAATATTTCGATGATAAATAAAGACCGCTTAGTGAACATACCAAATATCAACATTCTATATTTAATACTTATCGCATTGAAAAATGGTGAAGAATCGAACATTTTTCGGCCCAACGAAGCAGAAACTTCCCTTAAACCAACATCCTAAACAAAAACGATTACCGTTAGCCGACCTGACGAGCGAAAAAAGTTGGAGCCTTTTCTCTTCCACCGCACCGTGTTCTTTGATATTGCTCATCTACATTTACACATGGCGATCCCCATCCAGTGGCTCCTCTCCAACGAGGTGTAGTTTCATCCAACAGATGAAACTACATCTCGTTCTCCATGTGTAGTACATTCGACACACGTATGGCAAACATACACAGTGAGAAAAGGGCCATGCAGGAGACAGGAAATACACGAGGGTATAGTGCGGACTGTCGAGTTACGTCCCCACCCCCCAGCATCCCACTGGGTCTCGTGTGCAGTGGGAAATCGGTGCGCCACCCACGCAGTTCAATGCGAAAGCAAATCGAGGATTTCACGCTTATTTGCCCAAATGATCGTGGCAGCGGGTGAACGAAGCGGACAGAGGTACGATAAGGGGACGGTGATAGAACGGAGTGAGAATGATGGGTATACATATACATGATTGGTGTGTAGACACACGTATCGTAGAAAACGAAAGGCCTCGACTAGCCTAATGTTCTATGCTAGGAAGCTTGCGATACGACCTTTTTCACATACAGCTGTCGCTATACCCGATGTTTGAACGCTGTAGATGCTCTTGCAGGAAAACGCTAGTCAACGTTTCCGATGATTGCTTCACCGCAGCTCATAGTACATAAACTATGTACATAGACACGTGTTTGTATACAGTTATACGTAAACGTTTAGAGTATACGGCCAACCTAGAGGTAACAAGCTGCTTCGCCAGTTTGCAGCCTTGTTCGGCGTTTCCAACACTATCCGCTTCGTACAAAGAGACTTCTGTCGAGGCCCTCGATATTGGCAGATTCCACATACGCCGTGACAGCGAACTCTGGTGTCCAGTCCAAACGACTTTTTCCCCGCAATTTCCACGGCATCGGTTTTTCGCCAGCAGGAACGCTGATGGATTACTACACCGAGACAAATGTATGGTAACTCCAACCATATTTCAACCATATTTTATATTACCCTGAGGGGACAACAATATTTCACAGTCAAGGTCACTGCCTAAAATATAGTACTGCTTACGATATTTTAGCCGTTGCGTTATCTATCCTCGTATGTTAACCACAACCAACAATCTTACAAGCATGCATCCGGCAATCTTACAAGCAAATATCCATTTTATGGATAATTCCTTACACTATCAAAAAATAATGATTTTTACCATATTGAATGGTATGTCTACTAAATGTGTATAATATTTCATAAATTGAAAAATAATTAATCGCGAGTATTAATTGAAATACCTGTAAGACGAGCGAAGCTGCAGACGGAAGCCTACTGATAAGATAATTGCAGTACATCCGACAGCGGCTACAATCAGGAAGAGATCAAGAGGATTTCAAAAATCGGTTTAACGGTTTTGAAAAAAATCGTATCGAGAAAAGCGCGTTCCTCTTTCTAGTCACTTCACCTTGCTAATAAGCGATTTTTCTAGTCACTTCACCTTGCTAATAAGCTAAAAGCGATGTTCCTTTTTCTAGTCACTTCACCTTGCTAATAAGCAGTTAGTATTACGTGCTTGAAAATTGTAAACCACTGGAAATCACGCCTTGAAATTTGGACAGGAAATTCTTTGGATGCAACGTAATAAAAATATGGGAGAAGTCGATTTTTGGGACATTTTTTACGGCCGAGTACACTCTATTAGCGCAATTACCTAGTGTGAACTCGTTTAAGTTGGTCGAGGCAAGTGTGCCAAAAAGTTACAGCTACAAAGGTAAGAGGTAGGTACACGAATGGAAGAATTCCCGTAGCTCATTCGTATCCAATCCACTACGAAGTGCTTGTCCAAACTCACCTCGTTTTTTTAAGTGGTAGAGTGGCTCGCTTTCGAGAACGGAAACTTTTGCCGGAGAGTGTTGCGACAGCTTGGCAGAAATGCCTGTACTAATAACGTTCCATGAAGACACGTAGTCATTCGTAATGTCATTGTGAAGCTCTTTATCTCTCTCCAGCTCTGTCTGCCGGTCTTTCTCGATCTCCCACCGTCTCTGACACGAACCGTCCGAGCTGGCCGACTTCGCCGTCGACCTGGAGTGTCACAGTGATGTACGTTTCGCATACAAACGTTGGCCCTCGACACCGGAGGCTGTTCATTGTGGGCCGTGCGGCGGATTCGAGTTGGACTCGGACAGAGAAGGAACAGAGGAAGGAAGAGAGACGGAGAGAATGAAGGGGGAACAAAAAAATCGTCGAAAGAACCGGAGGGTGAGATGTTAGATAAATACACAGAAAGCCGAGACCGCCACGCGTAAAAAGGGGTTGTAATATGGCGAGGGGTTGAGGGTGCGAGCCCTACCAACGTGCAAGGGAGCGAGCGAGAGTGCAACTGCACGACGCGAAGGAAGAAGGAATACAGAAAAGAGGACGGAGAGTTGCATGCAGGGGTGAACTGTACTACTTCAACGCTGTATATTACGATTTTCGGTTGGGATTCTGTCCCTTTCTCTCTCTCGCTCTACCTTTCAAACTCTCTTTGTCGCTCTCCCATTTCCAGTCCTCCTCTCTGTTGTGCGTGCACAAAATCTACCGTCGTTGGCGATACCAACCACCCCTATACAGTCGCGCATTGTTCCTCACACTTAATCGCCGATCTGTATCGCCTTAAGTCCCCGGTCCCCAACTTTTCTCCTCGAGTACATTGTTGTATGGTGGACGAGAGGGCGGGCGAAGAGAAGAAGCATTTTGTTGATTTCAATGCGTCGTGAATGGATCACATGGCTGGCTCGATTTCTCACTCCACCTCGTTACTCACAGCCAACGATAATCCACTCCGACACATCGCGAATGCCGGTCATCAAAATCACGTATAATTCGCCCGACTGGCCTACAAGAGCAACCCCAAACAAACCCCAGGAAAACCGTTTTCTCAAATACTCCATGCATATCCGTCACACCGGAATTCACTTTTCAAAAATACACGTTCTTCTTTCGATTTCCGCACCCAAAATTTGAGTCAGTTTTGGACGTCGACCAATGGACTTTTCCGTTCCGTCACCTCTGCTTGGCGTATCGTACGAAGTGAGAAAAACTTTTCACATATATCCTCACGAAATACGACGCGTAACGGACAGTGGGAATCGCTCCTTGCAGCTGGTGCAAACAATTCCGAGGCTACTGCTCGGATTTTGCGGTGCAAAGAGAAAAGAGTCCGAAGCGCGGAGGGACTGAGGGGTGGAAGGCAAGCTGAACGAGGAGTCTGGCGAAAAAGGAAAACGGAGGAAACGAGATAAAAAGAAAATTGGCGGATGTTTTGCACGTGGAAAATTCGATATCGATCGCGCGAAGTAAATGAAGTTGGGCGATATGGACTGCGCAGCTCTGCAGAGGAGAATGGGATGACCAGGGGAATTAAAAGAGGAAGGATATTGTATTGTCCACAAAAGCACAGGAACTTGCGTATTGTGTACAGCTTGAATAACGCGTTTTCTTTTTATGTGCAACAAAAACCTGTCACGTATAAATGAAAACGAACGTCGGTCGGAAAATCATAAGAATCGTCAATGAGGAACATCATCGTACATCAGGTGCAAATGGAGAATGGAAGAAGACGAAAATCAGTCAGGGCATAGAGGAAGAAAAGGGAAACGAAAATCAGTTTGAATATCATCAGGATCATCAATGACGAACATTATTGTACACCACGTATAAATGAAGAATGAAAGAAGACAAGAATTTTGATTATTCAAGACGTTGTATTCTGTGCATGCTATATCCATAATGTTCCATCGCATGCCCCTGGTATTTTATCATTCCATTTTCACTCGAACCTCACACTTGTCATGTGACTACTTCCAGTTCCTCAGAGACCATCCAGAGTGTCGTCTACAACCAATCTTTTTCCAATGCACTTCTGTGGTGTGACTCACTACACAAGGGCACAGGAGAAGTGCAGAAAACTAGTCGCAACGCAGGTGGCAATACTTGACTTAGTTTCAGTTGTGTTCCGCTCGGAGACTCGGTAAAACTGCCTTCTGCCCAGCGGTCAGCTGGATACGTATTTCAATTTACATTCAATCCTCATTAGATTGCATTCCGATGCAATTTCACTCCTCCCTATGATGTCTGCTCATCTTAGGAGTTCGAATCGTCGCACGGACTGTTGGAACAACCGCCAATCATGAGCGTTGTATCTGCAGAGTACACGGCAATTAATGCATAAGAAGCAGAGACGAAGCAGAGACGAAGCAGGTGATGAAGACAGAGAAGAAGAGAGAGTGAGAAAGAGCTCGTGGAGCTGGCTATTTTCGACGTCTGATTGCCACCCTTTTCCACTTCTCCTGGGTTTAAAAATATAGGGCAATTTCAGTGCTCGTCACGTGCAACGTTGTCATTCTGGAAGCCGTTCCTCAGGCATAGAATTAGGCTCGTCTTTCACAAGGTGCGCTTGCTCCGTTACCTTTTATCGTTTTATCCTCTTCATCTCTCTCTCTCGTCCCTGAGAATTTGTTCTTTTGTTCGTCCTTTTCGTCATTCGGATTGTCGTGTGCGCTGGTGCGCCATGCGCAAAGACGAGAATCCAGCGAAGCAGTCTCGCGGCCCTTTGTCTCGTGACTTGGTGGGTAAAGCCAGAGGAAGCGAGAGCAGCAGGGTCCGTGGCTGTGGAACCGCGGGAAGCAGCGGCGTGACTCGCGGGATGCTTTTTCCAGGACGGCGAAGTGAGACCCAACGAGAAAAGAGAGAAAGAGTGAGAGGGAGAGAGAGAATGAAACGGCTAGACAGAAGAACGTGGAAAAACGAGTATCGAAGTTAAGAGCGTTGTTCCCCCTGGTAGTGAGAAGTTGAAACTCCAGGAGTAGGAGAATAACCCCCGGACAAGTTCGAGCACTTTCGGACACGTTCGGCAAGGTCGCGTATATCTGTACGCTTTGCTCCTTAAATCCCCACCCGGAAGCTCCCACAGCCCCGGTGTCTTTCTCGAGCGAGAGAATATACGTTGAAGCCTCATCCATCTTCTCGAGCCAACTTTTCGCTTGGAACAACCGGAAATTGAGTCCACGTGCTCTTCCTCCGTTTACCGCATCTCGATGACAACACTTTCCCCGTTAACCGTCCCGCACAGATTAATCGCGAGATTCTCCGAGAGACTCGCGGAAACGTTTGATCTCAATTGCCGCCAGCTTTTTTAGACACCGCGGCGCCTCGATGTTTCACGACCAATTGGGACGTCAAGGTTTTAACTGGAAGGAACGTTTGCGCGCTGGCCGATAAAACGAAGCGCACAACATCGTTTTGATACAGATACTTTCCGATATAGAAAAATAATGGTAGATTTTGAGGCAGTTGAGAGATTCCGGGCCAATATACGGATGGGTGACCGCCCAGTAAAAATATAGCCACCTGTGTCGACGGAGCTTTTCCGCCGTTTCCCTGTGCCCCCGTGCAGATGCGATGAGGTAACGCATTGGGGAAAAAATGGCTGTTGAAAACTGTTCGAGGGGGCCTCTAAGGATCTGGACTGACGGGTTGTAGCCCACAAGAGCACGCGGAAAAAATTGAAATCCACAGCTGCAAACAAATATTGATCGAGTACTGCGGGAATGTTCTCCAGCGGATTCCGCAGAGACTTTTCATCTGTAAGGTCGTTGTTTTATGCAAAAAATCAAACAATCGATGGACTTTCGAAAGAGCAGATGAAACAGACTTCGAGTACAGTGATGCATATGCACGGCCTCGAGAACCGACTGACTGCTATTACAAATTACCAAATGAAGCGAATTATCGTGGCTGGA